>VWZE01009727.1:56567-73875 GCA_013396675.1 Eubucco bourcierii | reverse complement strand
AACCTCCCTGGAGGTGCTCAGGACCAGGCTGGATGAAACCTTGAGCAACCTCAAGGTTGCCAGGCTCAAGCAGATAAGAATTTGTGCAGGCTTTTTCTGACAGCCTGGGTAGGGAAAGCTTGCCAGGGTGGTGTGGAATCACACACAGCTCTGCCACTCGGAGGGCTCAGGCTGTAAAACCTTCATCACCAAGTGACAAATGGCTCCAGTCAAAAGCACACAGGCAGGACCTAAATCTTCCACCACCCCCTCTCGGTGTGAATTCATTTTAGGTGTTCTGTGAGATAAATTGGATTTTGCATTCTCCCAACTGCTAAAAACTAGATTGTTCCAGTTGTTGTAAGAAATAAATGAAGGGGAGGGGGGAAGGAAATGAAAAGATAAGAGAAAAGGAATAGCAGAGGAGAGAGAGGCCAGAACCAGGCCAAAGATCTCCTGGCACCAAGGCTCTGGGGCTATGTTTTTGCAGGGGCAGCTTTTCAGAGGCTCTTTTGGAAGGCAGCTAAAGCTTACAATAAAAGCAGATCTCATCACTTCACCTGCACTTCACCAGCTGACTGCAGCAGGAGCAGGAGCGGGACAAGAGTTTGCAATCTTCTGGTGATGCCTCCAGCAGCTGCAGCGCATTCTCTGCTCAGCATGGGAGGGCTTGTGCATGCTTTGTGAATTTTGCCTGCCGTGGTTGTCCTCTTTCCTCTGCCACTACACACCACACAGCATTCTTGCCTAGCTGATCAGAAAGGCAACACAGATGACAAAACAAAATCTTAACTGTCCAGGAGGCTGCGGTTGGGATTGCCAAGACAGGGAGTGCAGGAACCACCTGAAAGCTGACCTGGTCCTCAGCCACCATTTACCTTCTTGCATCTCTGCATCTCACTTCACAGCAGTGAACATTTCTACCTTCCACCAACATTTCAGCAAGGAGAAGAATGTCTATGTCCCCAGGCAGTAGAAAAGCCAGAAAACAGCAGATACCAAAGCTTCAGAGTAAAATTAAAGAGTCCAACACCTACATGTTTGTATATGTGAGCCCCTGAGACAATTAAGCAGCAATTACTACTTCAAAAGGCTTGAAGCTTCCACTGTCTCTGTCCCCCACTAGACTGGGACCTCTGGGGTCAGTCATTGACACCTATTTGGCAGAAGGATTTCTTCTCTAACCATGGCAGATCAAGCACAAGTGGAACTGCTTACAGACTGGGGAAGAAACACCCAGAGAGATGAAGACATTTTTAAATAAAGCATCTGAATTATTTTAAGGGAAAAGATATTGAAAATGAATGTTTCATTCCAGCTCTAATAAAAGAGTTGAGCTGGAATGTCTGAGCTGCAATAAAATACTCTGCCCTAGGAAGGCCACATCTGGAGTCCTGGGTCCAGCTCTGGCTCCCCAGCTGCAGAGAGACAGAGAACTGCTGGAGAGAGTCCAGGGCAGGCTGCAGAGCTGCTGAGGGGCCTGGAGCAGCTCTGGCAGGAGCAAAGGCTGAGAGCCCTGGGGCTGAGAGCCTGCACAAGAGCAGCCCCAGAGGGCAGCTGAGCAATGCTCAGCAAGAGCTAAAGGAGCTGTGGGGGGCAAGAGCCTGGGGCGAAACTCTTGTCAGTGGTGCCCAGGGACAGGAAAAGGGGCAACAAGGGGCACAAAGTGGCACCCAGGAGGTTGGATGTGAAGAGGAGGAGAAAGTTGTTTGTTGTGAGGGTGCTGGAGGTCTGGAGCAGGCTGCCCAGAGAGGCTGTGGAGTGTCCTTGTGTGGAGAGCTTCCAACCCCCCTGGGCACTGTGCTGCTGGGCAAACTGCTGTGGGTGCCCTGCTGGAGCAGGGGCTTGGACTGGATGATCCCCATAGGTCCCTTCCAGGCTCACCATGCTGGGAATCAGGAATATCCAGCTTCAAACTCGAAGCTCAAATTAGATTGGACATAAGGAAGAAATTCTTACCCACAAGGGGGGTCAGGCAGTGGAACAGGTCGCCCAGAGAATCTGTGGAGGCTTCAAACCTGCAAGTGTTCAAATCCAGGTTGGATGGGACCTTGAGCAGCCTGGTCTAGTAGGAGCTGTGCCTGCCCATGGCAGGAGGGTTGGAGTTAGATGGATTTTTAGGTCTTTTCCAGCCCAAACAATCCTACTCTTCTGGAACTTCATTTTACTTAAATTTTTTACTGATCCTTTTTGCTTCAGTGAGCAATTAAAAAAAATATATATCAATTATTTCCACATTGCTGCTTAGATCTGGCTCTGAATAGATTTCAGCACAGAGGAAAAACAATGGGGAGCTGTGCTGCTGCCTCTCACCAGTTCATTCCGAGTCCTGCAAGAGTGGATTCTCCCTTAGAGCCCCAGCCCCTTGAGCCAGGTGATTATCTGAACATCCAGCTTGCTTTCCAGAAAGCAGAGCTCTGATAATTAAGGTTACAAACAGCAGTGGTGGAGCACATTGTATGCCCCTGCCACCTGCCCCCACCCACCATGCACAGACCATCTCCATAGGGCTGGGGAGGGAACCCAACACAAGACCTTTGGAATTTGAAGGCTCCAGGGAAACAGTAAATGGAGAAAATATAATCAAATGCCCCAAACAATTGGATCAGGTCAAATGTCAGTGACCAGAGGGTTGGAGCTGCTCTCCTGTAAGGAGAGAGTAAGGGAGTTGGGGCTGCTCACTCTGGAGAGGAGAAGGTTCCCAAGTGACCTTATTGTAGCCTTGCAGTATCTGAAGGGGGCTACAAGAAAGCTGGGGAGGGACTTTATAGGCTGTCAGGGAGTGATAGGACTGAGGGGAATGGAACAAAGCTGGAGGTGGGGGGAGTCAGACTAGATGTTAGGAAGAAGTTCTTCAGTAGCAGGGTGGTAAGAGACTGGCAGGGGTTGCCCAGGGAGGTGGTGGAGGCTTCATCCCTGGAGGTGTTTGAGGCCAGGCTGGATGAGGCTGTGGGTAGCCTGATCTAGTGTGAGGTGTCCCTGGGCATGGCAGGGGGGTTGGAGCTGGCTGCTCCTTGTGGTCCCTTCCATCCCTGACTGACTCTACTATTCTAAGGGAGGCTTCTCCTTCCCCTGTACTCTGCCCTGGTGAGTATCTGGAGTATTGTGTCAGGTTCTGGGTTCACCAGTTCAAGAAGAACAGGGATATACTAGAGAGTGTCCAATGAAGGGCTAGGAGGATGCTGAAGGGACATCTGGAACATCTGTCTGATGAGGAAAGCCTGAGAGACCTGGGGCTGTTTTAGTCTGGAAAAGAGAAGACTAAAGGGAGATATTGTTAATGTCAGTAGATACCTGAAAGGTGGGTGTCAAGAAGGGGACAGGCTCAGTTCTGTGGTGTCCTGTGAAAGGACAAGAGGCAACAGGCACAAACTGGAACCCAGGAGGTTCCATTTGAAGAAGAGAAAGTTGTTTGTTGTGAGGGTGCTGAAGGCCTGGAGCAGGCTGCCCAAAGAGGTTGTGGAGTGTCCTTGTGTGTGGAGAGCTTCCAAACCCCTGGGCATTGTGATCCTGGACAAGCTACTGTGGGTGCCCCTCTTTGGGAGGGGCATTGTCTGGATGATCTCCAGAGGTCCCTTCCACTGCTCCCTGTGCTGGGATCCTGGACTGCTGTGCCTTTACCTTCAGGTTTGCTTTGCAGACACCTCCCTTCCTGTGCCCCTCACACCAATTGAGCTTTGCCCAAGGCACAGCCCAGAGCTGAGGTGTTTGAGCCCTGCTGGTGGTCTGAGGTTTGCTCTCTAACTGCTGTTGTGCATCTTGGCATTGGAGCTGGAAAGAGAATCTCTGGGACAGGCTTCTGAGTTGTTTTAGCATTTCAGCCTCTCTTGTGCAGTTCCTTTGCACAGCTCCTTCACGTTGGCTGCTGGAGCCTCTGCTGCAGCTTCCCCAGGCCTGGTTAGAGGATCAGTGCTGCTTTCAAACCTGAACAGTCTCTGGA
Source organism: Eubucco bourcierii (assembly GCA_013396675.1). Classification (NCBI taxonomy): domain Eukaryota; kingdom Metazoa; phylum Chordata; class Aves; order Piciformes; family Ramphastidae; genus Eubucco; species Eubucco bourcierii. The sequence goes on along the minus strand of VWZE01009727.1, from coordinate 69,956 downwards.
GACTTTCAAAACCCACCTGGATGTATTCCTGCATGACCTGCCCTGGCAGGAGGGTTGGACTGGATGATCTCCTCCCTTCCAACCCATATCTGTCTGTGATTCTATGATTCATTTTTCCATCTTACCAGTTTAGATCAGACCTTGCAGCATGGGATGGATATTATTTGTGATTTTTGAACTCTTAGGGTAGAGAATATTGCAAATTACTTTCCAGGAGCTACAGAGAAAGATGCTTCAGGGTAGCTCCATCCCTGGGGCTTTTAACCTTGCTCTGCTGTCGGCCCCTGCCCCCATCGTTGTGGGGAGGGAAAGCATCAGGCAGCGAAGGCTAAACCCATATCAACAGCAAGAGTTAATTTGTGCAATGTATCTGAGTGTAGTAACTGATTACATTTTTCCCCAAAGGAAACTTCAGTTAATTTGGTTAGTGAGTCATATGCCAGGCTGCCAATTACAACACAGATGATTACACACATAAATTCACGTCGGAGTGGCTCAACGATCACAGGGAGGTAAAGGAAAATAAAAAGAAAGAAGAAAATAAAAAAAAAAAAACCAGCAAACAAGAAACACACAATGGAAAAAAAAATAGGGGGAAAAATATCTCAGTAGAAAGAAAACTAAAAAAAAAAAAAAAAAAAAAAAAAAAAAAAAAAGGCTTCCCTTTGCCTTCCTGGGAGTGGGGTGGGTGGCACCCCACTCGTGCCCACCAAGGCTGTTGGAGGTTGAGGAGTTGGGTGAGGGCTGGGAGATGAGAGCTCTACAATGGCAGTGCCTACTGGCTTCCTATGTGGGATTTTCACTGCAGAAACATCTTGCAGCCCCTCTAGAAGATTTTTTTTTTTGCCTGTATGGTTAGAGGAATCCATACAGAGAGAGAGCAGGAAGGAGGTTAAAGGAGCAGTGCTTGGCAGTACATCAGTAAATCATTTAAAGATAACCTGTGCATACCAATACCACCAAAAAAAATCCAATTAAAGTAACTTATTACAAACCTAGTCCCATTTCTGAAGTGCTTTATATTCCTGTGGAGGAGTGGGAGAGGGAAAGAAGCAGGACAAGGAGCCAGGGTCTGATAGCATAGCATGAGGAAAGCCCAAGTGAGGCATTAGAAACAAATTCCTGCACGCCTCATCAATCGGCCAATGAAACCAATCTGAAGGGGAGCTGGGCAGGCTCCTGAACACAGACACCCAGAGAAAATTGCACTTTGCACTTGAAAGTGCCAGGAAGCTCTGACATTTGGTGGGGAGCGTAGGAGGAAGATGTTCTTTTATCTTAAATGAAAGATACTTCACTGGCCTAAACTGTATTTCTAAGGAGACATTCCTCTGGCTAAACAGCTCCATACATTTCCCTTGCTCAGGGTCAACAGGCTATAGTGTAATTCATGGAGTTCCTTGCTGGAGAGGTCAAAATCCTTTACAAACACTCATTAAGCTCCGTGGCACCAGGGTGCTATTATAGCCCTTTTACAAGGGAATAAAAAAGGATGTAGCAGCTAAGTGATTTGCCCAAGGTCATTAAGCAAGTCAGAGAGTCAGAACGGTTTGGGTTGGAAGAGACCTGAAAGCTCATCCAGTTCCAATCCCCCTGCCATGGGCAGGGACATCTTCCACTAGACCAGGTTGATGAAGGTCTCACCCAACCTGGCCTTGAACACCTCCAGGCTTGGAGTCTCCATTGCTCCTCTGGGTGACCTATTCCAGTGCCTCACCACCCTCACGGGGAAGAATTTCTCCCCAATGTCTCATCTAAATCCAACTCCTTCCAGTCTGAAGCCATCACCCCTTGTCCTGTCACTCCATGCCTCGGTAAGGTGTCCCTCTTCAGCTTTCCTGTAGCCCACTTCAAACACTGGAAGTCAGTGGCAGAATCAAGTATTACACTGCACTCCACCCTCACCTCTCACCAGCAGGCAGCTCCAGCATTGGCCTTTATTAAATAATCATTACCAAATGTATTCATTTTAACTTGGAACTATGGAGATTGACTCTTTCCCGAGCGACAGCAAGTGGCTGTTAAATAAATACCAAGTGCTTATTACAATTGTATTTGCTGAAGGGTGGATCATCAGGGTAATGTGCTGGGTTCAATACAGAGCCTATTGCCTGTCAAATAAACATGATGAGCAGAGCCAGGACTGATGCGGAGCGCATTCGACAGGCGCTGGTGGCAGCTGCAGCTGCTCAGCACCTTCCAGAGTCTGAGCTCCAAGTGGTTTTTGCAATATATAAGGGAACAAACTGGCACTGCCAAAGCAGAGAGAACTCCATTAGTAAGATAACCTCAGGCCAGTTTCTGGAGCCCTGAATGTGGTTATAAAGGTAGTTCAACGTCATTGTGAAAACAACTCAGCCCAAGATACTGCTCTTAAAAAGGGGAAAGGTAGTGGAAATCATTCCTGTGGTGTGAAAGGGGAACATCATTTTAGTGTTAAATGAAAGGCAGCTACAGGAAGCTAAGGATCTTGCTTCTGTTTTTATTACAGAATCACAGAATGGTGTTGGTTGGAAAGGACCTTTAGGATCATCCATCACAGAATCCCAGCAGGGCAGGATTTGGAAAGGACCTCTGGAGCTCATCTAGTCCAAACTCCCTGCTAAAGCAGCTTTGTCTGGTTTGTTCCATCCTGGTTACCAAGTCATCTGCAGCACAGGGCTGTGGAAAGCAAGCTCCTCAAGTACAACATCACCTCCCTGCACTTAGGTCACTCTGTGACCCTCGTAGGGTCTTTCCCCACCTGCACACATCGTGAGAGCAGTGCAGGATGAGAAGCATGTACAAAGCCTCTTCTCCCAACTACCACTTTAGCCCTGGTGTACAAAGCTTCTCCTTTCCCTCTTGTCAGCTGTCAGCAAGCGCTGGCCTAGCCCCACTCCAGTAAAACAGGGCTCTGCTCCACCCCAGCAGTCAGGAGACAGTAATGGCAGCTCTGTCAAGTCCAGCCATTATCTGCCTCCACCAAGTGTGGTGTCAAACCATAACTCAGCAGAAGGGGAGAGCTGAGTGGTCAGAAGATGTCTCTCAAAGGGATGCTCTGAACACAAAAGAAGCTGCTCTCAATTGCCAGTTTCTTTTACCTCTTTACCCAAGTGGGAGTGTTTAAAAGGAGTGTTTGTTCTTTCTGCAGCAAAAATCGTCTTTGTGCCCTGCAGATCTGACTGCCATGTGCAGTTACACACCCAGGCAAGCATCCTGCTGTAAACCAGAGGCAATTCTTAGGCTGCTTGGTTCCACCGGAGCGGGGTGAAAGGACACTACCAACAAACCCTCCGTCCTGGGGTGCCTTGTGAGTGTCAGCAGCACCTTTACTGCAACCATTGCAGCCATCTCGGAGCAGAGACTGTTCTCTCGAAAGCTAAGAGCCCAAGGGGCGCCGGAGGTAGTAGCTGCTGCCGGTGTTAAAGGAAGCATTGCGCGAAGAGCGGCTTGGGCAGCGCGCAGCCCGGGCGCAGCGGCGCGGTGCAGTACCGACCGGCAGCACTAGGTGGCAGCACTAGGCGGCAAGCCTGTGAGCAGAAGGCACCGCGGGGAGCGGAGCCGGTCCGAGGCTTCCAGCCGTAGCCTGTCTGTACTTCTCCTGGTGGAAAAATGCTCTTGATTCAAACCCCTAACGTTTCCCGGTACGAGCTCATATCCTCCCTACAGCCTGGCACAGAGCAGTGGCTACAGCACACAGGACGAGTGCTGCAGACCTTGCTTGGAGAGAGAGCAACTCGCAACCAGCCTTATCTGCGGACCTTACCGAGATGTTCTTTTCCAAAGTTACTTTTTTTTGGTCCGCCTCCCCCTCACATTTAGTCTGGAAAGGGATGAAGGTTGCGATGTGAAAATGTGGAAGATAAAGGCTCTGCCTGATTCAGCAGGAGCCGGGTTGGGAACTGTGCGTGCTGCGGCTGCCCCAGCAGCAGCGAGGCAGGCGGCACAGCCACGCACGCACACCCGCACAGGCCAATTAGAATGTTAATAATAATTAAGTGTCTTACTCCTAAGACGCTGCTACACAGGGGAATTCTAAAGTGCCAGTCAGCTCACTTCATTACACGCAGCCAGACGCCTCTCAGACCTCCTCTGTTTGCTGAGGAAGCAGAGCAGAGCGCTCCCAGCTCCAGCCACTCTGATGTCAGAGGATCTGCTCAACAGACAAATGAGGGCAGCCTACAGAAGACATGTGGCCCAGGAAGGGGAAAAAAAAAAGATAGTCCAGCTGTGGCAGCTGAGCTGTACCCTTCACCTCCAGCTGAGCCACAGCAAATAAATACAGGGTGAAACCTATAAATTTCCAGTTTGCAGGGGTTTGTGGGAGCCTTTCTCTAGCTTTGGTTCACACGCTTCAAAGCGGCTCCGTTTCAGATTGGAGATAATCCCCTAATTAAACACAAACTCAGCCTTAAGCTCCGTGTCATCTGATTTCTACCCAAAAAATCAGAACTGGACACAGACTTGCTAGAGTTGGTCAGCTTGTTCAGCTAGGAGATTACACTGGAGTGGACAGCAAGGGCTGGCCCGGAGGTTGTCTTCCATCTGTCTGCACCACTTGAGTCACTCACCCACACACCCACCCACCCACCTTCCCCAGCCTGCAGGAACGCCGGAGCCTGGCCCCCAGCTGACCACGCCGTGCTGCTTTTGCACAAATCAAGCTGCCTCAGATGTTAGTTTGGAACAGCCACGTCCCTTGATGGGCAAGAGGACAGAAGGCTGGCAAGAGGTGCGTTTGCTGCTGGAAGAGATCTTTGATTCAGGTCTTGCCCTTCTGCTAACACCCGGGAAAGCTGGGGGGAAACGCTCAGTTCTCATGAGCAGAACCTTTGCTCATGAAGAGTTTTTGAGTTTTGTTATCCCTGGCTTAAAAACAATTACATTTGGCATGTTTCCAATACCAGAATCATTATGATTCATTCTCACCCAGACCTCTACTTTTCAAAAGAAGGGGGGGAAAAAAAAGAAAATAAAAGAAAGGAAGAGAAAAGAAAAGAAAAAAGAAAAGGAAGGAAAAGAAAGAAAAGAGAAGATAAAAAAAGAAAAAAAAGAAAAGAAAAGGAAAAAAAAAGGAAGAGAAAAGAGAAGGGAAAAGTAAAGGGAAAAGAAAAGGGAAGAGAAAAGAGAAAAGAGAAGAAAAGAAAAGAAAAGAAAAGAGAAAATAAAAGAAAAAAGGAAAAGAAAAGAAAAGAAAAGAAAAGAAAAGAAAAGAAAAGAAAAGAAAAGAAAAGAAAAGAAAAGAGAAAAGGGAAAAGAAAAGGGAAGAGAAAAGAGAAAAGAAAAGAAAAAAAAAGAAAAGAAAAGAAAAGAAAAGAAAAGAAAAGAAAAGAAAAGAAAAGAAAAGAAAAGAAAAGAAAAGAAAAGAGAAAAGAAAAGAAAAGGAAAAGAAAAGAGAAAAGGGAAAAGAAAAGGGAAGAGAAAAGAGAAAAGAAAAGAAAAGGGAAAAGAAAAGAAAAGAAAAGAAAAGAAAAGAAAAGAAAAGAAAAGAAAAGAAAAGAAAAGAAAAGAAAAGAAAAGAAAAGAAAAGAAAAGAAAAGAGAAAAGAAAAGGAAAAAAAAGAAAAGAAAAAAGAAAAAAGAAAGGAAAAGAAAAGAGTGAAGCAAGAAGCAAAGTCTACAGGAGTATGGAAACAGAAAGCCTGTTGTATTCAGAGCATGCTCCAAATAAAGCAGATACAACGCAAGTTAAACCAAGACTGAGTCATTCCCATTGCCAATAAATTAAAAGAAAAAAAAAAATCCCTTCATTTTTCACTCTATTTCACATCAGAGAACAATCACAACAGACTACTCACTTACTGGGATGACTTTACCCCTGCCCCCAAGGGGTTCTCTCTCTCTTGCGCAGCTCTGAAAATGACCACATTTGCCCCCATTTTACTTCTCTCCCCACACTGTTTACCCCATTGCAAACACTTTGGCTTCACACAGCTGCCTCCTTGCAGTTTGTTTTTCCTAGCCTTTGATTTTTACCAGCTGCAAGAAAGAAAAGCTGCACGAAACCACATATCTGATGAGCTATGACACAACACTGCACCTGACTCTACCCAGAGCAGCAGTCACAATCCAGCCTGTCCAGCAACTGGAATCCAGTACACAAAGGGCAGATGAAGGTCCCTCTGGGTCCTGTTTCCAGCCTCTCCACAGACAAGCAGAGGTTATGTTGTTGGGGCAGCACTCTGCTGTGGCAGGTGTCTTGAGTGTCCAGTTTCAGCCCTTGGAAAGTAAAAACTAAATGAAGACTCTAAAGTGAGGACTCAACTGTCTATGTAGACTAAAAGCTTTATGAGCCCAGGTATAGCTACAACTGACTTCATTGTGGGAGCTCAGTGCAAAGAATCATAGCACTTGGAGTCAGAATGGACCTTGGAGATCCCTTGGTCAAACTCCTGCTCAAGGCAGAACTAAATTTCAGTGCTACATGAAGCATATGACTCCAAAAGAGGTGAGCAGATGTGGGGGGGGGGTTCTAGGTAAAGGTCTTCCCAGAGTTCAGACCTATTTATCCAAGCTTAGCAGTACATAGAGTTTGCTCAAGAGCAGAGCAGCTGCTCTGATGCTCAGTGAAGAGATTTTCTGTATTGCACTGCATTAGAGAAGGTGGAATCAGGAGCGTAGGGTGGAAACCCAAAGGGAAATGGTTAGGGCTGAGCACACAAATCCAATTATCATTTCACAGGAGAACTGAGGGAGAATGGAGTAAACTCCTACACTGAGCTTGCTGCTGGAGATTGTGCCAGCGAGGCAGAGAAGCGAGAACAACCTGGGGACTCGCTGTGGGTATTGACTCCCACAGGGCTGCTGCTGACTGCCTGAACTGGAACTGCATTTGAAGCAGACTGGTTTCTATCTTCTGCCCACTCTGTACAAGATCACATTCCATCCACTCCCTCAGAAACACCAACTTCAGCTCTCTCAACATGTTAATGACAAATTTTAAACAGAAAACAGCAACTAAAGTTGCAAACCTGTGTTTGACTAACTCTAGACTCTTTGCACCAGTGTTACTCTGCACCTATCAACTTCCAGACCATGGTAATAATGAAGTGGTCTTGATTGTTATCTTCCTCTCAGCAACAAATGAATCTGGTTCACTGTTATTCCAAGGCACCAGGGAAGCTGCAGGAGACTATTTCTTCATTAGAAGAAATTTCTTCACTGAAAGAGTTCTCCAACACTGAGTATCTGGAGTACTGTGTACAGTTGTGGAGCCTCCAGCACAGGAAGGACATGGAAGTGTTGGAGGCAGTGCAGAGGAGGCCACCAAGATGCTGAGAGGGCTGCAGCAGCTCTGCTGAGAGGACAGGCTGAGAGAGTTGGGGCTGTGCAGCCTGGAGAGGAGAAGGCTTCCAGGAGAGCTTGGAGTGGCCTTGCAGGGTCTGAAGGGGGCTGCAGGAAGGCTGGGGAGGGACTATTGAGAAGGTCTGGGAATGGCAGGAGGAGGAGGAATGGGTTTGAAGTGTGAGAGGGGAGATTGAAAGTGGATGTTAGGAGGAAGTTGTTTGCAGTGAGGGTGGTGAGACACTGGCACAGGTTGAGGGTGGTGAGACACTGGCACAGGTTGCTCAGGGAGGTTGTGGAGCACAGAATCACCCAACGTGATCTAAGATCACGTTGGGTGATTCTGTGCTCCACAACCTCCCTGGAAGTGTTCAAGGCCAGGTTGGACAAGGCCTTGAGTGACCTGTGCTAGTGGCAGGTATCTCTGCCTGTGGCAGGGGGTTGAAACTAGATGATCCTTGAGGTCCCTTCCAACCTTCCCATTCCATGATTCTATGATTAAAACAGCCAAAGAGTCTGAGCTTTGTTAGTCACATTCAGCTAATAAGGCTGATGTTAACTTTTGGAGGCATCACTGTCTATAAGTTAAATGAGCTGTGCAATTAGCTGGAAGCAAAATCAGCATCCTCATCTTTTGTAAGAAGGCAGAAAACTACTCCAGAAGTAAGGGTTTGATCAAGCAATCATTTGATCTTGAGGGTTCTGTGCCCAAACTTCTCAATCAGTTCTCCCTGGCTGCCAAGAGTTTCAGAATTACAGAAGCTTTCTCCTCCTGTCAACCTCCACTGCACGGAAGTGTTGAGGCAAGTCCCCACAAGATGATTATCTGCCTGCCTCGCAGTCGAAAGCTGGGAGATGTTAGCTGCTGCATTAGCTGAGAATTGCCCAGCTGCAGCTTGTAGGTTTCTCCAGGCTGACAAGAGCCTCACCGTGATTAAATACCCCTTGGATTCCTTTCACCATGTGCTCAACGTTTCTTATGATACCATCTGAAAATGAGAATGAACTGATCCTGTACCTGCTGAAGTTTATGACATGAGGAATTCTTCCCAGAGTAAATTACAATGAGACGTTGAGAGCAAATTGCTGGGCTATAAAGGCAGCTCAGCCAAAAACACATCCTGCCAAACACAATGCTCTTCACTCAGTGGGATGTGATCTGATTTCAGCAATTCAGCAAATATGACTATTTTCACCTGACACAATCACTGTCACCGAGGCTTTACAGCCATTGAAGAGCTGAAATTGCACCAAAAGTTGAATTAGGATCCATTGCTTAGAAACTGTAGGGATGATACAGGAACAAATTAAGTGTGCTGTGCCTGTGCTTCCCAAAGGGATGAATCACAGAGGTCTTTTCTAGCCTAAACAATTCTGAGATCCAGTCCAACACCAAACCAACACCACCACAGCCACTAAATCCTGTCCCCAAGTGCCATAGCCACAGTGCTGAGAGACTGTAGGGATGATACAGAACAAATTAAGTGTGCTGTGCCTGTGCTTCCCAAAGGGATGAATCACAGAGGTCTTTTCTAGCCTAAACAATTCTGAGATCCAGTCCAACACCAAACCAACACCACCACAGCCACTAAATCCTGTCCCCAAGTGCCATAGCCACAGTGCTGAGAGACTGTAGGGATGATACAGAACAAATTAAGTGTGCTGTGCCTGTGCTTCCCAAGGGCTGAATCACAGAGGCCTTTTCTAACCTAATCCATTCTGAGATCCAGTCCAACACCAAACCAACCCCACCATGGCTACTAAACCCTGTCCCCAAGTGCCATGGCTACACATTTCTGGAACACCTCCAGGGATGGGACCTCCATCACCTCCCTGGGCAGCCTGTGCCAATCCTTGACCACTTTTGCAGCAAAGACTTTTTTTCCTAATCCTCAACTTAACCCTCCCCTAGCACAATTTGNTCCCAAGGGCTGAATCACAGAGGCCTTTTCTAACCTAATCCATTCTGAGATCCAGTCCAACACCAAACCAACCCCACCATGGCTACTAAACCCTGTCCCCAAGTGCCATGGCTACACATTTCTGGAACACCTCCAGGGATGGGACCTCCATCACCTCCCTGGGCAGCCTGTGCCAATCCTTGACCACTTTTGCAGCAAAGACTTTTTTTCCTAATCCTCAACTTAACCCTCCCCTAGCACAATTTGAGGCCATATCCTCTGGGTCTGTCACCTGAGAAGAGCCTAACTCCACCTGACTGCAACCTCCTTTCAGGTTACTATAGAGAGCAACGATTCAGCCTCCTTTTCTCCAGGCTAAACTGAATCCAGCTCCCTCAGCTGCTCCTCCCCAGCCTTGTTCTCCAGACCCTTCTCCAGCTTCACTGCCCTTCTGTGGACCCACTCCAGCACCTCAACGTCCTTCTCAGAGTGAGGGGCCCATCATGGCACAGTGTATTCCTCTCTGTCTCCAGACTCCAGTCCTTTCAATTTCTCACACTTTGTGCCATTCATTCTGTCCACTTCTTCCTCAAACACAGCAAGGGAACAAATCTTTTTCCCAGATAAAGAGACTTGAACAGCTTGCAGACCACAAAATATTGATTATGTTAAGTCTGAACTTCAAATTAAGGCCCAAATGAAGGTTAATTTCAGTTATTCACATAAAGAGCCTTATTAATTGCTTCAAAAATGTATTGAAAAAGCCTCACAACTGGTGGCAAGTATTATTTGCTGCAACAAATTGAAGTTTACAGGACTGAATTGTGTATTTGAGGGAAGGAGATGTAAACAGGAAGAGATAAAGCAAGGCAGGATTTGCTAAGGGAAATGACATTTCAGCTGCCCCTTCAGCAAGGGCAGCAAAGGGGAAAAGGATTTGGGGGTCCTAGTGGAGGGGAGGGTGCCCATGAGCCAACAATGTGCTCTGGTGGCCAGGAGGGGCAATGCCAGTCTGGGGTGGATTAGAAGGGTTGTGGCGAGTAGATCGAGAGAGATTCTCCTGCCCCTCTGCTCTGCCCTGCTCAGGCACATCTGGAGAACTGTGCCCAGTTCTGGGCCTCCCAGTTCAAGAAGGACACAGAACTGCTGGAGAGAGTCCAACTCAGAGCCACAAAGATGATGAAGGGAATGGAACAGGTCTGGTAGGAGGAGAGCCTGAGGGAGCTGGGGCTGGGAGCTTGGAGAAGAGGAGCCTGAGAGGTGACCTCAGCAATGGTTATGTAAAGCTGAGTGCCAGGAGGCTGGAGCCAGGCTCTGCTGGGTGATGCCCAGTGCCAGCACAAGAGGCAATGAGTGGAAAGAGTTAAAGATGAGGAGGATTTTTTTCCCTGTGAGGGTGACAGAACCCTGGAACAGGCTGCCCAGGGGGGTTGTGGAGTCTCCCTCTCTGGAGACATTCAAGACCCACCTGGATGTGTTCCTGTGTGATCTGGTATAGATGACCCTGCTGTGGCAGGGGGATTGGACTGGATGAGCTTTGGAGGTCCCTTCTAGCCCCTGACATTCTGTGACTCTGTGTGACTCTTGCCTTAGTCACATAGATGGGCAATCATCCTGCTCTGGTGCAGAGGAGAGGCAGTGCTTTGGCCAGAACTAACTGGAGCTGCAAAGCCTGGGCAGGTCCAGTCAGCAGCAGAGTGAAAAAGGGGCACAAGTGCCAGCTCCAAACTGAAGACAGGCAAGGATGGGTTAGTCTCACCTCCCGTCCTGGGCAGATCACAGCTCAGCTAGAAGAGTGACTGCAACCATAAGCTTCCCATCAGCACTTCAGGCTGCTTCCATCAGCTGCTGAGCATTCTCTGCCATAACCAGCCCAAACCATCAGGGTGTTACAGGCAGCTGGGAAGGGCCAGTCCTGAGGAGTCAGGAGCCCTGCCATGCTTCACTCACTTCCACCAAGGTGCTGAGGATGTTGCTGCTGTAATTACTGTTAAATGTGCACAGGACATATGTGAGTCCTGATACACACACATTGCTTCAGGATGCTGTGCTGCACTCTGTGTTCAGAGACACAGACACTGACCTACTTGTGCTGACACTTCCTCTAGAGATCTGCTATCAATTTAACCCAGGGAAAGAGAGTCTCTCTTTGCAGCAAAAGCAGAGAAAAGGCCAGAGTGAGGACAGCTTGGATGGGCTGGGATCTGGGCCACAACTGTCTCCTGAAGTTTGGAGCTAACAAGACAGATGTCACTGAGGGAATTCCAACCTCTAACAGGCTCCAGCAACTTGAAGCAGCTCTCCCTTGGTCACAAGGGGCTCTCCAGTTGTGCCACTCTCCAATTAGGATGTTGTGGGCCACAAAACTTTCATAGAATCATAGAATGGGAAGGCTGGAAGTGACCTCAAGGATCATCCAGTTCCAACCCCTTGCCATAGGCAGGGACAACTCCCACTAGCACAGGGCACTCAAGGCCTCATCCCACCTGGTCTTGAACACCTTCAGGGAGGTTGTGGAACACAGAAAACCTACAGGGAGATTGTGGAGCACAGAATCACCCAACATGATCTAAGATCTGTGATTCTGTGCTCCACAACCTCCCTGGGCAACCTGTGCCAGTCTCTCACCACCCTCACTGCAAACAACTTCCTCCTAACATCCACTTGCAATCTCCCCTCTCACACTTCAAACCCATTCCCCTTGGCCTGCCATTCCCAGACCTTCTCAATAGTCCCTCCACAGCCTTCCTGCAGCCCCCTTCACATCCTGCAAGGCCACTCCAAGCTCTCCTGGAAGCCTTCTCCTCTCCAGGCTGCACAGCCCCAACTCTCTCAGCCTGTCCTCACAGTACAGCTGCTGCAGCCCTCTCACCATCTTGGTGGCCTCCTCTGCACTGCCTCCAACACTTCCATGGCCTTCCTGTGCTGGGGGCTCCACAACTGCACCCAGGACTGCAGCTGGGCTCTGAGGAGAGCAGAGCAAAGGGGCACAATCCCCTCCCTTGCCCTGCTGCCCACACTGCTCTTGCTGCAGCCCAGCACACAGTTGCTGTCTGGACTGCACTCACACTGCAGCCTCAGGCTGAGCTTTTCATCAGCCCACTCCTTTTCATCAACCTACTTCCATCTGTGGCCTTGACCACTTTGAAACAGCCCCATGGGAGGTTTCTATACTAGCAGCAAGGTGGACCAAGGCTTTTCCACCTATCTCCTCAACCCAGTGCTTTGGAGGTAAATGGTATTTTAATACAAGGCTCAAGCAAACCTCACATGGTTGTATTTCTTTTTTAGCATTAGCACAAACCCACACCCAGCTCTTCATTTTCTTAAAATACAAACATCTATGTCTGCAATAAAGAAGGTGACAAGTCCTAAGCAGAGTTCAAGAAATTTCAAACCTGAAAACTTGGTCTAAACCCAAAGGAGGCTCCAAAAAAAAGACCAGATGTGTGCCCCTTGCACTGCTTTCTGCTTCCACAAGCTGCCCATCACCGTGGTGAGGAAGAGCAACACTGCAAGGGGCATGTGCTACCTAACAGGAGCTGGCATCAGCAAAGGTGCTGTGGATACTGCAGAGCTCTGCTGTAAGACTGCTGACTGTTTTCATGGCATCACATGAAACACAGAAATAAATAGCTCCTCTTCTATGATCACAGCATGCAGGTTGTGCTTTGCTGTCTATCCCTTCTCATTAACAGGATAAAACACAAGGCAGGAGTGGGATTAGACACAGAGGCAGGCAAAGGTGGTGAATGGTTGAGAGCAGCCCTGAGGAACAGGCCCTGGGGGTCTGGGGTGAGGAAAAGCTCAAGCTGAGGCTGCAGTGTGAGTGCAGCCCAGACAGCAACTGTGTGCTGGGCTGCAGCAAGAGCAGTGTGGGCAGCAGGGCAAGGGAGGGGATTGTGCCCCTTGGCTCTGCTCTCCTCAGAGCCCAGCTGCAGTCCTGGGTGCAGTTGTGGAGCCCCCAGCACAGGAAGGCCATGGAAGTGTTGGAGGCAGTGCAGAGGAGGCCACCAAGATGCTGAGAGGGCTGCAGCAGCTGTGCTGTGAGGACAGGCTGAGAGAGTTGGGGCTGTGCAGCCTGGAGAGGAGAAGGCTTCCAGGAGAGCTTGGAGTGGCCTTGCAGGATGTGAAGGGGGCTGCAGGAAGGCTGGGGAGGGACTATTGAGAAGGTCTGGGAATGGCAGGACAAGGGGAATGGGTTTGAAGTGTCAGAGGGGAGA
>VWZE01009727.1:30832-52813 GCA_013396675.1 Eubucco bourcierii | reverse complement strand
TCTGATTCTGTGATTCTCTGATTCTGAGATTCTCTGATTCTATGGTTCTGTGATTCAATGATTCTGTGATTCTGTCATTCTATGGTTCTGTGATTCTGTGATTCTCTGATTCTGTGATTCTGTGATTCTGTGATTCTGTGATTCTGTGATTCTTTGATTCTATGGTTCTGTGATTCTGTGATTCTATGGTTCTGTGATTCTGTGATTCTGTGATTCTATGGTTCTGTGATTCTGTGATTCTGTGATTCTTTGATTCTGTGGCTCTGTGATTCTGTGATTCTATGGTTCTGTGATTCTGTGATTCTGTGATTCTATGGTTCTGTGGTTCTGTGATTCAATGATTCAATGTCCTTCCCCCCACTTCATGCTGGAGATGGCCATAACCTGCCCCTACACAAGACATTCAAGGGGGCTGTATGGAGAGGGTCATATTGTCTATCAGTGTCCCTTAGGAATAACACTTCTTGGCTGGTTAGAGTTGAAACAAGAGGAACTGGACTTTAGCAGGAGGAAGTGATCACAGTGGAGAGCTTGAGAGCAGGGGAAGGGAAGGCAGGGACCTGAGAAGGGGAAGCACTCTTAGACCACCCAGCAGGGCAACCAAAGGCTGCAGCTGTTGCTGCTGGGGAGCAGGTTGGTGCTACAACACAGCACTAGGGAAGCTCTGATCCTTGGGTTAAGCACCCACTGGATGTGAGATGCAAAGCATTTGTGGGTTGTTCTTTGCCTGATGTTTGCCACATTCCTGCTCATAACTGCAGCTGAGATCTGGCATCCAATTTTAGCTTCCCTGAGCAGTGTCTGGTTCAGAATGCAGCATTCCAGCAGGGTTTATCTTGCACCAGGGGGCCTGGATGCCTGGAGCTCTCATTCCACATGGGAAAAGCAGAACTGCTCATCTAACAGTTTTCCCTCTAACTGCAATCTCACCTAAGCTTGGCTCCTCACATGTAACAGGAGAAATTTCACACACAGCTCATGCCAGGGTTATAAGGCAGCAATTGGCTGAATCTTCAGATACAGGCAATTATTGGCCTTTTAATTTGGAAGCTGAAGGAGGTGACTCAACAGAAAAGGATCCAGGCTGAGAGAGCAAGGCCCTGGCCTTGGGAGCTGCATATACAGCAAGAAAGAAAAATCTCTTAGTGGGAGGCAGGAAAAGCTTTGAGTTGTGGGGATTCAGGGTATGGAATGTAGCTTTTCCCACAGACAGTTTCTCTTCCATTCCTCAGACACCCATCTGCAGCTGACAGAGTGACTGCGACTAGGAGAGGGAGAAAGAAGCTAACACTTTGTACCTCAGCACCTACAAACTCCTCAGGCACTGCTCATAGGTCTCAGCAGTGTGGCTCTTTTAGGAGGACTGGACCTTGCTAGCAGTTTATTCCAACTTGGAGATCAGAAATCTCTGTCAGCCCCACAATTCAGAGTGCTGAAGCAAAGACCAGGATCCAGGCTGTTGCAGGAAGGGATGTAGTGAAGGAAAGCCCTGGACTACACCTCTCTGGGGTCCTGAAAGTGGCTAACTGGCTGAGAGAAGCACAGAAACTCTCTTGGTCTCTCCCTGCTGGAGGCAAGCCAAGGGAGTCTGCCTTATTCCTACATGAAGTAGAATCTGAAGAAAGAGCAAAGGATGAGACCAAGATTTGGCAGGTGTTGAATGAGGAGAGTCTGCTGAGGGCTCCAATATGATCCTCACAAGAAAGGGAAAACTGCCATGCTGCTCCTGATTGCTTGGCCTTGCTAACCCGGGTGCTGCAGGCCTTGGGTCAGTCGATGGCTTGGGCACTTCACACCCTTCACGAGGGGAAAACACTGCTGCAGGTGTTTTGAAATAGAGGTAGGGGGGCTCAGGTGTGGTTTTGAAATGTGATGTCTGAGAATCCTTTACTTTCAGTGGGAGTTGGGAGACTCACTGGGATGCTTTGGAAAATGTTACCTTCAGAAAGTGTTACTACTAAAGGCTAAGGAGCATTGTCTCTGGGTGGGGAATGGCTGAGAGCAGCCCTGAGGAACAGGCCCTGGGGGTCTGGGCTGATGAAAAGCTCAAGCTGAGGCTGCAGTGTGAGTGCAGCCCAGACAGCAACTGTGTGCTGGGCTGCAGCAAGAGCAGTGTGGGCAGCAGGGCAAGGGAGGGGATTGTGCCCCTTGGCTCTGCTCTCCTCAGAGCCCAGCTGCAGTCCTGGGTGCAGTTGTGGAGCCCCCAGCACAGGAAGGCCATGGAAGTGTTGGAGGCAGTGCAGAGGAGGCCACCAAGATGCTGAGAGGGCTGCAGCAGCTGTGCTGTGAGGACAGGCTGAGAGAGTTGGGGCTGTGCAGCCTGGAGAGGAGAAGGCTTCCAGGAGAGCTTGGAGTGGCCTTGCAGGATGTGAAGGGGGCTGCAGGAAGGCTGGGGAGGGACTATTGACAAGGGCTTGGCATGGCAGGAGGAGGAGGAATGGGTTTGAAGTGTGAGAGGGGAGATTGAAAGTGGATGTTAGGAGGAAGTTGTTTGCAGTGAGGGTGGTGAGACACTGGCACAGGTTGAGGGTGGTGAGAGACTGGCACAGGTTGAGGGTGGTGAGACACTGGCACAGGTTGCCCAGGGAGGTTGTGGAGTGCAGATCACCCAACATGATCTTTGATCTTTGATCATGTTGGGTGCTTCTGTGCTCCATAACCTCCCTGGAGATGTTCAAGGCCAAACTGGACAAGATCTTGAGTGACCTGTACTAGTGGCAGGTGTCCCTGCCTATGCAAGGGGGTTGGAACTAGATGATCTTTGAGGTCCCTTCCAACCTTCCCATTCTATGATTCTATGATTTTATGATTCTTTGTCCTTCCTGAGCTGGGGTGCCCAGATGAAGGTGATCTATTTGCCCTTTCACCTGAACACTTCAAAGCACTCTCTAATCATCAATGGAGGAATTTGCTTCCCTTCCGTCCATCCCCACCCTGCCATGGGAAAGAAAAGATTTATTATGACAATTGGGCAGTTGTAAAGCAGGAGTAATTAAGTGACTTGCCAAAGGCCAGGTAGCCAAAGTGGGGAGCAGATCCCAAGCATCTCAGCTCCTGCTCCTCCTCCATCGCCGAGCACTCGGTGCAGCCCCTGCTGAAAGGTTGCTCTGCTGCTGAAAGGTTGTTCTGCTGTTTCCCTGGGGAAGGTTTCATTTCCTCCTTTGAACGCCTAGGGAGGGAGGGGCCCCTCTAAATCACAGGTTAGGCAGGCACTCAGCTGTCTTACCTCCGTGTGCTTCTCTGCTCCCTGTCCTCAAGGTGCAGTCAGATGTCATGACATGCACCGCTGAGGCTCCTCCAGGTCTCTGCCAGCCCCAGTGTGCTGTGTTCACACAGTGGGAGGCAGTCTCTGCTCCCAGACAGCCTGGATACTCTTTGATAGCTCTGGGAATTTCAGCACATGCTGCAGGGGCTGCTTCTTCCCTTTGCTCTGCATTACAGCAGAACAACTCCACTTACTTCACAGCATCACAGCATCACCCAGGCTGGCAAAGCTCCTCAGGGTCACCAAGCCCAACCCAGAACCCTGCTCTATAAGATTCACCTTAAACCAGAGCCCCAAGCACCACATCCAAACCACCCTGAAACACAGCCAGGCTTAGGGACTCCATCACCTCTCTGGGCAGCTCAGTCCAGTCCCTCACCACTCTCTCCAGGAAAAACTTTTTCCTAATGTCCAATCTAAACCTCCCCAGTCTCAGCTTGAGGCCATTCCTCCTTGTTCTGTCTCCAGTTCCCTGTGAGCAGAGCCCAGCAGCAGCCTCTCCACAATGTCCCTTCAGGTAGCTGTAGACAGCAATGAGCTCTGCCCTCAGCCTCCTCTTCCTCACATTAACCATCACCAGCTCCCTCAGCTGTCCTGATGTCCAGCCTGACCTTGCCCTGCTGCAGCTCTGATGCTATGGAACCAGGACAACCTCAGAACTGGACAAACCCAAAGCTGCAGACAGCAATGAGCTCTACCCTCAGCCTCACACTAACCATCCCCAGCTCCCTCAGTCACTCCTCATCAGATTTATTCTCTAGGCCCTTCCCCAGCTTCCTTGCCCTCCTCTGGAGTCGATCCAGCACCTCCACGTTCAGTCCATACCTGTCAGAGAGGAGACTCCAGGTCCTGTATGCTGCAGCTTCCCTGTTTGAAACCACTGCACCATGCACCAGAGAGGCTCAGGAAATGACTGGGCAGTTGGCATCAATCCCCTCCATGTCACCATCTTCAGTGGCTGTCATGGAAGCACAGCAAGGCACAGCAACTGCTATTTCAGAGCCATCCCTGAGCCCCAGATGGTGACCATATGATCTGTCCCTCTCATGAGCCATTGACACAGTTTTACTCCTTAGCATTTGATTTATGCTTACCTGGCTCTGCCTAACCACCACAGCACCTGCACCCAACACAGGTCCCATCAGGAATCCAGTACAGACCCAAACAGAGGCTGAAGAGTTTGTGGGGAAAGCACAACCTGACACAATGTGAATTTCATAGAGTCATGGAATGGGAAGGTTGGAAGGGACCTCAAAAATCATCCAGTTCCAACCCCCTGCCATAGGCAGGGACACCTCCCACTAGCACAGGTCACTCAAGGCCTCCTCCAACCTGGTCCTGAACACCTTCAGGGAGGTTTTGGAGCACAGAAGAGCTCCAGGGAGGTTGTGGAGCACAGAATCACCCAACATGATCAAAGATCACGTTCTGTGCTCCAAAACTTCCCTGGGCAACCTGTGCCGGTGTCTCACCATCCTCAGCCTGTGCCAGTGTCTCACCACCCTCACTGCAAACAACTTCCTCCTAACATCCACTTTCAATCTCCCCTCTCACACTTCAAACCCATTCCCCTTGGCCTGCCATTCCCAGACCTTCTCAATAGTCCCTCCCCAGCCTTCCTGCAGCCCCCTTCACATCCTGCAAGGCCACTCCAAGCTCTCCTGGAAGCCTTCTCCTCTCCAGGCTGCACAGCCCCAACTCTCTCAGCCTGTCCTCACAGCACAGCTGCTGCAGCCCTCTCAGCATCTTGGTGGCCTCCTCTGGACCTGCTCCAACAGTTCCATGTCCTCCATGAACAAGCTCCCTGTGTCAGGATTAAGACCTCAGTTCACAGGGAAAGCTGGGAGCCATTTGCTGAGGAATTGCTGCTTCTGTGCACAGACAGGACTGCATTCTGCTGCTGTGCCCTGGACAGTCTGGGGTGGGCTTTACTGCTCACTTGAAAGGGCTCAGGCTGAGCATTGGGAGGACAAGAGAGCTGCAGTTCTAGATGCTACCACTTGTATCCTTCAGCACCTCATGCCTCCTCCCAGCAGGAGGTGTCCAGGTACCAGGAAGAGCTGCCCAGCTGCTGGAGGTGAACTCACCCTGCCACATCTGCTGCCTCAGCCAAAAGCCTGCAAACTGCACCTGCTTGGTGCAGCAATTTTCTGTCGTCTTTTTGCTAAGGAGCCCAGGACCTGCCAAGGTCCAGCGCCCAGATTTAGGCATGATCTGGGGGACATTGGTACTTAGGGGAACTTGGGAACCTCTGCTACAAGGGCAGGCTGAGGGACCTGGGATTGTTCAACCTGGAGAAGAGAAGACCCTGGGGAGACCTTGGAGCTGCCTTCCAGTCCAGGAAGGGGCTTCAAGCAGGCTGCAGAGGGACTGTTCCCAAAGGCCTGCAGGGACAGGACCAGGGGCAGTGGTTTGAAATGAGAGCAGAGCAGGTGGAGATTGGATGTGAGGAACAACTTCTGCACCAGGGGGGTGCTGGAACACTGCAGCAGGTTGCCCAGGGAGGTGGTTGAGGCCTCATCCCTGGAAATACTCCAGGTTAAGCCCCACAAAGCTCTGATCAATCTGCTCTAGTGGAGGATGTCCCTGCTGAGTGCAGGGGGGGTGGACTGGATGAGCTTTGGAGATCTCTTCTGTGATTCTGTGACTCTATAGTGGTCCCTCTGCAAAAACCATCTGTGGGTCAGAGCCCCTCACATCCCATAGAACACATTTCTCTTAGAGCTGCTTTAGGACAAGTGACAGAAGGACCTTACTGCATCCTTTGCTCTGGCAAATAAGACTTGTCCATGAAGTAAGATATTACAGGAGGAGAATGAGTCTGGTACAGCCTGACCTTCAGCAACAGCTGCCATGATCTTCCAAACCCTCCAGTGTGTATCATACACCTGGTTTCAAAAGCCCAGCCTTAGCCACACACTCCTGTGCAAACAAAGCTGGATCTAATTCCAAGTCTTTTGGCTTTTCCTAGTGTTAAACAAAGCCTCCTAGAGCTGAATGATAACAAACCACAGAGGGAGGGAGAACCTGCTAGGGAAAAAAAAAAAAAAGAAAAAGGGGAAAAAAGAAAAAAAAAAAATCAAAACATCTGTCCCTGACCTTCCAAAACTTCTTATTTGCCTACCCACCCTGAGTTCAGCTGAGCTGTGTAACTTTGTACCAGCTTCAGAGCTCTTTGTAAAGCTTTCTTGTGATGAGCTGGGAGATGAGCAGAGCTGTTGAGGCAGACATGTGTAGGCTGTCTCAGACAGCAGGGGCTTCAGGCAAGAAGAATTTGAGGCCAACAGCAGCAAGAAAGAGAAGAGGTTGGTGGTGGAGGAACAGAAGATGAAGAGGGAAGCAGTGAGAGGCAATTCTTGTGGTTTGGAAGTTCCTGTGGCTCTATGTACAGTCAGCAGTTCTGTCTGCAAACAGAAACATTTCTGTTTGCTATGCAGCCAGATTTCCCAACCTTTGGCCTTCTGACCTCTGCTGGATCTGGCACTAGGATCAGGTGTGAGGTTGCAACTCACTGCTTGGAGGGGCAGAGCTTCTTCACTCAGTCCAACCAGACTGGAAGAGCCTTTCCATCCCAGAACTTGAAAGAGCTGCCTGGCCCTGTGAGACAGAGCACAGAGCCAGAGGCTGTGAGTGAGAAATCCCCCAGAACACTCCCTTCAGTTGCTAACCTGGGCTTGAACATTGCCAGGTTCTCCAGTTCCAAGACAGAATTCCATATGAATCCAGGCTGAGGGGTGAAAAGATGGAGAGCAGCCCTGTGGAGAAGGTGCTGGGGAGTGCTAAGCTGGATAGGAGCTGGCACCAAGCACTGCCAGCTGTGCTCTGCTGAGACCTCCCTGCAGTGTTGGGGCAGCTCTGGAGCCCTCAGCACAGCACAGGCAGGGACCTGTTGGAGAGGGCCAGAGGAGGGCACAGCAGTGCTGGCAGGGCTGGAAGGGCTCTGCTGGGACCCAGGCTGGGAGACTTGGGGGTGTGCAGCCTGAAGAGGAGAAGGTTCCAGGGAGACCTTCTGGTGGCCTTGCAGGGCTGAAAAGGGTCAATGGACAGAGTTTTTTTCAGGGCCAGTTGTGGCAGCCAAGGACAGAGTTTTTTTCAGGGCCAGTTGTGGCAGCCAAGGGGTAATGATCTGAACTCAAAAAGTGAGATTCAGAAGGAAGAAATGAAGGGAGAAATGTTTGACACCGAGGGTGGGGAGAGCCTGTGCCAGGCTGCCCAGAGAGGTGGGAGCTGCCCCACGGCTGGCACCATTGCAGGTCAGGTTGGTTGGGGCTCTGAGCAACCTGCTCTGGTTGCAGATGGCCCTGCTGGCTGCAAGGGGGTTGGACTGGATGACATTTAAAGGATCCTTCCCACCCAGATCAAACCAATCTGTGACCTCAGGCCTAAGGAGAGTCTAGGCATGGGCTGAACATTGCTTCTGCCTGGTGCTAGGATCAGACCAGGGCTCCACCTGCTCAAAGGCTCCACCTTGCTCTGCTGGACTCTGGCAGAAGAAGAGCAGAGCAGTATCTTTCTGTGTGACCAGAAAGGCTGTTCAATTTGTCCTTATCAAATAAAAATAAAATGAACTAAGAATTTTTGAGGGCAGTACAGTATCTTTATAGCATATGCCCGTGTTTATGGCCGTATAAAATTCCCTGTTTGCCTACACCCCACCCAGGCTCTTGTACACACCTGCATAAGTCTATAATTTTATCCCATGAATCACTCTGTACCATCAGCTCACACCCAAGTTACCAGAACTCTAAGGAAGTGGCAAGTTCATTATGTTGGGTTTTCATCTTTCAATTTTCAAATAAAAGGATTTTTTCTTTTTTTTTTTATTGGCGCCCTGAATCCACAGGTTGGGTGTTGTTAGGGTTTGGGGTTTGCTTCTTTTCTTTTTTTTTTCCCTTCCCTGTTAAATGACAGGCAGAAAGAACATGTGAAATTAATTAATTAATTGCACCAAGTGAAGGGAGTACAAAGGAAGGGAGAGCTAAAAATTGTTTTGTAAGGGGTTGTTTGGACCTGTCCTGCAGGGGCTGTATCTACCTCGCAGGATAGAGCGAATCCGAAGTGAGTCAGGCTCACCAAAACTCATGAGACTGATGAAAAATCATACATTTTCAGTTCAAATTAAAGGGCTTTTTTTTTTTTTTTTTTTTTTTTCCTGGTGTATTTGCCTCTGGGAGAATGTTGAGGCCACGTTTTGAAGCACTCAAGCAGCCTTTGAAGGATTTTTTTTCCCAGGGAAGTGGAGATTTTCAGCTAATTACTTCTGTCCAGTAGTTAGATGTTGATGGACTCTACCAAACACAAAGAGGTTGCAATCCAAAAGAAGTCCAAGTGCCTTGGTGTGGAAGAGCAGTGCTGCAGGGATCCAGCAGAGCTTTAGAGTGTCCTTTGTTAGGAACACAAAATGAAGGATGCTCAACAGCCTGAAGAAAGATCTGCAGGCAAAGATTCGCAGGGAAAATGGCCTCAAGTTGCACCAGAGGAGGTTTAAGGTGGACATTAGAAGAAATTTCTTCACTGAAAGAGTTCTCCAGCACTGAGTATCTGGAGTACTGTGTACAGTTGTGGAGCCTCCAGCACAGGGAGGACATGGAAGTGTTGGAGGCAGTGCAGAGGAGGCCACCAAGATGCTGAGAGGGCTGCAGCAGCTGTGCTGTGAGGACAGGCTGAGAGAGTTGGGGCTGTGCAGCCTGGAGAGGAGAAGGCTTCCAGGAGAGCTTGGGGTGGCCTTGCAGGATCTGAAGGGGGCTGCAGGAAGGCTGGGGAGGGACTATTGAGAAGGTCTGGGAATGGCAGGCCAAGGGGAATGGGTTTGAAGTGTGAGAGGGGAGATTGAAAGTGGATGTTAGGAAGGAGTTGTCTGCAGTGAGGGTGGTGAGGCACTGGCACAGGTTGCCCAGGGAGGTTGTGGCTGCTCCCTCCCTGGAGGTGTTCAAGGCCAGGTTGGATGAGGCCTTGAGTGACCTGTGCTAGTGGGAGGTGTCCCTGCCTATGGCAGGAAGTTGGCACTGGATGATCTTTGAGGTGCCTTCCAACCTAACCCATTCTATGATTCTATGATAACACTGGAGCAATCTGCCCAGGGAGGTGGTTGAAACCTCATCCCTGAAGGTGTTTCAAAGAGGTAGAGATGTGGTGCTGAGGGCCATGGGCTAGAAGCAACCTTGGCAGAGTCAGAGAACGGTCGGACTGGATGTTCTGAAAGGACATTTCCAACCAAGATGATTCAGCGACTCCAAGTTGCACTTTTCCACTGCTGTTAGTGATGAAGAAGAGCACACTGTCTTAGCAGATATCTCTCTCTTTTAACTTGTCAGAGTTATCTGAGGGTTACCAAACACCATTTGACTTGACTGGCTTTGTAGCTCCTAGGATTAGGCTTTGTGCGCTTCTTGACTTCCAGCCATTTGGCGGCCTCTTCCTTCTTACACAACTGTAACAGGCAGCAGTGACACAAGGTTCTTGCCATTCAATTAAAAAATGACAGGCAGCCAAAGAAGAAAACTGGATTAGCTCCTGGGCAACTTCAGTTCATGTAACATTGCCACTGGGTTGTTTCCTAGCCAGGGCACTGAATTGCTGAGAAATGTGTTTACGGCTTGGTATGTGATCTATCCGTTTGGGACCTAGGTAGGCATGAAAGAACCACAGCTGACTAAGACTGCCCAAGAGTCTGGAAGAGGTCTGCCACCAGTGGGCAACCCTACCACAGCACAAGGAATAAACAACCTTAATAAAAGTTGTCTCTGATCCAAGCAGGAAATAAAAGGCAAAGTGGTAGCTGAAGCCTCTTATCTGCCCTGCGAGGGTTTAGCTCTGCAGAGACGATTGGGCACTTTAGATCTGAGATTTGCTTTCCTACACATCCATCCTGCTTTATTGCTCACTAATGGCATGGCAAAGAAGAAATGGTCTAAATCTAATAATGCTGCAGCTGACCAGGGCTGAAAGAACCCCAGCAACACTGAGTGTCAGATACCTTCCTGATTGTCCCAGACACATCCTCCCTTTCTTAATGGCTGCTCAGCACTCCCTAAGCCACTGCTGAATCCTCCTGTCTGCAGTCACACTGACATCTGCATTTGCTATCTCCTCACCACTTTGGTGCTGTTGAAGTCACTTCTACCATTCCAAGTACTGCACTTTATATTGGATTTGCCTGGCAAGGGCTTGGCAGTGAGGGCCATACAAGGGCAGTTTCTGTGAGAAGCTGTTAGAAGCTTCCTCTGTGTCAAGTAAAAGCACAGTGCCAGAAGGCTCCAACATAGACCTGCCATGGGCCAAGGCCAAGCCCATTACCAACCATGGTAGTGCCTCTGGAATGATGTAGTTAGGAAGGAGGTGAGAAAGTGAGTGAGAACATGTGAAAGAACCAACTCTGGAGATACTAAGGTCAGGGAAGAAGGAGGAGGAGGAGGTGATTCAGGTGCCAGAACGAGATTCCCTTGCAGCCCAGGGGAGACCATGGTGAGGCAAGCTGTCCACCTGTGGCCCAGGGAGGTTCAGTGCTGCAGGTCCACCTACAGTCAATAGTTGCAGAGTAAGTGAATGCACAAAGGAGGCTCTGACCTCGTGGGAAGTCCATGCTGGAGCAGGGTCCTGGCAAGACCTGTGGACCCATGCAGAGAGAAAAAAAACATTCTGGGGAAGGTTTGCTGGTAGGACTTGTGGCCCTACAGAGGGGACACACTGGAGCAGTCTGTTCCTGAAAGACCCAACCCCATGGAAAGGACCCAACCCCATGGAAAGGACCCACACTGGAGCAGATGATGAAGAACTGCAGCCTGTGGGAGGGATTCGTGTTAGAGAAGTTCACAGAGGGCTGTCTCCCATGGAAGGGACTCCACAGTGGGGCAGGGGAAGTGTGAGGAGTGCTCCTCCTGAGCAGGGAGCAGCAGCAGAGACACCATGTAAGGAATTGACCATAGGCACATTCCTCAAGCCCCTCTGCTGCTGGGGGGGAAGCAGTAGAGAAAACCAGGAGTGAAGTTGAGCCCTGGAAGAAGGGAAGGGTGAGGAAGAGGTGTTTTGAGACTTATGTTTGTTTCTCTTTAGCCTGCTCTGGTCGGCAGGTGATTAAATTAGTTTTCCCCAGGCTGAGTCTGGTTTGATTGTGATGGTAACTGGTGAGTGCCCTCCCTGCCCTTATCTCCACCCATCAGCCTTTCATTGTACATTCCCTCCCCTGTCCAGGTGAGGAAGGGATCGACAGAGCAGCTTTGGTGAGCATCCAGCCTGGGTCAAACCACCACACACTCTAACCAACCTCTCCAGGTACTTTCAAATGCTTGGTGTTTGGCAGGGAGGCTCAAGGTAGCAGCCAAGGTGAATCCTGCAAACATGGCAAGAGATAAGGCAGTACCAAAGGGAAGGATAACCACAGAGCTAGCTCACAGGGTTCAAGGGATGGAGCCACAAGCACTGTTTATTTTCTGCACTCCTGGATCAGCTGCAATTCCACATGTAAGCTAACATCTTCAGCCTTAGCTTTCAGACCTGGAAAGTCCCTCAGCACAGGTAGAATGTGTGCAGGCTTTATCTTTTATCTCTGCAGGAAACAAAACAGAAAACAAAACAAGGCAGACACTGGAACCATGCCTCCAGCTGTGACTTAGGCCCTGTCTCTGCCCTTGTTTGCACTGATGTAAATCAGAGATCACTGCGGGAGATTTCAAACAGTCCTTTACATTTCTTATCACACTGCTCCTCTGCTCCCCCAGGATCTCTTCCCTGTGTTTCCAACAACAGTGCCCATGCTTGTGCCAAGCCACAGCTACCCATGGAATGCTCCCTCCCCAGGTACACGGTGCCTGTGCCCTCTCTCTGCTTCCATCTAACACACACATCCCTCAGCCTGCTCCCAAGACCTGCACTACCAATTACACCAATCCCAGGGGTTTTTAGCTCAATTTCCCCAGCCTGTCTGTTCAGGATGAATGTTTTACGACATAAACAATTACACCTTCCCAGGTGCATTTAACCAGAAAAGCAGGAACAGAAAGAAGTAACAGCCTTGGGACTGCCTGGGCTTGCACGGTGGCAGCAACAAATACGTTTGTGTGCTTCAAAGGCACTGATACAGGGCAAGGAAGCTGGTGAAGGGTCTGGAGAACAGGTCTGCTGAGGAGAGCTGAGGGAGCTGGGGTTGTTCAGCCTGGAGAAGAGGAAGCCAAGAGGACTCTTCCTCTCTACGACTCCCTGAAAGGAGGTTGGAGCCACATGGGGGTTGGGCTCTTCTCCCAAGAACAAGTGCCAGGAGGAAATGGCACCAGGGGAGGTTTAGGTTGGGCATTAGAAGAAGTTTCTTTCCTAAAAACATTCTCAAACACTGGCACAGGCTGCCCAGAGAGGTGGCTGAATCCCCATCCTTGGAGCTGTTTCAAAGAGACAGAGATGTGGTACTGGGGAAGCACCAGACTTGGTAGAGTTAGATCATAGTTGGGCTCAGTGATCTTAGAGGCAACCAAAGCAATTCTGCCCTTCAGGGGTTCGTGGGTAGGACTGCCTGGCCGTGGGTAATTTCCAGCTCACAGGAGTTTTCTTGGTTTGCTTTGGTTTAGCTTTAGGTCAGCACACCTGCCTTTTCACCTGAAAATCCAGGTGAAACTGGTGTAGGTCTAGCTGGTAGAGCAGAGGGCTGCACACATCCACACACATTGCAGTGTGTGGCACACCTTATGTGCCATGCCACAGCAGGAACCTGACATGAGAGGCAAAACCTGATCTGCGTTTTGGACTCACTGCCTTGACCCCTAACACCACCATTGCTACTTCAGCAGCTCAACAGCTTCCTGGCTTCTGTGGGATTTGAGAGAGTACTCACTGGATCATATTTCATGTTTTGAATAGTTACATTGATTTCTTCAGGAAAATTATTTATTCTGTCCTTAAAATCCCTGTAATTGATGTGGCATTATCTAGCCCTGCCAAGTTTTGCCTAAGGCCTTGAGAGAAAAGGTGAATAGAGACAAAGTTTTTCTCATGTCTGCAGACTGCTTCTACCTCTGAGCTGCCAGGTAATATCACAGAAGTGCTTGGTAGGCACAATCCCAAACACAAATACAGGCTGGGTGGGGAATGGCTGAGAGCAGCCCTGAGGAACAGGCTCTGAGGGTCTGGAGTGAGGAAAAGCTCAAGCTGAGGCTGCAGTGTGAGTGCAGCCCAGACAGCAACTGTGTGCTGGGCTGCAGCAAGAGCAGTGTGGGCAGCAGGGCAAGGGAGGGGATTGTGCCCCTTGGCTCTGCTCTCCTCAGAGCCCAGCTGCAGTCCTGGGTGCAGTTGTGGAGCCCCCAGCACAGGAAGGACATGGAAGTGTTGGAGGCAGTGCAGAGGAGGCCACCAAGATGCTGAGAGGGCTGCAGCAGCTGTGCTGTGAGGACAGGTTGAGAGAGTTGGGGCTGTGCAGCCTGGAGAGGAGAAGGCTTCCAGGAGAGCTTGGGGTGGCCTTGCAGGATGTGAAGGGGGCTGCAGGAAGGCTGGGGAGGGACTATTGAGAAGGTCTGGGAATGGCAGGCCAAGGGGAATGGGTTTGAAGTGTGAGAGGGGAGATTGAAAGTGGATGTTAGGAGGAAGTTGTTTGCAGTGAGGGTGGTGAGAGACTGGCACAGGTTGCCTAGGGAGGTCTTCTGTGCTCCACAACCTCCCTGGAGGTGTTCAAGGCCAGATTGGATGAGGCCTTGAGTGACCTGTACTAGTGGGAGTTGTCCCTGCCTATGGCAGGGGGTTGGAACTGGATGATCTTTGAGCCCTTCTTCTGCATTTGGTTGCCATAATTAATGAAGAGAAATGGATGTACCTGATGGTGACACAGGGCTAAATCTGCACCAGACTGCAAACCAGGCAGCTGTAGCACTGAGTAACATGAAGGACTGCCCGACCCTACCTGCCTGGTGCTTTGCTCCAGAAAATCCAGGCAATGTGGCCTGCAGAGTTTTCAGCTTGGGTAGCTCAACAAAGAAGATTTTTGATTAAAAAACCAGTAATGAAGAAACAGGGTCTGGAACTCTGTATCAAACAGAAAGGATCCTCATGGCACATTAAGATCTGAGAGTCTCTATTCAATGAGCCAGTGGGAGACAGCTGGCTGGCTGTCACTCTCTTCCTTGAGCACAAACACATTCAAAGTCAATCCAAATCTTTTTGTTTCATCAGCAGGTTTATCCAGTTACCTGCAGGATGCAGAACAAGTTTAGGTACCAACTACTGTAAGTCAGTAATGGGCCCAACATTATTCTCCCACCCTCTACTTACTGTGTCTGAGAAGCTCACTGACAGAGGGAAGAGAAACCTTCTGCCTCTCCCAGCTACTGTACGTAGCTTTGCAACTGAGGTCTCTTCTTAGACTTGCAACTTGTCTGCCCCCTTTTCCAAGCAGAGTTTGAAGCAGTCTCAGTGGAGGATGAGGCTAGACCCTTTGAGAGATTTGCTATTAGTCACTGGGATAATTAAAGGTTCCAGTTGCACCGCATTAGCACCTTTCATGTCATGAGAGGCTTGCAGCTTGCAAGAGGGGCTCTAAACGCCCATCCCTGGAATGTCTGGCTGTGAGTTGTGTTGAAATGTTGCCTCAACAAGGTTTCCTGGACACAGTGGGGACACTTCAGACTTCTTACTTGACAGTTTACTGCCCAGCAAAGGTGTCCAGGACCCCACGGTGAGAATGCCAGTTGCACTTGGGTGCTTGCTGCTGTCTGCGCTTGGCTTAGAGGAAAATCTTCACCCTTTATTAGTGGTGCAGGTGTGAAGCCACGGGCTTGAGGAGTTCCAAATTCACCCTGCTACTGCTGCAGAGGTTTAGTTCATTATAACATCGTTAATTGACAGACTTGTGTGCCAGTCTAGTCAATAACAGCCTGCTAAAAATATGCGTTAGGCAGAGAGAATGAATCAGCTGCTAATAGCAGTCTGCCTGATTGTCAGCTCCTATCCATCTTCAGTACTTGTCGGAACCTTGTCACTGCTGTACTCAGGGCAGCCTCTCACACATTTATCCTCCAAACACCCCTCTGGGGCAGGGTGGTTGTTGCTCTCACCAGTTTACAGATGGGAAACTGCGATAGCAGGAGGGAGAGTGATTCGCCCAAGGTCACGCAAGAAATCTGTAGCAAAACAAGGAGCAGCAGATCAGCCTCACCACCCCGGGGGGGTTAACCTACCCCAACCAGGACATCCTTCTTGTCTCCTTCCTCTTTCAGATAGCAGAGTTTTGGCAGCTTACACTAGCAGGAATTTTGGGGGGGTTTCTTGAGAATGCAGGGTTTTCTATGTGTGAGTGGGTGAATATTAACTGAGTGCTCCCTTTCCACATTCCCAGAATGCTGACTTCCCAAACTCAAGTTTTAAAACACTAAATACTACAGACTCATCAATCTGTAAGGTTGGGAGAGACCTCCAAGATCATCGAGTCCATCTGTTAAGCCAGCACTGCCAGGGCACCACTCCCAGGGATGGTGATGCCACCACTTCCCTGGGCAGCCTCTTCCAGGGCTTAAACCACTCTTTCAGTCAAAAGTTTATTCCTCAGGTCCAACCCAAACCTCCCCTGGTGGAATTTGAGGCCATTTCCTCTGATCCTGCTGCATGTTCCTTGGGAGAAGAGACCAACCCCCATACGGATTCAACCTCTTTTCAGGGAGTTGCAGAGAGCAATGAGCTCTGCCCTCAGCCTCTTCTTCTCCAGGCTGAACCCCCCCAGCTCCCTCAGCTGCTCCTCCCCAGTCCTGTTCTCCAGACCCTTCCATCTTTGTTGCCCTTCTCTGGACCTGCTCCATCCCCTCAGTGTCCTCCCTGGAGTAAGGGGCTTTTAATGCAGTACTCAAGGTGTAGCCTCACCAGTGCTGGGTATAGGGGCACGATCCCTGCCCTTGCTCCTGCTGGCCACACCATTGCTGATCCAGGCCAGGATCTACACACTTCACAACCTGTTTAAAACCAGTGCTAGCTCTTCACTTTGGTTTTGTGCATTTCTTCTAATGGCTAACACCACCAGCTCCAGCTGTAAGGACAGATCAGGCACCCCCCTCCTCTATTGGGAGGTCTGAGATGCTAGAAAGAGAAATGCAAACCTGTGAACCTGGTTTTCAGTCTTGGTGAGTACAGGAGTCCTTTACTTCATGCACCAAATACGTTTGCTTGTAGTTCAGGACGTGGGATCTTAAGCAACATTAACTCCCCTATTGCTGTGATGCTGTGATGGATTAGAGGATTGCTGTTATGAATGTTTCTTGTGTGCTATGCAATGAACAAATGTAAGGTAGATGTGAGCCTCCATGTGAGGCATAAGGTAAAGGAGAAAAGATAAGAGTGGGGCAGTCGATCTCAAGAGCATGGACAGAAGGTAACTAATAATGGGCTGGAAAGTTGCCGAGCCTGTGGGAGCTGTGAATGCAGGCACAGAAGCTGAGCAGTGCCAGTCCCACCAGAGGGGAAGGATGGTGTCATCAGGTGAGAGGAGCAGTGCCAAATGCACACTGGTGCAGCATGGCTCTGTGGGGCTCCAGATAAAATGTCAGCCATGCGTGAGGAGCCCCTTGGACAGCCCTCCCTTGTCGCTTGATGGAGTTGTGCCGCACTCTGATCCTGGCTTTACAGGTCACACAGGGATGAGTTCTTTTACTATATGGCAGGTCTGATAAGGTGGTAAAAGCAGCAAGGTCTAGCCAAAGAAAAAGTTCTGTTCCATTTTCTTATCTTTCTAATTTCTGCCTCACACTCCTTCTCCACGAGGACCACACACACACTGTACCGCGTCAGGGGTGCCTCCTGTTTCTGCTTGCACGCAGCTCCAAACCCCAAGTTGTAGCTATTGCTGTTTGAGGAACACAGCTGCACGCAGGGAGGCACTGTCACAAGAGCCCCATGGTTTCTCCTGGGCTGGGGACAGACCCAAACCACCACTTCTACTTCCTCTGCCTGCCTTTCCTCCTTGTGATTTGTCTTAGTCTCCGCACTTTTGGCAGGGTTGCCTTAGAAAGTCAAACCTTTCCAGCCTACTCTTTTATGTCTTGCAGGCAATTGTGGCTTCAGCTGCTGTGGAAGGTGGTGGCTCTGCAGCTTTCTCCTTCCTGTCCTTATAGTCTACCAACCTCTCCATCACGAGGAGAGTCAGGCTGACAGTTGGTGCAGCAGCTGTAGCTACCAACCAGTCATGACTACTGGGTGGCATCGCTCAGCGAGGAGGAGAAGTCCACAGAAAGGCCTGCCCAGCTGTGCAACAGACACAAGCCCTTCCTGGAAAAAGGGTTTCAGCCTTCTGAGAAGCTCAGAGATTTTCCTCCACCTTCCTACAGGTGGAGCGATTGGGCAGACACTTGCCTGAGCCATCCGCAAGCCCTCCCAGCCCACCTGCAGCAGGCTCTGCTCTAAAGGCTTTGTGTACAATGAGGTAAAGCAAACTTCAAAGCTGTCTACTCACTCACTCAATATGGAAAAACCTAATTAAGGCAGTTAGAGGTGGATACGGTGTCAGCTTTTACTGGGACAGACCTGGCTGGAGGTGGAAAAAGGTCAAACTGGGCTCTTAAAGCTCTTAGGTTTGTGTCCTAGGAAGGAGAAACTGAGGTTAGACTTGCAAGGACAGTGTTGTTTGACTATCTGAAATGTGCACTTTCAGCTCATGTGGGTAATTTCTAGATCACCTACAAGGCTAAAATACCAAAGGAGAGCAGTGAATGGGCTTTGTCAACACCCTCAGGGGAGATTCCCCAGAGAACTGATGTTCAGTGAGTGTGACAGGCAAAGGACTTCACCTGTTTGTGCCTCTTCTACATCAGCATCTACATAATGGAGAGGGCAGTTTGGTCTGGGCATAACACAAGTGTGTGCCTGTGATGGAAACCAGAGGATGATATTAAAAAGAAAGATGCCCAGGAAACTGCAGGCAGTGCTGTGGTGGCAAACACCAATGTGAGAAAGAAGCTGCTAAACCCTCTCCTAGATGAGAAACAGCTTCACTTCGTATTGACAGCTGCCAGAACATCAGCCAGTGTGCTCAGGTGGCCAAGGACAACAGCATCAGGAACAGTGTGACAAGCAGCACCAGAGAAGTGATTGTCCCCCTGCACTCTGTGTTGGTGAGGCCACAGCTTGAGTACTAGGTTCAATTTTGGGTGCTTCAGTCCAAGAAGGACATTGAGGGGCTGGAGCAGGTCAAGAAAAGGGCAACAAAGCTGGGAGAGGGTCTGGAGAACAGGACTGAGGAGGAGCAGCTTGGGGGGGTTTACTCTGGGGAAAAAGGAGGCTGAGGGCAGAGCTCATTACTCTCTGCAGCTCCCTTGAAGCCAGGTGGGGGTTATACCAAACAACAGCACAAGAGGAAATGGCCTCATGCTGCACCAGGGGAGGTTTAGCTGGACGTCGGAAGAAACTTTTTCACTGAAAGGTGTCTCACACACTGGAACAGGCTGCCCAGGGTGGTGGTTGAATTCCCCCATCCTGAGGTGTTTCAGAGGCAGAGATGTGGTGTTGAGTGACAGAACTTGGCACTAGACTTGGTAGAGTTAGAGAATGGTTGGGCTCAATGATCTCCAACAGCTTTCCACATTGCATGATTTATCTGCTTTCCCTCTGGTCTGCCCTCCCAACAAGACTAGTTATTAAGGAGGTGTGGGTCAATTCAGCAGTAAAACCCCCAAAAGCCCATAATTAACACCCTGAGTTCCTTTGCACTCTGCAAGCACATGAGGAGTGACAAATGCAAAGGTACTCCAGCCATGGACCATCTGCAGAGCACCACCTGCCCCACTGCTCACAGCTCTTAATGGGCTCACAGCTTTTCAGAGCCATGGGGCAGCATTGCCAACCCCATCTCACAAACAAGGATGTTGAGGAAGAGAGAGGGGAAGTGACTCACCAAAAACCACCCTGCATTAGAGACAGGAATAGGACTCAGATCTCATGACTCCCATTCCTGAATCTTAATCACTCTTAGATCGAAGCTGTGGAGCTTCACATTTTCTGAGGGCTGGAAGAGGGGAGAAGCAAGAGGTGGGGAAGGGTGCGGAGCTCCTTTGAGTCAAAACTAAATGCAAGTTTCCTGGAACAAAGCCACCACTCATTTCAATAAATTTACTTAGATCTGGAGCTTTGGGATGGCATGAGCAGCTGTGAGTCATCTTGGCCAGTCAAAGGAATAATTAATTGTTGTGGGCAAATCTCAAAAGGTTTAGGGGGTCAGGTAAGGTAAGCAGCTAAGCTTATCCTTGCCTGCTCTTTTCTGCTCTACAAACTATGCTGGAGACACTCAGCAGAGCACTCACCCCCTGGTCTCCCTGTGCCAGAGCTGTCCATCTGCCACACACACTTTCTGCCTCAGCTTCTCTTTTGATTACAAACTCTGCAGTGCTGGGAATGTCTCCAGTTCAGAGGTTTTTACGGCACCTGCCGTGGCACAGCTCTGACCCATGCCAGGCTAAAGCGGTACCAGGAGCACAACCGTTGCCCAAATAGTCATTGGAGGCTGAACAGTTTGGCTCCTGAGATTTTTTTGAGCTTCCTGATTAGAGCAGGAGTGGTTTCCTTGTGGCGCTTTGATAGTTTTGCTCCCAGCACAGCTCACAAGCAGGAAGTACAAGAATGCAGAGCAAGGACAGCCAGAGTTTGCAGAGCAGCTCAGCATGCACGATCAGAAGCAGATTTGCAGAAGAGCTCAGCTCCCATTTAGGCACCAAAGCCAGCAGCCAGATTGGAAGCAGTGCCAAGCTGGCAGGCTGCACAACTCTTCAGAAAATCCAACCCCCATGGCAGCTTCTGAGTGTTTGAGGATCTGGCTCAGCTTTTCATGCTGAAAGGGAAGTGGAGCTGTGTGAAAAAGTATCAACCTGACTCGGTGCTGCCTATTACTTTTTTTTTTTTCTTTCAGATATTTTATTCCCTCTTTGGTACTGTTACAAAAAAATAAATTTTTAAAAGTGCTGTCCAAACCCAGTGGTGTGTTCTCTTCATTCCAAAGTGCAAAGCCCTCAGTAAAAAGTTGGTTTTTTTTTTTTCCTATTCCCCTGCCATGCAGACTCAGCTTTTCTCCAACTCCACTCCTTAGGTAGTCCCTGAGGTTGGAGGGGACCCTTCCGTTCTCCAAAGGTGGCCAGGCAAAAGGAAACCTCACAGCCAAGGCAGCACTAGTTGTGTATTTCCCTTCTTGGGGTCCCCAATCCATAACCCACGTTTAAGGGAGGGGTGATGGGGGCACCATCACAGCTCTCCAGAAGTAAGACAGGCAGCCAGCAACTGCTCTGCTTGCTGGCAGTGTTTGCAGAGCACCGCTCTTGGTAGTCGGGAGCTCAGCACAGCCTCCTCTGAGCTGGGCTGGCACTACAGGGCTGAGAGCAAACGGGATGGAGGAGAGGGAAGAGGAGAAGGAAGAGGAGAGCTCCACGTTGGTCTCTTAAATCAGCAGATTGGAGGTTTTGGAGTCTTCTCCAGCAGTCCACTTGGAGGAGGTGGCCCTCACAGCTGGATGAGAATTCACTGGAAAATTATCTGTGCTCCCAAGTGACAGAATCCATGAAACTCAAGAAATGTTTTGGTTTGCTAGAAAGACTCCTGACCAGGTCTGGCTTAGGGACAGCTTGTCCAAGGGCACTCTGAGGACAGCCTCTCCACATCAGACTGGTCAAGCAGCTATGAAGTTGGAATGGCAGCTCTAGTGGGAACGTTCCCATTGCAGACTGGGCCCAGCAAACGACCTCCTGCTTCTGCGTCTTCTTTGCTCCCCATCTGGACCTCTTTCTGCCGTTGCTCCTTTTCCATTCCAGTGCAAAGCCAAAGTGGCACCAAGCTTTGAGTGGTTTTAAAGGAGTTTGGTTTGGTTAGTGGGGTAGAGCAGAGCTGCTCCACAGCTCCTGCTGTGCTCAGTCGGGAGGTGACCAGGAACATACCCGTGGAAGCCCTGAGAACCTGCCTGGGAGCTGATAGGCACACAGGAACCCAAGAGCCCTGAAGCTATGTCTGAACTGGGAACTTCAGAGCACAGACTTTCAGGTTCAGTTTCATTCTGAAATGTCTGTAATGAAACATTTTGATATTTAAAAATTATTTTAATTTCCTTTCCCGTCCATGGGAAATTTCAAAGAGATCCCTTTTTTTTTTTTTTTTGCAGTGAAGCAGAAATCTTCTCCATCCCCTCACAAAGCTTCCAGGAACGTTCCCCTAAATGTACTCCTAAAGCAGACCTGATGACTTTCCACCCTCTCTAGTGCCATTACTCCACAGGTTGCTTTTATTGTTTTTTTTCTTTATTTTTTTTTTCTTTTTTTCTTTATTCTTTTTTTCTTTTTGTCTTTTTTATTTTCCTTTTTTCTTTTTCTTCTTTATTTTTTTAATCATTTTTCTTCTTTTCTTTTTCTGTTTTCTTTTTTCTTTTCTTTTTTCTTCTTTTTTCTTTTTATCTTATATCTTTTCTTTTTACTTCTTTTCCTTTTTCCTTCATGTTTTCTTTTTTCTTTTTTCTTTTTTCTTTTTTTCTTTTTTCTTTTTTCTTTTATTTTCTATATTTTTTTCTTTCTATCTTTTAAAATTTTTTTCTTTTCTCTTTTCTTTTTAGTTTTTCTCTTTTCTTTTTTCTTTTTACTTCTTTTCTGATTTCCTTCTTTTCATTTTACTTCTTTTTTTCTTTTATCTTTTTTCTTCTTTCTTCTTTTTTCTTTTTTTATTTTTTTCTTAGTTTCTTTTTTCTCCTTTTTTCTTATTTTCTTTTTTATTTTTTATTTTTCTGGTTTTCTTTT
>VWZE01009727.1:10370-23827 GCA_013396675.1 Eubucco bourcierii | reverse complement strand
GTGATTCCATGATCCTATGCAGTTGGGAGTTCAGATTGCTCTTGCTTGCTTGCCTGCTTTTCCCACTGCCTCCCTCTGGCCTCGCCTGCTTCTCTGCACCGAGTGATGTTTAGGCTATGGGAAGAAACAGCAGCAGGATAGAGATCATTTGTTAGCCTCTTTTTGTCAGGACTTTTTGTCCTGGCCCAGGCCAGTCTGCATTTGTGCAGGGAGGTCCCTGGGCTTTGTCCAGGGGGTTTAGCTGAGCTGCTGTCTGGTTGCATGTGTTTAGATGTATTTGTATATGTTTATTACCTTTCATATTCAGCCTACTTTATAAACAATCATTTCATTCTGCTTCCAAATTCTGACAAGTGTGGTCATTTACCTTTGGGGGGTAAATCCCAAACTCTAAGTGGTGTAAACCCACCACACTTCAGTGTATTCATAGTTTTTGAGCTTGATCTGATTCGAGTACAGTGTCAAGCCCTGAAAGAGCTTTGCTTCGTATGCAGACAGAAATACCCCAGTTTTAACTAAATGCAGTATGGACCAAGGCAGAGTTTACCCAGCAGGATCTACTTGGGAGATCAATATTAACAGATTGCTTTGAGTAACAGAAGCAGAGATGTTTAAACTAAAATCCTAAAACACAGCAGAAGGGGGGTGTGAAGATGTTACCTGGGAGAGCTGCTTCAGCACATGAATTAAACACACAACTGAACTGTGTCACAAAGCAGCCCTGGCAGAAGACTGCAGAATCTCCTGGGTGCAGTTTATTGCAAAGCATCAGTTCAGAGATGCTTTACCATAGAATCAGAGAATGGTTTGAATTGGAAGGCATCTTAAAGACCATCTAGTTCCAACCACCCTGCCATGGGCAGCAACACCTCCTACTAAACCAGGCTGCTCAAAGCCCCATTCAACCTGGCTTTGAATACTTCCAAGCTTGGAGTCTCCACGAGTTCCCTGAGCAAGCTGTTCCAGTGCCTCACCACCGTTCTTCCTCCTGGGGAAGAATTTCTTCCTAATGTCTCATCTAAATCCAGCATTTTCCAGTTGGAAGCTGTTCCCCTCGTCCTGTCACTCCCTGCCTTTGTACCTCTCCAGCTCTCCTGTAGGCTGATGCCTACAGACTGTGAATGTCTACACTGTAGACATCTCCAGACAACTATAAAATGACTATTTCAATGACTTCAGTAGTATCTGGGTCTTGCAGCAGAGGGGAATGACTCAAGTGACAGAGAGGAATGAAATAATTTTGGGCTCCACAGAGCAGGCTCCATCCAAGCTACTTCAGTTTCAGTCAGAAAGTCCAGTCCACAATTAGGACACAGTTCTTACTTCTCTTGTTTCATCTCCTCCTTTCTGGTGCCTGGGGAAGTGCAGAGCTGGTACAGCAAGAGCCTGCACCCCACCCTAGAGAGAGCACATAGCAGCCTCTCAGCCTCTGAAGGTGAGCACTTAGATTCCTGAAAGGCTTTTCCTGCCATTACTCATCCAGATCCCTGTCCATGCCCAGAGAACTGAAACTCTGTGCAGCCACAGAGACCACCACACCCCCCTGTGCTGTGTGAGAGTGTGGAGTGACTGAAGGCACACAAGGCTCACAGGTGCCTCCTCTAAACAGAGAATTTCATTTGGGAAGGAGGGGATGATGCATTTAACCTGTGGAAGCACCAGTGTGGGTTGGGGCTGCCCTGTTAGAGAGCAGCTCCTTGGAGAAAGACCTCAGAGTGCTGGTGGGCAGCAAGTTCTGCATGGCACAGCAATGTGCCCCTGTGGCCAAGACAGCCAATGGCATCCTGGGGGGGCAGCAAGGAAAGTGTGGCCAGCAGGGCTGGGGAGGTTCTTCTCCCCCTCTGCTCTGCCCTTCTGAGACCACACCTGGAATACTGTGCCCAGTTTTGGGCCCCCCAGTTCAAGAGAGACAGAGACCTGCTGGAGAGAGTCCAGCAGAGAGCCATGAGGATGATTGGGGGACTTGAACATCTCTCTCATTAAAATGTTCCAATTAGCCTCAAACCACCACACCTAGGAAGACAGCCTGAGAGTCCTGGGGCTGTTTAGTCTGGAGAGGAGGAGACTGAGAGGAGATCTGAGCAGTGTCCATAGATACCTGAGGGGTGGGGGGCAAGTGGATGGGGCCAAGCTCTTTTGAGTGGTCAGCAGCAGTAAGACAAGGACCAATGGACACAAACTGGGACATAAAAGGTTTCAGCTCAACATGAGGAGAAATTCCTCTGATGTGAGGGTGCTGGAGGCCTGGAACAGGCTGCCCAGAGAGACTGTGGAGTATCCTTCTCTGGAGACTGTTCCTGTGCAAACTACCCTGTGTGATGCTGCCTTGGCAGGGGGGTTGGACTGGATGATCTCTGGAGGTCCCTTCCAACCTCTAAAGTTCTGTGGCTCTGTGATTCTGTGGTTCTGCAGGTGAAAACACAAGGCTGCCTTGTCTCTAATGCTCAGCCAGCCCTGCACCTTCAGAAAATTACTCAGAAATCTACTTCCTTGCTCCTTTTTCCTTGGCCTGGGTGGCATGAGCTCTTAATGCATCTGCCTGTTTACATTAGCAAAATAGAAAGCAGCTTTGTTTATGGAAAAGATCTATTTTTGGTTTACTTTTTTTTTTTTTTTCC
The DNA here is from genome assembly GCA_013396675.1 of Eubucco bourcierii. Taxonomy (NCBI): domain Eukaryota; kingdom Metazoa; phylum Chordata; class Aves; order Piciformes; family Ramphastidae; genus Eubucco; species Eubucco bourcierii. Next base: position 21,209 of record VWZE01009727.1, on the reverse strand, counting down.
CCTCTCAGCCAAACTGACTTTTCTCCAGGATTGTGCTTTGCTTTGGGGGGGAAAAAAAAAAACAAAAAAGTGCTGCAGTTCTTAGCCCTAACTTAAAAGTCAGGTCAGGAGGAAAGGGGAAATCCTGATTGTTTCATTTAATTATGTAGGATCACATTGCAGCCTAGAAATTTAGAAGAGTTAACATCCCCCTCTCCTCTGCACCCCTGCCCAATGGCATTTGCTGTTCTCCCACATATATTCAGACAAACCAGATCAGAAACAAAAGCTGCATTTCCATCTTAGGGGCAGAGGACAGTGTGTGGCATCCAGGGGAGAAAGGAAATTCAGCAGTCATGGTGCTCTCCTGAGGATAAATCATGTCACTGTGTGTCTTTCAACTTCTTCAGACTTTGATCTTGTAAGAGATCAAACAGGGACAGGACATGGATGGCAGATTTTGAATGAAAAGCCAGACAGGGCATTGTGACGTGGAGGTGATGTGGGGAGGTGTGGAGCACAGCATGCAGCTGCCTGCTCCTGCAGGTATCACAGAGAGTGTGAGAAGTGTGTGTCTGTATCTGTATGTGTGTGTGTATCTACACTGCTTTGGTGGCACAGTGTGGAGGGTCTTTGACTTGGAAGCCAAACCAAGGCCTGTCCAATCCTCAGCATGAGAGACTGCTGGATGATTTTTGGCAACAGCTGATACCTGACGCTTGGGTTCTAATTTTAGTTGAAGTGCTGACTCACACTATGGATTTTGTCAACTCTCCATGTCATAGAATCGTAGAATCATAGAACTGGAAGGTTGGAAGGGACCTCAAAGATCATCCAGTTCCAACCCCCTGCCATAGGCAGGGACACCTCCCACTAAGCACAGGTCACTCAGGGCCTCATCCAACCTGGCCTTNAGCCTTCCTGCAGCCCCCTTCACATCCTGCAAGGCCACTCCAAGCTCTCCTGGAAGCCTTCTCCTCTCCAGGCTGCACAGCCCCAACTCTCTCAGCCTGTCCTCACAGCACAGCTGCTGCAGCCCTCTCAGCATCTTGGTGGCCTCCTCTGCACTGCCTCCAACACTTCCATGGCCTTCCTGTGCTGGGGGCTCCACAACTGCACCCAGGACTGCAGCTGGGCTCTGAGGAGAGCAGAGCCAAGGGGCACAATCCCCTCCCTTGCCCTGCTGCCCACACTGCTCTTGCTGCAGCCCAGCACACAGTTGCTGTCTGGGCTGCACTCACACTGCAGCCTCAGCTTGAGCTTTTCATCACCCCAGACCCCCAGGACCTGTTCCTCAGGGCTGCTCAAAGAGGTGGAGATTACACTTTTCTGTTTCATAGAGCTGTAATGACCTCCTTGAATGCCTGGTACAAAGTTGGGGCTTGTACAGAGTTGGACCATCACTTTCTGACTTTCAACAATCAAGAGTGGAAACCCATCTAGAACCACACAACATCTCCTCGAAGCTCTGTGATGAGAACCAGAATGTCTCTGTAGGAATGAGGGGAAGGAGCAATCCCCATTTCAGCTAGGAAGGTTTCACTGTGTGTTGTGGAGAGCATTGGCTGCTCTGAAGGTTGTCTGACTTCCCACAGTGATATGTTTCTATACCTGTGTGTGAGCCTGGCTGATGTCCATGTACATGACTGCATTCAAAACCACTGTGTTAATGCCAGGGCATTGTGATTCCCATGCAAAGTGCTCCAAAATGAAGGGAATTACAGGCTTTAGGTGGGCCATGCAACTTCAGCCCCACTGTGCATATGGCTTTATGACACAGTCATTTAGCATATAATCACATGCAGTTTGCATCCCATGTTTTTCCTCTTTCCATTTCCAAAGCCTGCTGCAAATCACAGTCCTGGTTGCGCCCTTCAGACTAATAGCCACAGGAATTTTTATCTGCAAGCTGTTTAAGTGACCTAGATGTAAGAGTTTGCTGCTGCTATCCAGTAATAACATGATATGGTAGCCAGGGTCTGTGCTATTAAGCAGGATAATGAACGATGATAATAACCCTTAATAAGTCATAAGAAATAATAAAGTCGGTAACAAGGTGCCAGTTTGCACAGTTAGCTGTGGTGTGTTTCTCCTGTTGACTTGAGAAAAAATGATGAAAATGGAGATGGAAATGCCCATTGCTTTGATTTATTCTCCCTTCCAACGTTGCTTCCTAAGATCAGATTTGTGAAGCGGAACGGCAGAGCTTAACCATGTTCTGATACATGTTTAGTGCAGAGAGATCTTTTGACAAATGCAGAATCGATTGAGGAACAAGGAACAATAAGATATCAGCTCGTTTCTGGCTGATTTCCCATCTGACACTGTAAAAGCATCCAGGACTATTTGTTTAATTTGAAATAGAAGAGTGAACCCTGCCATGCTGGAACCCCTCCTAGCGCATATGCACACACACAGACCCCAGCAACAAGCTCCCTACCCACAGCCATCTGTCATGTGTGCCAACTGCAGCAAACCACTAATATTGCTCAACAAGGAGCTCATTATAGTTTCCTCTTCATCTCCTGGGCTTTTGCAAGAGATCACAGTGTTTGGGAACAGGCAGCAGGGAGGAGGACAAGCATTCTGGACTGGGGTGCAGCCTTTTCCATTGCTGCGTGGCCACACCAGAGTCTACAGACTCCATAGCAATTCCAGTTGCCACTCAGGGTAACATTCCTTCTTCCTAGAGCATAGCCCAGCCGTGGGATCCACCTGCAAATGACAGGTAGCCAGTCCATGCTGCCCTTCTCTGAACTGTTTCAAGTGGTTATTTGGTTTTCTCTACCCATAAGTCTGTCTGGAATTATCCATTTCATTGAGATTTCCCCCACTCCAAGGGCAGTGCTCAGTGGAGCAGATTGCCAAGAGCTGGCTTCCACCATCACACCTTTCATTCCCTCTGATTTGCCCCTGCCTATGGCAGGGGGTTGGAACTAGATGACCCTTGAGGTCCCTTCCAACCTTACCATTCTATGATTTCACTGCTGGGCAGCCCATGTTTAAGATTTCAGTGGAGATTCCAGTATCTGGGGGGGGCCTACAGGAGGGCTGGGAAGGGACTGTTGACAGGGTCTTGCAATGACAGGACAAGGGGCAGTGGGTTTGAACTGGCAGAGGGGAGATTGAAACTGGATGTTAGGAGGAAGTTGTTTGCAGCGAGGGTGGTGAGAGACTGGCACAGGTTGCCCAGGGAGGTTGTGGCTGCTCCCTCCCTGGGGGTGTTCAGGGTCAGGTTGGATGAGCCCTTGAGTGAGCTGTACTGGTGGGAGATGTCCATGTCTATGGTAGGAGGTCGGAACTGGATGATCCTTGAGGTCCCTTCCAACCTTGCCATTCTATGATTCTATGATTCCTACCCCTGAAACTCCATAAACTCTCTGGGACAGAGATTATTTCATTGCATTGCAGCATTCAGCATCCAGCAAAGCGAGAGCCTGATTGCAACTACTGGAATATATTAAACAGAAAAAAATGGCCAAAACTACAGAGGAGAACTCTGGCACACAAACAAAATCCTCTCTCTTCACTTCTACCTGAAGCAGATGCTGGTGGTGTATCTAATGGGTGAGGCTTCACTGATTTACACCCTTGTAAAAATCGGTACTCAAAGCTCCTTTTCATGTGCAGCTTCCACCTAAGTAAAGGGGATACTGCATATCAAAGGCAGCTGCAGCAGCCACTTTAGATTTATTAGTAAATCCATTGAAAAAACATTTCCAGTGAAATAAATCTCAGCCTGCTGACTTCCTCCTATTCTTTACTTATCCTCTTATTGATTTTTGTCTCGGAGATTTAAACCTCTCAATTTGTTTTATGAGACACTTGTCGAACAGATGACAAGGGAAAAAGACAGTGCTGGATATTTTCCTTAGCAGTTTTAAGTAGAAATAAAGAGCATTTCTTTGAAATTAGTCTTGCTCTCGTGACACAGTGGGAAGAACATCTCTGACAAGCCCTTTGGAAGGCTTCAGCTCCACGCACAGCAAAAGCTCAGTGGCTGCCACCAACACAGCTTTGTGGCAGCGGTGCCCCAGAAGCCCATTGACAAGTTTGACATGTAAACAAGCTGCTGCTAAAAATATTTAACCTAGGGGACCCCAGCTAGTTGAAGGGGCTAGTAATGGAATACAGATCCTTTCACCTCTAGGCATCTGTTCAAAGCTAAGCCATCGACTGAAAGCAGCCTGGTGGCTGCTCAGAGGAGTGAGTAGGTGGGCTCTGCTCTGTGTCTTGTGAGCAAATTGGTGCATTACTAAGCCACACCGGGAACCTCCACAGAGAGATGGGGCCTGGCACCTTCTGGTGGTTGGGACAGCTCCCTCCAAGAAAAGGATGCCCTCAGCTTACTCCCCTCCAGCTCTCTCCTAGGGAGAAGTCACCTGGCAGACACTTGTGCCCTGGCCACGGCTCCCCTCCCAAGCTGATACTGCTGCTGTTCTGGAGGTGAGAGAAGATGGAGGGTTACATCCATCCCATCCCTCTCCTGCCTCCTGCCCCGCAACCTCAGCCTGTTCCAACTGATGAATGCCAGCAAGGTGCTGCTCTGAAGCAGAGATGCCAGCTGCAGTCATTTCTAAAGGTTCTCCTATCATGGTTTTCCAGAAGAGGTCACACAGGCTAAAACCATCTTCATTTTTGGGGCTGGACCTTCTGGAGCAGGAGTGAGCACTGACCACAGAGCAGCACAAGGGACACTCACTGTTTGCCAGGAGAAGAGGTCACACAGGCTAAAACCATCTTCATTTTGGACCTTCTGGAGCAGGAGTGAGTGATGGCCACAGAACAGCACAAGGGACACTCACTGTTTGCCAGGAGAAGAGGTCACACAGGCTAAAACCATCTTCATTTTGGACCTTCTGGAGCAGGATTGAGCGATGGCCACAGAGCAGCACAAGGGACATTTGCTGTTTGCCCAAGCAGCACAGCCTTGTCCAGGTTGTCTCATGGGGCACCCCCACAGCAGGTTGTGACACAGCAGCAGCAGCCATCTTCGATCACATTGGGTGATTCTGTGCTCCACAACCTCCCTGGGCAACCTGTGCCAGTGTCTCACCACCCTCAACCTGTGCCAGTCTCTCACCACCCTCACTGCAAACAACTTTCTCCTAACATCCACTTTCAATCTCCCCTCTGCCACTTCAAACCCATTGCCCCTTGTCCTGGCATTCCAAGTCCTTGTCAATAGTCCCTCCTCAGCCTTCCTGTAGCCCCCTTCAGATACTGGAAGGATACTCTAAGGTCTCCTGGAAGCCTTCTCTTCTCCAGGTTGCTCTCCTACAGCACACTGCATCCTTGCAAGTCTTTTTGTTTCCAAACACAGGAGAATTTCAATTTGGGGGGTTGTTTCTTTTTGAATTCAGATTATAAACCTGGCACCTCTCCTAATTATTTGTGTCTTTGTGAAGCTTTTCAGTTCCCATTTTAACAGAGACATCTCATCCTGGGAGCTCTGGAGCAAGCTCCATCCCCACACGCGCAGGAACATGATGTTGCTAGGCAAGGTTGGTGTTAATTTAACTTTGGGAATAGCAGGAACAATAGGACTGAAAGGGGCCTTCTGGTTCATCAAACTAGTCCTCTGTTGTTAGAGGCAACTGTGTTATATAATCCCTTTTGCAAAGGAAGCTGTATCCTAAAGCTAGTTAGGTTATTTTTGTCCCCTCGTGTCCATGGGAAGGCCCTTGGAGAACCTCACTGTTGTAAGGACATCAGTATCTGAGGAGCAGCTCACTCACCACAGAACATCACACTTACTAATCACAGCCTGGGAGCTCATCCTATTACATTTCATCTTTTTTCTAATGCTGTACTGCCCAGGATTGTAAAGGTCTTCCCCTGGCACACGCTGGTCCTCCATATTTGCAGTCCTGCTCTTAATCATAGGATGGGAAGTTTGGAAGGGACCTCAAAGATCATCTAGTTCCAACCCCTGCCATAGGCAGGGACAGCTCCCACTAGAACAGGTTGCTCAATGTTTCATCCAACCTGGCCTTGAACACCTCCAGGGAGGTTGTGGAGCACAGAATCACCCAATGTGATCCTTTTGATCACGTTGGATGATTCTGTGCTCTACAACCTCCCTGGGCAACCTATGCCAGTCTCTCACCATCCCCAACTGTGCCAGTGTCTCACCACCCTCACTGCAAACAACTTCCTCCTAACATCCACTTTCAATCTCCCCTCTCANTGGGGTCTGAGGAGAGCAGAGCCAAGGGGCACAATCCCCTCCCTTGCCCTGCTGCCCACACTGCTCTTGCTGCAGCCCAGCACACAGTTGCTGTCTGGGCTGCACTCACACTGCAGCCTCAGGTTGGCTCATCTCTGTCACCGGTGCAGTCTTATGGCAAGATCATTGATCTGGTTTTAGATTTTTAGCAGTCTGAAGATTTTGCCTAGAGAAATTGTGCCAGTTACATGCCAGCAGACTCCCCTTCAGCACAGCTATCATCTCCCTTTTCAAAGAGAATGCATTGGACAGAGCTATCCAATCTGGGGAAACCTATTTATTCCTGTACAGGTTTTCTCAGATCCAGGGACTGATCTGCTACACATGTTCTCCTGTCCTTTATTTTAAGGATGATATCTCCCATACTGGCTGACAGCCATCTGAAGAACACCTGGATGCTACATCTTACTGTGGCTCGTGTTATAGAGTCTCATCATATGTTCCCCATGTTTATAACCTCCATTTAGGGCCATGAAGATGCTGAGAGGGCTGCAGCAGCTCTGCTGTGAGGACAGGCTGAGAGAGTTGGGGCTGTGCAGCCTGGAGAGGAGAAGGCTTCCAGGAGAGCTTGGAGTGGTCTTGCAGGATCTGAAGGGGGCTCCAGGAAGTCTGGGAAGGGACTACTGACAAGGGGAATGGGTTTGAAGTGTGAGAGGGGAGATTGAAAGTGGATGTTAGGAGGAAGTTGTTTGCAGTGAGGGTGGTGAGACACTGGCACAGGTTGCCCAGGGAGGAGTTCAAGACCAAGTTGGATGAGGTCTTGAGCAACCTGTTCTAGTGGGAGGTATCCCACTAGACAGCTTCACAACCTCCCTGGAGGTCTTCTGTGCTCCACAACCTCCCTGGAGGTGTTCAAGGCCAGGTTGGACGAGGCCTTGAGTGACCTGTTCCAGTGGGAGGTGTCCCTGCTATGGCAGTGGGTTGGAACTAGACGATCTTTGACGTCCCTTCCAACCTTCCCATTCTATGATTCTATGATTCCATGATTCCATGATTCCATGATTCCATGATTCTATGATTCTATGATTCCATGATTCCATGATTCCATGATTCTATGATTCCATGATTCTATGATTCTATGATTCCATGATTCCATGATTCCATGATTCCATGATTCTATGATTCCATGATTCCATGATTCTATGATTCTATGATTCTATGATTCCATGATTCTATGATTCTACGACTTTGCTTTGCTTTAACTCCATGCAGATTTTTGAACTCAATTAGTGTTGACCCTTTCTATGAGACTCGTTTCCATCTGACCTCTTGTCGGGGCAGGACAGAAGGAGGATGCAAGATTCTAACTACCCATTAGAGAAAAATCCATTGGCTCTCCTGTGTCCTTGCAGCCTGACCATGCTTTGTTTGTGCATTTCAGGCAAGGAGAAGGGCTCCCCTTACAAAGAGGCCTCTTTCCCACCCTCTTCTTTGGTGCTTCTTAGAAAGCCTCTTTGGAGGGGACTAATGGTCCTGTGGGACGAGACCCTTCTGCCAGTAACCACAGGTCAAAAGTTAAACTGAATGGAAAGCAGATAAAATACACCATAAATCTTGACATTCTAATTGAGAGCTGTCCAATGCAAACTGCAGCACAGGGTCTGCTTTACCTCAGTGCTCTACTCTACAGGAGGCCTGATCCCATTTTTTTCTGAGCGGCTGGCAGCATCCTACTGTTTTTTTTTAACTGGGGCTTCTTACTTAGCGATTAAGAGGAGCTAGAATTTGGCTCACAGCAGTCTCCTCGATAAGCCTTTGAGTTTGGTAGGTAATGGAATCTCTCTCCTGCAGTTCTAGGAGCAGAAGGATGGGTTGGATTTCACAGTGAGGGCATGTCCAGCTCAGCTTTCAGGCACAACTGACGTGGTCGCGTATGTGCGCGTCTGGGGGGCAGAGATTTGCAGGGCGAAAAGATCTGTGGAAAGAGCTCAGAGAGAGAATTTCTCACTGCAGGAAGATCTGCCTGCATGTAAGGTGTCATCTAAGATGTTTCATAGGTATCTTTGCTGTCTGAGGTAAATGGGGGAGGGTTACACCTATTTTACAGACGAGTGGAATCGGCACAGGAAGAATTTAAATGACTCACCCAAGATTGTGCAATAAGTCAGCAGCAGACCCTGAGTCCCAGGGCTTGGGGCACAGGCCCACTGCTTGCTCTTGTCACCTCCATCAAATGAACATCACTTCCAGATCCTCAGAACACATATGGAAGCAAAAACAGGAGAACAGAGCTTGTTTATTCCTCTGCTTATATATTAAACATAAGTTTGCTCTCCGTGAATAGTTCTGCTGTTTACATTTTCATAGGAATTCTAATTATTGGAGCAATTCATTCCAGGCCTTGGCTGCTCCCTTTCACAAAGCAACATGGAGATACTGGAGCAAAACTACCACTGCTACAAGCAGACCACTGTTGTTGCAGCTCAAGAGAACAATCTCTAACATCAGAACAAATCAGCTTTTTATTCATGGAATCAGAGGTTCATAGAATGGCTTAGTTTGGAGGGGACCTTAGGGATCAGCTACTCCAACCTCCCCACCATGGGCAGGGATGCCTCTCAAGTAGGCTTGGCTTGCTCAAGATCTCAAAGTGATGCCTTGGAGCTCTTCTCTGGTTAGGAAACTATGCCCCCAGATGTAGGTGATATTACATCCCTCTACCCTGAGCTCATTTTTTTTTCAGCCTGGTTAACAGCATAGAATAAATCATAGACTCACAGAATTGGTTTGGGTGGCAAAAAACCTCTAAGATCATTGAGTCCAGACACTGACCCAACATCACCATGTCCCCAGATCCAGACTCTGACCCAACATCACCATGTCCCCAGATCCAGACACTGACCCAACATCACCATGTCCCCAAATCCAGACTCTGACCCAACATCACCATGTCCCCAAATCCAGACTCTGACCCAACATCACCATGTCCCCAAATCCAGACTCTGACCCAACATCACCATGTCCCCAAATCCAGACTCTGACCCAACATCACCATGTCCCCAAATCCAGACTCTGACCCAACATCACCATGTCCCCAAATCCAGACTCTGACCCAACATCACCATGTCCCCAAATCCAGACTCTGACCCAACATCACCATGTCCCCAAATCCAGACTCTGACCCAACATCACCATGTCCCCAAATCCAGACTCTGACCCAACATCACCATGTCCCCAAATCCAGACTCTGACCCAACATCACCATGTCCCCAAATCCAGACTCTGACCCAACATCACCATGTCCCCAAATCCAGACTCTGACCCAACATCACCATGTCCCCAAATCCAGACTCTGACCCAACATCACCATGTCCCCAAATCCAGACTCTGACCCAACATCACCATGTCCCCAAATCCAGACTCTGACCCAACATCACCATGTCCCCAAATCCAGACTCTGACCCAACATCACCATGTCCCCAAATCCAGACTCTGACCCAACATCACCATGTCCCCAAATCCAGACACTGACCCAACATCACCATGTCCCCAAATCCAGACACTGACCCAACATCACCATGTCCCCAAGTGCCATGGCCACACATTTCTTCAACACCTCCAGGGCTGGGGACTCCACCACCTCCCTGGGCAGCCTCTGCCAATCCCTGACCACTCCTGCAGCAAACAAATTTTTCCTCATCTCCAACCTAAGCCTCCCCTGGCACAATTTTAGTCCGTTTCCTCTCCTTCCTGCTCCTGCTACTAGGGAGAAGAGACCAACCCCCACCTCCCTGCAGCCTCCTTTCAGGGAGTTGTAGCAAGGAAATGATGCCAATAAGGTGTAGCTTACACAGCCTGTAAGTGTTGGTGCAAAGAAACTTGCTCCTACTGTGTAGGATGTGTGTGCCAGGGAAGAGGGAGAGGGTTAAGGCATACTGGAACACAGTGGCATAACAAATCTATCCCTAATCTTAAGAGCTCCACAGTGCATGAGGAATGAAACTAAAGATGAGTTATTACATCTTGCACTCATCATTTACAGGTATGTGCATTATTATCTCACAGCATAAATATTCCATTTGTGCTTTGTGATGATGTTTTCCTCCACACAGGAAAATAAAAGTAGTATTAGTCACATGTCCCCAGCTCTGTCAGTGGTTGCAAAATGTTTTTCTTTCCAGGAGCAAAGCTGAATAATGCAACACTTCTATTGAAGCTGAGTTGGTTTCTTTTATTTTTTTTTTTTTTTTTTCTTTTCAGGCACTGACACTTTCAAAATCCAGAAATGGGTCTTTTAATTTCAAGGTCTATGATGGCTGCTCCCTTTATTCCTGCCCTTTAGCATCTTACACACCATGTTCTTATAGACAAGGTGGGGGGTGGGGAACATTCCAGTGTCTAATAAATCTGAACTCCATCAGGGACCGCAAAGCCTTCCCTCGCCTTCCTGGGCTGGGATCGTGTTACAGGCAGCAGCACAACAAATGCACTTTGTGCACGCATGCCACTGGCCCAGGCACTCCTCTTCCTTTTGCCAGGGTGGGAACTGAGTCCAGGGTTGTTGGTTTGCTTTGCTTTGCTTTGGTTTGCTTTGCTTTGCTCTGCTTTGCTTTGCTCTGCTCTGCTTTGCTCTGCTTTGCTCTGCTTTGATTTGCTTTGCTTTGCTTTGCTCTGCTTTGCTCTGCTTTGCT
>VWZE01009725.1:38523-71135 GCA_013396675.1 Eubucco bourcierii | reverse complement strand
AATCCCCTCCCTTGCCCTGCTGCCCACACTGCTCTTGCTGCAGCCCAGCACACAGTTGCTGTCTGGGCTGCACTCACACTGCAGCCTCATCTGGAGCTTTGCATCCCCCCAGACCCCCAGGGCCTGTTCCTCAGGGCTGCTCTCAGCCATTCCCCACCCAGCCATATTCATCTCTTGAAAATGCAAGAGTGCCATTCTCAAGGGGACTTGAGCAATGCTCCTATTTTCACTTCTCATGTACCTGTGGCAAAAATTCAGTAATTCTGACGAACTTTCTCCCTTTCATAGCTGGGAGCAAAAAGCAAGAGTTGCTTCACTTCCCTTACCCTTCTGTGCTCCACAACCTCCCTGGAGGTGTTCAGGACCAGGTTATATGAGTCCTTGTGCAACCTGCTCTAGTGGAAGTTGTCCCTGCCTATGGGCCTGGATGAGCTTTGAGCTCCCTTCCAATCTAAACCACTCTGTGATTCTGTAAGATCCATGTTGCACCTTAAATATCAAACCCAACCTTAAAATGAATGAAGAACAAACCCAAGCCTGCAAGTATGCCCATGGAACTACTGGAATGCTATTTAAATCCTATTTTTAACCACTGAAGCTGCTTATCATTGGCAGATTGTTGTTGGTTATTATGGTTACCACTCTCTCAGACAACCCAAGCTGCCTGCCCTTTTCTATTTCAGGACACAGCAGTGATAACAGCAGACCTGCAAACCTATAGGCATGATGGGTACAGGCTATCTGCTCCTGCACTGCAAGATAACCTGAGTGTGTTCCCATAGGGTCACAGAAGCAATGAGCTGCCAACTCTGGCTGTGTTTAAGGGTGGTCTGGATGTGGTGCTTGGGGCTATGGTTTAAGGTGAATCTTGTAGAGAAGTTTCTAGGTTGGACTTGGTGATCCTGAGGGGTTTTGCCAAGCTGCATGTTGCAGTGATTTAGTTTCTGAGACTCTCTGGCAGTCTAAATACATCCAGACAGGCCTGGAAAGGTTCCAGAGAAGAAGACTCCACAACTTCTCTGGGCAGCCTGTGCCAGAGCTCTGGGACCCTTCAGTCAAGAAGTTCCCCCTTGTGTTGAGCTGGAACCTCCTGTGCTGCAGCTTCCATCCATTGCTCCTTGTCCTACCCCAGGGAGCAATAGACCTCTGCTGTACTGTGGCTCCTGTGCATCACTCACAGGACAGCCAACTGGGCTGCAGCAGAGTCCTGGGCTGCAGCAAGAGCAGTGTGGGCAGCAGGGCAAGGGAGGGGATTGTGCCCCTTGGCTCTGCTCTCCTCAGACCCCACCTGCAGTCCTGGGTGCAGTTCTGGAGCCCCCAGCACAGGAAGGACATGGAAGTGTTGGAGCCAGTGCAGTGGAGGCCACCAAGATGCTGAGAGGGCTGCAGCAGCTCTGCTGTGAGGACAGGCTGAGAGAGTTGGGGCTCTGCAGCCTGCAGAAGAGAAGGCTTCCAGGAGAGCTTGGAGTGGCCTTGCAGGATCTGAAGGGGGCTGCAGGAAGGCTGGGGAGGGACTATTGACAAGGGCTGGGGAGGGCAGGACAAGGGGAATGGGTTTGAAGTGTCAGAGGGGAGATTGAAAGTGGATGTTAGGAGGGAGTTGTTTGCAGTGAGGGTGGTGAGACACTGGCACAGGTTGCCCAGGGAGGCTGTGGAGCACAGAATCACCCAATGTGATCTTCGATCACATTGGGTGATTCTGTGCTCCACAACCTCCCTGGAGGTGCTCAAGACCAGGTTGGATGAGGCCTTGAGTAACCTGCTCTAGTGGGAGGTGACCCTGCCTATGGTAGGGGGTTGGAACTGGCTGAGCTTTGAGGTCCCTTCCAACCTTCCCATTCTGTGCTTCTGTGATCACTCAGATACTGGAGAGGTGCCATGAATGCTACAAGGCTGGTAGATCTGCCCACAGGTGACTGCTCCCATGTGGGAGTAAGAATGCTGATTTTCATTTCTGACATGTCCTGCAGAGCCACAGGGAATGTTGTCTGCTTGCAGCCTTGCAGCACTGCAGCACAGAGCATAGGGAATGGGACAGAAAGAATGAGCCAAGCACTAAGGGTGCTGCTACCAGTCCAGGAGGCTTTCACTGCCCTAAATGTGCAACCAAAGCCTCCTGAAAGAGCTGTGACAAACCAGCTGTGACTTCTGAGACAGATCTGACAATGTTTTGCTGTCAGAGTCCCAAAGAAAAAGGCCTTCACATTTAAAGGAAATAATGCCCTGAAGATTAAAACAGAGAGCAGCTCTGCTGTGAGGACAGGTTGAGAGAGTTGGGGCTCTGCAGCCTGGAGAAGGCTTCCAGGAGAGCTTGGAGTGGCCTTCCAGGATCTGACGGGGGCTCCAGGAAGGCTGGGGAGGGACTATTGGCAAGGTCTGGGAATGGCAGGACAAGGGGAATGGGTTTGAAGTGGCAGAGGGAAGATTTAGACTGGATGTCAAGAGGAAATTGTTTGCAGTGAGGGTGGTGAGACACTGGCACAGGTTGCCCAGGGAGGCTGTGGAGCACAGAATCACGCAATGTGATCTTTGATCACATTGGGTGATTCTGTGCTCCACAACCTCCCTGGAGGTGCTCAAGGCCAGGTTGGATGAGGCCTTGAGTGAGCTGTGCTAGTGGGAGGTGTCCCTGCCTATGGCAGGGGGTTGGAACTGGCTAAGCTTTGAGCTCCCTTCCAACCTTCCCATTCTATGCTTCTATGATGTTCATCTTGCTACACTTACTCAGTGCAAGAAAGGAAATGCAGATGCCTCTGAACACAAGAACACCATTAACAGAAGCAATCTTCCCAGATAACAATAAGATCCTGAATTAAGACAGGCAGAACATCCTGGGTGGCTGCAGAGCCTTAGAAAACAGAGCTCCTTGTCACCACCACAGGAGCCTACACTCGAGGCTACCTTACACAAACGCTGGGAGTGAATCTCAGTGGAGGGCTTTTAACTCTCACATCCAGCAGAAGTCTGCTGCTGATTGCTCTGAAATGTTTCTAATGGCACCAACACCTCCATGATCCCCAGCTGCTCATCTCCCAGAGCTGCTCATCCCCCAGAGTTGCTCGTCTCCCACAGACACTTTGGTTTGGAGCTGGGTGCTGGTCTCTTCTCCCGAGTAACAAGTGATCATAGGAAATCACAGAATCATAGAATGGGAAGCTTGGAAGGGACCTCAAGCATCATCCAGTTCCAACCCCCTGCCATAGGCAGGGACACCTCCCACTAGCACAGCTCACTCAAGGCCTCATACAACTTGGCCTTGAACACCTCCAGGGAGGGAGCAGCCACAACCTCCCTGGGCAACCTGTGCCAGTGTCTCACCACCCTCACTGCAAACAACTTCCTCCTAACATCCACTTGCAATCTCCCCTCTGACACTTCAAACCCATTCCCCTTGTCCTGGCATTCCCAGACCTTGTCAATAGTCCCTCCCCAGCCTTCCTGCAGCCCCCTTCAGATCCTGCAAGGCCACTCCAAGCTCTCCTGGAAGCCTTCTCTTCTCCAGGCTGCAGAGCCCCAACTCTCTCAGCCTGTCCTCACAGCAGAGCTGCTGCAGCCCTCTCAGCATCTCCATGGCCTCCTCCGCACTGGCTCCAACACTTCCATGTCCTTCCTGTGCTGGGGGCTCCAGAACTGCACCCAGGACTGCAGGTGGGCTCTGAGGAGAGCAGAGCCAAGGGGCACAATCCCCTCCCTTGCCCTGCTGCCCACACTGCTCTTGCTGCAGCCCAGCACACAGTTGCTGTCTGGGCTGCACTCACACTGCAGCCTCATCTGGAGCTTTGCATCCCCCCAGACCCCCAGGGCCTGTTCCTCAGGGCTGCTCTCAGCCATTCCCCACCCAGCCTGGAGCTGTGCTTGGCATTGTGCCTACCCAGCTGCAGGACCTTACACTTGGCCTTGTTGAAATGACCTCAATTTGCACCAGGTGAGATTTAAGTTGGACACTAGAATGAACTTCTTCCCTGACAGGGTTTTCACAGAATGGTAAGGTTAGAAAACACCTCTGAGATCATCAAGACCAACCTATCACCCACCACCATCTAATTAACTAACCCATGGCATTAAGTGCCTCATGCAGCCTCCTTTAAACACCTCCAGGGATGGGCACTCCACCACCTCCCTGGGCAGCCCATTCCAATGCCAATCACTCTTGCTGGGAAATGCCTGGAGAGGCTCCTCTGGGGGGTGGTTGAATCCCCATCCTTGGAGATGTTTCAGAGATGCTGAGGGCCTGTTTTAGCTCCAGCCATGTCACAGATAGAGAAGAGTTTGACTCAATGACCTTAAAGGGTTTTTCCAGCCAAAGTGATTCTGTGATTCCTTAGCCTCATTACATCTTCAGATCTCAGCTCCAACTTCTCTGGTATTTCTGATGTTCCCATTTTTGGTAATCCTGAAAGACTTACTAAGCCCATTTCATTTCAGGTGAAGCCTGGCTGGTCCAAATTCACAGGCTCCACTGAGGTTGCTTTCTTCTCTCAGGCAAGCAGCAGCAGAACAAGAGGACACAGTCTGAAGCTGTGCCAGGGGAAGTTTAGGCTGGAGGTGAGGAGAAAGTTGTTGCCTGAGAGAGTCACTGACTGTTGGAATGGGCTGCCCAGGGAGGTGGTGGAGTCAGCGTCCCTGGAGGTGTTCAAGGCAGGTTTGGACGTGGCACTTGGTGCCATGGTCTGGTCTGGAGGGCTGTGGTGATGGCTTGGACTGGATGAGCTTTGAGGTCTCTTCCAACCTTGGTGATACTGTGATAGTGTGAAATGTCTCAGGGCAAGTAGGTGACAACTGGAAAAGTTGTCCCTGCAGACAGCTCTGTGCATCATGTGAGAGCCACTTCACAAATCAGAATAGCACTGCCTGGAATTCAGGCAGCACATGTGCTGCTGTAATGGCCTCTCTCACCTAGGAGAATCACAGAACCACAGAACACATCAAGCTGGAAGAGCCCTCCAGGCTCAGCCAACCCAAGCCTGCACCCAGCACTGCAGGCTCAGCACCAATCCATGGCCCTAAGCACAGCTCCACAGGCTGCTGGAACACCTCCAGCCATGGGCACTGCAGCACTGCCCTGGGCACACCATTGCAGGGCTGCAGAAGCCTTCCAGGGCACAAAGAGTTCCTCAGAGGCAGCCTGAGCCTGCCCTGGGGCAGCTTGGAACCATTGCCTCTGCTGCTGGCCCTTGGCACCAAGGAGCAGAGGCTGCCCCCTGCTCACTACCACCTCCCTGCAGGCAGCTGCAGAGAGCAATCAGCTCTGCCCTCAGGCTCCTCTGCTGCAGCCTCAACCCCCCCAGCTCCCTCAGACCCTGCTCAGCCCCAGCTGCTCCAGGCCCTTCTCCAGCCTGGCTGCCCTGCTCTGGGCATGCTGCAGCCCCTCAGTGGCCTTGCTGCAGTCAGGGGCCCAGAGCTGAGCACAGCACTCGAGCTGTGGCCTGCCCAGTGCTGAGCACAGGGGCATGAGCCCCTCCTGGCCCTGCTGCCCACCCTGCTGCTGAGCCCAGCCAGGATGCCAGTGGCTTTCTTGCCCACCTGGGCACTGTTGCCTCATGCTCACTCACTGCCAACCAACACCCCCAGGGCCCTCTCCAGGTTGCAGCTTCCCAACCACACCTGCCCAGGTCTGGAGGTCCCCATGGGGTTGTTGTGACCCAGGTGCAGGACCTGGCCCTTGGCCTTGAATGGGACTGCAGAAAACTGCTTCAATTTGCTGAGCAGGGAGCCAGACATGTATGCAGGCCAGCAGCTCTCAGAGCACTGCAGTGAGCACAGTGCCAGCAGAACCAGCTTGGCAGCTCAGGCCAGTCACTGGTGTGCACTGCAGGGCATGAAATGGATGCAGTGAGTTGTCCCTTACAGAGCTCCTGCTCCAACAACACTTCAGAGCTGTGCTGAGGAGATGCAGCACGCAGGTAAGATGCTCTGAGCCAGCATTCCTTGTCCACTCACAGTGAGAGAGTAAGAACAGAGGATACTCAGGGCATGCTGGCAAGCCCTTCCCTCTCTCACTGCAAGGACAGCTGCTTTGTCACAGATATATTCTCCTAGATCAGTGTAGAAATTAGATTTTCCAGTCACATTACCTTGCTGGGTACTTTTTCTTCCCCCCTCCCTCTTGCTACAGTTCACAATCAGTGCTCATCAAAAGAAGGCTCAGAGCAGCCTGGTACCTCAGTGCTGACAATGCAGCACCTCAGGCTGCATTTCTGCAGGGCTCTGGTACTCTGAGAAAGACACCACAGCCTCTTCTGCATCCTGGGTGGAGTCTGAAAGGTGAACCTGCCTGTGTGGTTCAGCAGTCTGCCCCCACTACCTTTTTCAGGTTCAAATCCATGATGCTAAGATGAGTTGGGTGAAGATTTCTCAAGTCACTGAGAAACTGCTCTGAAGCACAACAAAATTCCTAGAAAATCCACTTACCAGCATGGAAAAAAAGAGAATGAGGATTCTGCCCAGATCCAGAATTGTTGATTTTAGTATGGCAGTGCCCTATAAAAATCCACTATTTTGAATTCCAAGGTGTAAGAATTTAGAATCATAGAATCATAAACCGTAAAGAACTTCCTCCTAACATTCACTTTCAATCTCCCCTTTGCCACTCCAAACCCATTCCCCTTGTCCTGCCATTCCCAGACCTTGTCAATAGTCCCTCCACAGCCTTCCTGTAGCCCCCTTCAGATCCTGGAAGGCTACTCTAAGGTCTCCTGGAAGCCTTCTCCTCTCCAGGCTGCACAGCCCCAACTCTCTCAGCCTGTCCTCACAGCAGAGCTGCTGCAGCCCTCTCAGCATCTCCATGGCCTCCTCTGGACCCACTCCAACACTTCCATGTCCTTCCTGTGCTGGGGGCTCCAGAACTGCACCCAGGACTGCAGGTGGGCTCTGAGGAGAGCAGAGCCAAGGGGCACAATCCCCTCCCTTGCCCTGCTGCCCACACTGCTCTTGCTGCAGCCCAGCACACAGTTGCTGTCTGGGCTGCACTCACACTGCAGCCTCATCTGGAGCTTTGCATCCCCCCAGACCCCCAGGGCCTGTTCCTCAGGGCTGCTCTCAGCCATTGCCCACCCAGCTTGGAGCTGTGCTTGGCATTGTGCCTACCCAGGTGCAGGACCTTACACTTGGCCTTGTTGAATGTCATGAGGTTGTCCTGGGCCAATTTCTCTTCTCTTCTCTTCTCTTGGAGAGGAGATTCAAGGAGAGGAGATTTGAGAAGAGAAGATTCGAGAAGGGGAGGGGAGGGGAGGAAGAGGGAGAGTGAGAGGGAAGAGAATTTCTCTTCTCCTAAACTAAAACCTGAACCTACATTGGATGCTGAGCTGTGCACAAGCTGGACTCGGGCATGGATTTACACTGAAGCATCACTGCACAAAGCAGTGTTTGAACTTCAAAAAGGAAATGATTCACTGAAGCAGCTTGGTTCTGACACCTTCAGCAGCTCTTCAATGACAGCCTCCTGACAGTTGTGTGCTGGGTGCCTTCTTTAAGTCTATACAAGGAGAGTTAGGTAATGCTTGGACTTGGTGATCACAGAATCAAGATGGTAGGGGCTGGAAGGGACCTCCAGAGATGTCCAGGGACATCCAGGACAAGTCCCCTGCCAGAGTAGCATCACCCAGGGCAGGGCACACAGGAACACATCCAGGTGGAGTTGGAAAGGCTCCAGAGAAGGAGACTCCACAACCTCTCTGGGCAGCCTGCCAGCCCCCTTCAGATCCTGCAAGGCCACTCCAAGTTCTCCTGGAAGCCTTCTCCTCTCCAGGCTGCAGAGCCCCAACTCTCTCAGCCTGTCCTCACAGCAGAGCTGCTGCAGCCCTCTCAGCATCTTGGAGGTCCACTCTAGGATTCCATGCTGCTCACAGCTACTGCATCTGTAAGGCAGCTTTTCTGCTGCCATCCTTGGATCAGCATGAGCCTACTCCAAGTGAAACTCAGCTTCTACACCTAGCAGAGTTCTAATGTGTACTGTACATTTACAATGACACTAATATTCTCCCAACAGCATTAACTAAGGAGCTAATCATGTTTCAGGGATGACTATTCTCAACCATAAATCTGTCAGCAGCATTTTTTTTTTTTTTGGCAGCCTCCAAACATTCAGAAATGATAAAAAAAAACCCCAACAAACCACAGTAGAGATTTGTCTCCACTCAGATGCTGCAAAATGCAATGGCTCAGGAATGACCAGCTGAAGCAAACACAAGAGTTGTTTTGTGAACAGCAGAAGTAGAAGCCTGCTTTCCCACACACACCTCCACAATACCTTCAGCTCACTCTCATTTTCCCTACACACCACATGCTCTGTACCCTCAGCTTCCCTCCCAAAACTTCCCTTCCCTTTCCACGAGTTGCTGTTTAGAACAGGAGGCAGCAGCTGAGCCACCAATGTGCCCCCTTGGAATCACAGAATTATTGAGGATGGAGCAGAGCTCTTGAGATCATAGAATCAGAGAATGTCAGGGGTTGGAAGGGACTTTAAAAGATCATCTGGTCCAGCCCCTCTGCCAGAGCAGGATCACCTAGAGCAGATCACACTGAAAGCCATCCAGATGGTTCTGGAATATCTCCAGAGAGGGAGACTCCACAACTTCCCTGGGTGGCCTGTTCCAGTCCCTGAAGTGCATCCAAGGAGAGCTGGGGATGAGACATTATTGGGTGCCAGGCATCTCCCTGCTCAAACACACATCCACCTGCTGCAGCCAAATGCCCACCCTGGGTGCTGCATGTGGCACATCTCTCTCTGGATCCCTTGCAGGAAAGTGTCCTCATGCCACAGCTCCAGCCTGTGATCTAACAGCACCACATGGACCAGACCATGGCACCAAGTGCCACAGCCAAGCTTCCCTTAAACACCTCCAGGGATGGTGACTCCACCACCTCCCTGAGCAGGCCATAGAATCATAGAAAGGGAAGGTTGGAAGGGACCTCAAGCATCAGCCAGTTCCAACCCATGCCATAGTCAGGGACACCTCCCACTAGTACAGCTCACTCAAGGCCTTGGACACCTCCAGGGAGGTGGTGGAGCACAGAAGCACAGAATGGGATCTTTGATCCCATTCTGTGCTTCTCTACTCCATCACCTCCTTGGGCAACCTGTGCCAGTGCCTCACCACCCTCACTGTAAAGAACTTCCTAACATCCATTCCAGTCTCTGATTCCCCTTTCCATCAGGAAGTGCTTCCTAACATCCAACCTAACCCTCCCCTGGCACAGCTTCAGGCCATGCCCTCTGCTCTTGGCACAAGTTGCCTGGCAGCAGAGCCTGACCCCCACCTGCCTACAGCTTCCCTTCAGGTAGCTGCAGAGAGTGCTAAGGTCCCCCTGAGTCTCCTCTCCTCCAGGCTGCAACCCCCCAGCTCCCTCAGCCCCTCCCCAGCAGCCTTCCCCTCCAGCCCCCTCCCCACTCTCATTGCTCTCCTCTGGCCCCGCTCCAGCCCCTCAAGATCTCTCCTGCAGTGAGGGCCCAGAGCTGCACACAGAGCTGGAGCTGAGGCCCAGTGCCAGCACAGGGCAGAGTGACAGCCCTGCTGCTGCTGGGCACACTGCTGCTGGCACAGGCCTGGATGCCATTGGCCTTCTGTGCCAGCTGGGCACACTGCTGCTGACACAGGCCAGGATGCCATTGGCTTTCCATGCCAGCTGGGCACACTGCTCCTGACACAGGCCAGGATGCCATTGGCTTTCCATGCCAGCTGGGCACACTGCTCCTGACACAGGCCTGGATGCCATTGGCCTTCTGTGCCAGCTGGGCACACTGCTGGCTCATGGCCAGCCGCTGCCACCCAGCCCTGCCAGCTCCCTCTGTGCCAGGCTCTCTCCAGACACTCACCCCCAGTCTGTAGCTGCATGTGGTGGTTGTGCCCAAAGTGCAGGACCTTGCCCTTGGTCCTGTTGCATCTTATCCCATTGGCCTCAGTCCACTGGCCCAGCCTGGCCGGATCCCTCTGCAGCATCTTCCTACCCCCCAGCAGATGGACTCCCAGCTTGGTGTCACCCACAAATTTAACAACAGTAGACTCCATTCCCTCATCCAGGGCATCCATAACGAGGTTGACTAGAACTGGGCCCAGTCCTCATGGCCCAAAAGGCTAATGGTCTCCCAGGGTGTGGCCAGCATGTTGAGGGAGAAAATTTTTCCTCCTCCTCCTCTTGTGTGCCCTGGTGGGGCCACACCTGAAGTACTGTGTCCAGTTCTGGGCTCCTCAGTTCAAGAGAGACAGAGATCTGCTGGAGAGAGTGCAACTGGGGGGCACAGAGGTGCTGAGGGGACTGGAGCATCTCTCTTAGGAGGAGAGGCTGAGACTTGGAGCTGCTCAGCCTGAAGAAGACTGAGAGGAGATCTTCTCAGTGTTGATCAATAGCTAGAGGGTGGGGGTCGGGAGGATGGGGCTGGGCTCTTTTCAATGACAGGGCAAGGGGTAACAGGCACAAACTAGAACACTTGGGGCTTCTAAGTCCTTCACTTAGAGGAGGGGAGCACTGGAACAGCCCAGAAAAACTGTGGAGTCTCCATCTCTGGAGACTTCCAAACCTACCTGGACATGCTCCTGTGCAACCTGCTCCAGGAGAACCCGCTCTAGCAGAGGAGTTGGACTAAATGATCTCCAGAGGTCCCTTCTAAGCACCACTAATCTATGAGTTTGTGATTTGTTTCAGCTACTCTGGAGTTAAAGAGGTGCTCAGCAGCTGGCTGGCAGCTCTCTGGCTCCCAGAGGAGCCCAGTGAGTGCCCATACTCTCACACCCTGGCACCTCAAGCTCTGACAGCAGCAGCTGGCTCCCGGGTAGCTCTGTTGCAAGCACCCAGCACTCCTGAGAGCTCTGCAAGACTCTTTTACATTGGCCACTGGATTAAAGATGCTTGAGAAGTACAACTAACAGATGGAAAGTAGGATTGCATAAATCTTCTCCTAAGGAAACCAAGCTACAAACCCAGAGCTGTTACACAAAGACGTTCCCTGGGCTGGAAGAGTCAGCAGCTCGCTGGGATCCAAGCTGATGGCAGGAGCAGCACTGTAAGCACTGAGCCTGGCAGCCAGCACTGCAGAATGTGGCACCTCTGTCACACAGCACTGCTGGCTGGTACCAAGCAGTGTGACCACAGCATCACAGCAACATCCAGCTTGGCAAAGCCCCTCAGGATCACCAAGCCCAACCTAGAACCCAGCTCTACAAGATTCACCTTAAACCACAGCCCCAAGCAGCACAGCCAAATGACCTCTAAACACCTCCAGGGCTGGTGACTCCACCACCTCCCTGGGCAGCTCACTCCAATCCCTGACCTTGCTGGGGAAAAAATGTTTCTTAATGTCTAAACTTAACCTACCCAATGACAGCTTGAGGCCATTCCCCCTTGTTCTGTCTCCAAAGACCTGTGAGAAGAGACCGGCACCAACCTTCAGATTCTGCAAGGCCACTCCAAGCTCTCCTGGAAGCCTACTCTCCTCCAGGCTGCAGAGCCCCAACTCTCTCAGCCTGTCCTCACAGCAGAGCTGCTGCAGCCCTCTAAGGGAGCTGTTGCATTGTGGCATCTTGGCCATTATGACATTCAACAAATCCAAGTGCCAGGTGCTGCACTTTGGCCACAACAACCCGATGCAGAGCTACAGGCTGGGGTGGCAGTGGCTGGAGAGCAGCCAAACAGAAAGGGATCTGGGGGTGCTGATTGACACCCACCTGAACATGAGCCAGCAGTGTGCCCAGGTGGCCAAGAAGGCCAATGGCATCCTGGCCTGCAGCAGCAAGAGTGTGGCCAGCAGGAGCAGGGAGCTCATTCTCCCCCTGCACTCTGCACTGCTTAGGCCACACCTTGAGTGCTGTGTCCAGTTCTGGGCCCCTCCATTGAAGAAGGACACTGAGGTGCTTGAGTGTGTCCAGAGAAGGGCACCGAGGCTGGGGAGAGGCCTGGAGCACAGCCCTATGGAGAGAGGCTGAGGGAGCTGGGATTGGTTAGCCTGGAGAAGAGGAGGCTCAGGGGAGACCTTCTTGCTGTCTGCAGCTACCTGCAGGGTGCTTGTAGCCAGGAGGAGGTTGCTTTCTTCTCTCAGGCAAGCAGCAGCAGAACAAGAGGACACAGTCTCAAGCTGTGCCAGGGGAAGTTTAGGCTGGAGGTGAGGAGAAAGTTGTTGCCTGAGAGAGTCATTGACTGCTGGAATGGGCTGCCCAGGGAGGTGGTGGAGTCAGCGTCCCTGGAGGTGTTCAAGGCAGGTTTGGACGTGGCACTTGGTGCCATGGTCTGGTCTGGAGGGCTGTGGTGATGGCTTGGACTTGATGAGCTTTGAGGTCTCTTCCAACCTTGGTGATACTGTGAGACTGTGATCTTGAACTAGTTGGCATCACATTATTCCATACGTACATTTAACCTCCTGGAATGAAACAGGTCTTATCATCTCCCTTTTGGAAGGGCACCATCTGTAAAGGAGAATTACAGGTGTCCTGCATAATGTATGGAATTTAATGGAAGGAGATGGGCTTTGATTTTATGGTTGGGAGTATCACAGAATCACAGCCACAGTCAGCCTGGCAAAGCCCCTCAGGAGCACCAAGTGCAACCTAGAGCCCTACTCTACAAGATTCACCTTAAACCACAGCCCCAAGTACCACAGCCCTTAAACATATCCAGGGTTGGTGACTCCACCACCTCCCTGGGCAGCTCATTCCAGTCCCTGACCACTCATGATGGGAAAAACGTTTTTCCTAATGTCCAATCTAAACCTCCCCAGCCTCAGCTTGAGACCATTCCCCCTTGCTCTGTCACTAATTCCCTGGGAGCAGAGCCCAGCAGCAGCCTCTGCACAACCTCCTCTCAGGTGGTTGCAGACAGCCATGAGCTCTGCCCTCAGCCTCCTCTGTTTCACTCTCCCCAGCCCCAGCTCCTTCAGTCTCTCCTCACCACATTTCCTCTCCAGGCCCTTCACACCTTCCTTGCCCTCCTCTGCACTGGCTCCAGCACCTCCACAGCTCTCTTGCCTTGAGGTGCCCAAAGCTGAACACAAGCCTCCAGCTGTGGCCTCCCCACAGCAGAGTCCAAGGGCACAATCCCCTCCCTGCTGCTGCTGGCCACAGCATTTCTGCTGCCAGCCAGGATGCCTTTGGCTTTCTTGGCCACCTGGGCACACTGCTGGCTCCTGTTCAGCTGCTTGTCCATGACAGCCCCCAGGTCCCTTTCTGCAGGCAGTTTCCAGCCACACTGCCCCAAGCCTGCAGCACTGCTTGGGGTTGCTGTGGCCCAAGTGCAGGAGCTGCCATTTGGCCTTGCTGAAGTTCATCTCTACTTTTGAGGCACCAGCTGTCATTAAGGGGTGATCAGTTGTCAATGTACCACAAATACCAGCTCAGGAGAGACAGAGACCTGCTGGAGGGAGTCCAACAGAGAGCCAGGATGATGCTGAAGGGACTGGAAGAGCTCTGCTGTGAAGAAAGGCTGAGAGCCCTGGGGCTGGTTAGGCTGGAGAGGAGAAGGCTGAGAGGGGATCTGAGCAGTGTCTATCAATAGGTGAGGGGTGGGGGTCAGGATGAAGGTGCCAGGCTCTGTTTGGGGGTGCCCAGGGATAGGACAAGCAACAACAGGAACAAACTGGAACCAAGGAGGTTCCTCTGGGACATGAGGAGAAACTTGTTTGGTGTGAGGGTGCTGGAGGTCTGGAGCAGGCTGCCCAGAGAGGTTGTGAAGTCTCCTTCTCTGCAGACTTTCCAACCCCACCTGGATGTGTTCCTGTGTGTCCTGCCCTGGGTGATGCTGCTCTGGCAGGGGTGTTGGCCTGGATGATCTCTGGAGGTCCCTTCCAACCCCTACCATTCTGTGATTCTGGGCTCTTAAGTGTCTTTTCCAGCCTAAATTTGTGATTGCACAAGTAGCTGAAGCACAGGTGCTGAAGACAAGCCCACTGGAGTGGTACACTTCATGCAGGACTCACTGCTGCATTATGCCCCCTGACAAAGACCCAAGCAAGTTCTCTAAGTGAATCTGTCCCTACAAGAAGCATGTGATAACAGGCAGCACTCAGCTTCCCACGTGGAGATCCCAAATAATCCAGAAGCAGGAACAACCCAACACTGATTTCCTACCAGAAGCAAGCTGTGGAGCAGGCATCACACAAGACTCTGTTCCTAAGTGTTCCTATGCCTGTGGCACTCTTCTTTCACTGTGACTATCTTCATACCTCTGGTGACACTTAGAGAAAGCAGCAAGTGCAAGGCAAATAGCTCACAGAACTATGGGATGTTTTGCTCAGAAAAGCCCTTTAAGATCAGTCAGAACAACTGTGCTCTAATTTTGCCAAGGATGGTGCCAAATCATAGAATCATAGAATGGGAAGTTTGGAAGGGAACTCAAAGCTCAGCCAGTTCCAACCCCCTACCATAGGCAGGGACACCTCCCACTAGCACAGCTCACTCAAGGCCTCATCCAACCTGGCCTTGAACATCTCCAGGGAGGTTGTGGAAAGATCCCATTCTGTGCTTCTGTGTTCCACAACCTCCCTGGGCAACCTGTGCCAGTGTCTCACCACCTTCACTGCAAACAACTTCCTCCTAACATCCACTTTCAATCTCCCCTCTGACACTTCAAACCCATTCCCCTTGTCCTGCCATTCCCAGACCTTGTCAATAGTCCCTCCCCAGCCTTCCTGCAGCCCCCTTCAGATCCTGCAAGGCCACTCCAAGCTCTCCTGGAAGCCTTCTCTTCTCCAGGCTGCAGAGCCCCAACTCTCTCAGCCTGTCCTCACAGCAGAGCTGCTGCAGCCCTCTCAGCATCCTCATGGCCTCCTCTGCACTGGTTCCAACACTTCCATGTCCTTCCTGTGCTGGGGGCTCCAGAACTGCACCCAGGACTGCAGGTGGGGTCTGAGGAGAGCAGAGTAAAGGGGCAGAATCATCCCTCAGCACCACACCTCTGCCTCTTTAGATGACCCCAGGGATGCAGATTCGAGCATCTCCCTGTGGGCAGCTTACTGGTTTAAATTTATGCCTGTGTCACTTTCATTACATCTCCTTCCTTAAATGATAAGAGTGAAATAAAAGAAAACAAAGGAGATGCAATTAAAAGCTGAACCAAACCTCACTCTGTCACCCCTCTGCATGCTATTTTCCAAGTCCAGCTTCGGGGAGGGGGGTTCCTGCTCTTTCCAGTCCCTGGCCCCAGGACACAGGCAGCTGCTCATAGACCACCTAATCAACGCTTCCTGAACAGGTCACAACCTAAAGCAAGAAACTCAAGGTCTGTAAAGCAAATGAATGCATTTCAACGTGCTGCCAGCAGAGACTGCCATTGCTCTGCACTTGAGCAGCAGGCAGCTCAAGACCAGGAACAGCCTCCTCAGTCTGAACTGCTCCAGCAGGTTTACAGCAAGAAGTGCTCCCAGGCAGGCACCTTCGAGTGCCTTCCCTTGCCCTCAGCTCCGGCTTTTGGCAGGGCTGCACCCTGAGAGTGTGGTTTGGAAAGCTCAGAGGTAGCAAGAGCAGTGTGGGCAGCAGGGCAAGCGAGGAGATTCTGTCCCTTTGCTCTACTCTCCTCTCCAGCTGCAGTCCTGGGTGCAGTTCTGGAGCCACCAGCACAGGAAGGCCATGGAAGTGTTGGAGCCAGTGCAGAGGAGGCCACCAAGATGCTGAGAGGGCTGCAGCAGCTCTGCTGTGAGGACAGGCTGAGAGAGTTGGGGCTCTGCAGCCTGGAGAAGAGAAGGCTTCCAGGAGACATTGGAGTGGCCTTGCAGGATCTGAAGGGGGCTGCAGGAAGGCTGGGGAGGGACTATTGAGAAGGTCTGGGAATGGCAGGCCAAGGGGCAATGGGTTTGAAGTGTCAGAGGGGAGACTGAAAGTGGATGTTAGGAGGAAGTTGTTTGCAGTGAGGGTGGTGAGACACTGGCACAGGTTGCCCAGGGAGGTTGTGTGTGTATCCTTTAGGAGTAGTTCTGATTTGGCCCAGGGTATTTGTGTCCTGCAGAATGTGTTCAGCTTGTCAAGGGTGGGGACTTGACTCAAAACCCAGCTCAGTAACACCACTGTGAAACCCAACAACAGCTTGCAGCAGAAGCTGCTGTACTTTGCCTCCTGAGATGCTGCTTGATGAAGTTTGCTGTTTCACATCCTCTGAAGGCAGAAGTTGTTTCAACATTGCTAATGCCAATAATGCATCTTGGAAGTGCCCTGTGGAGTTAAGAGCAGTGGTTGAAGAGGTTGACCATGTTGGGTGTACTTGGCATTGCTGAACCTGTTTCAGATAGACAGAATCAGCTATTTCAGGAGCAATAAATCTGTGGCTGTCAGCAAGAATCTCTGCGAGGTTTCTACAGATCTGATTCTGTTCTGGCATCTGGACTGGGCTGAAAACGAACAGTTCTGGAGATTCACAGAATGGTAGAGGTTGGAAGGGACCTCCAAAGATCAGTCCAAACCCCCTGCCAGAGCAGCATCACCCAGGGCAGGGCACACAGCAACACATCCAGGTGGGGTTGGAAAGGCTCCAGGGAAGTAGACTCCACAACCTCTCTGGGCAGCCTGCTCCAGGCCTTAAGCACCCTCACACCAAACAAGTTTCTCCTCATCTTGAGATGGAACCTCCTGGGTTCCACCTTGTTCCTGTTGTTGCTTGTCCTATCCCTGGGCATCACCAAACAGAGCCTGGTACCTTCATCCTGACCCCCACCCCTCAGCTATTGATAGACACTGCTCAGATCCCCTCTCAGCCTTCTCCTCTCCATCCTAACCAGCCCCAGGGCTCTCAGCCTTTCTCCATAGCAGAGCTCTTCCAGTCCCTTCAGCATCCTCACAGCTCTCTGCTGGACTCTCTCCAGCAGGTCTCTGTCTCTCCTCATCTGAGGAGCCCCAAACTGGACACAGTATTGCAGCTGTGGTCTCAGCATGGCAGAGCAGAGAGGCAGGAGAACCTCCCTAGCCCTGCTGCACACCTTTCCTGCTGCACCCCAGGATGCCATTGGCCACACAAGGGCACATTGCTGACACATGCAGAGTTTGCTGCCCAGCAGGGCTCCAAGTTCTTTCTCCATGGAGCATGGTCTGTACTGGGGCCTGCTGTTGTTCCTCCCCAGATGCAGGACTCTGCACTTATTAAAAAGGGCCTGGGCAAAGTAAGTGAACTTCAGCCACTCACAAAAGAAACAGAAGTGCTGCCCTTGGAGAATTCACCCAGAGATGACTATTTGCACTCATTCTTCACTCTTGCCTAGCAGTGATGGAGCAGTAGCAGTAATGGCAGAGATTAATGCTCTGCATTCACCCAGTGCTTGCAGCAGACCTCTCACTTTACAGATAACCTTAGGAGACCTCACCAAGTTTGGGTTATGAAGACCATGCAGCATGTCAGAGGATAGAAGCACTGAGCACTGACCCTCACTCTCAGGAGCATACAGAGGATGCTGAGAATCTTGCCCCTGAACATTAAAGCTTATAGAATCACAGAATGGGAAGGTTGGAAGGGACCTCAAGGATCAGCCAGTTCCAACCTCCTGCCATAGGCAGGGACACCTCCCACTAGCACAGGGCACTCAAGGCCTCCTCCAATCTGGCCTTCAACACCTCCAGGGAGGGAGCAGCCACAACCTCCCTGGGCAACCTGTGCCAGTGTCTCACCACCCTCACTGCAAACAACTTCCTCCTAACATCCACTTTCAATCTCCCCTCTGACACTTCAAACTCATTGCCCTTGTCCTGGCATTGCAAGCCCTTGTCAATAGTCCCTCCCCAGCCTTCCTGGAGCCCCCTTCAGATCCTGCAAGGTCACTCCAAGGCCTCCTGGAAGCCTTCTCTTCTCTAGGCTGCAGAGCCCCAACTATTGGTTTTGATAATTTGGTTTGGTTTATTGTGTTTTGTTGGGGTTTTTAGTGTCTTTTTTTAAAGTTTTTTTTTCTGTTTGTCTGTTTTTAGAGTCTTTTAACTCTGCCTCTTTCCACAGGATTCCAGGATGTTAGGGGTTGGAAGGGACCTCTGCAGAGCTTCCACTCCAACCTCCTGCCAGAGCAGGAGCAGAGAATCCAGCACAGGTCACACAGCAACACATCCAGACAGGGCTGCAAAGGCTCCAGAGAAAGGAGACTCCACAACCTCTCTGGGCAGCCTGTGCCAGGGCTCTGGGACCCTTCCACTCAACAACTTCTTCCTCATCTTGAGCTGCACCTTCCTGTGCTGCACTTTCCATCCCTTGCCCTTGTGCTATGGCAGGGCACAAGTGAGCAGAGCCTGTCCCTGTGCCTTCCTTCCTGCCCCCCAGTCCTCAGCTCTTGACAGACATTGCTCAGATCCCCTCTCAGCCTTCTCCTCTGCAGACTGCACAGCCCCAAGGCTCTCAGCCTCTCCTCCTCAAGTAGTGCTGCAGTCCCTTCAGCATCCTTGTAGCCCTCCCTTGGACCCTGTCCAGCAGACCCCTGTCCCCCTGAGCTCCCTCTCCCCACTCCAAACAAACCACAGCAAATTCCAAAGGAGTTTTTTTGAGATCACACCAGTCAATACCTCAGAATTCATGAAGGCTCAGACAGATGAGCAATTTTTCTCAGCACCAAGTCACTGTACATCAGCTGCTGCACACGTGGCCATGTGGGCACTTGGCATATGGCAAACAAATTAAGGCAATTTACTGCAATTCTGCCTCGTTATGGACTATGATTTTGGCATTTGCTGATGGTTAAATGCATGAGCAGGTCGACCATGGCAGCTTGTCCATCCACAGGTCTACATCTGTTATGTCTATCCTGCAACCACAGAATCATTCAGGTTGGAGAAGATCCCTGGGATCAGCAAGCCCAACCATTATCTCTGCTCTGCAGAGCTCACCCCTGAACCATATCCCCAAGCACCACATCTCAATGACCTTTAAACACCTCCAGGGTTGGTGACTCCACCACCTCCCTGGGCAGCTCATGCCAAAGCCTGATCACCCTTTCTGTGAACAAATTCTTTTAAGGCTTCCAGGAGACCTTGGTGTGGCCTTGCAGGATCTGAAGGGGGCTACAGGAAGGCTGGGGAGGGACTACTGACAAGGTCTGGTAATTAGAGTATCACAGTGTGAAGGTTTGGGAGTTCCCCACCCCCCCACACTTTGTAAAATGACCCAGACTAGCACTCAGTCGGCTGGAAGTTAAATGATGAAGCTCTGTTTACAGCTCAGCACAATGCACAGCAGATATTTACACTATATACAGAATATTTACAGACACAGACAAGTTAAAGGTAATACAGCAACACAACTCCCCTCCCAGAAATCAGAGACCCCAGGAGGGGCTCCCAACCACCCTTCCACCTTCTCCCCACCCCTGTACCTTACCCCA
Source organism: Eubucco bourcierii (assembly GCA_013396675.1). NCBI lineage: Eukaryota > Metazoa > Chordata > Aves > Piciformes > Ramphastidae > Eubucco > Eubucco bourcierii. Next base: position 51,874 of record VWZE01009725.1, on the reverse strand, counting down.
AGGTTTGCCTTACGTGCAAGGTAAATTAGGAGGATCGGCCAGGGGAGTTAGAAGAAAAGTGGTTAGTGAGGATTAATCAGCAGAGGAGCCAGAGCCCAGAAACTGCTAGATGGCCCCAGCAGCTCCTGTTCCAGCAAGAGCCAGAGAGAGACTGACTGATCTATTGTTTTGGGTAGTGTTCCCAAACAATTCTCCAGCAAGCCTATGAGTGAAGTAGACATCCTGATGTTTTCCTTTCACAGCCTAGAGTGTAATTTTCTCTATTAAAATATTCTAGTTAGCCTCAAACCAGCACACACAGTATCACCAATGTTGGAAGAGACCTCAAAGCTCATCAAGTCCAAGCTGTTCCCACAGCCCTCAAGACCAGACCATGGCACCAAGTGCCATGTCCAAACCCGCCATAATGCCAGGCCAAGGGGCAATGGGTTTGAAGTGGCAGAGGGGAGACTGAAAGTGGATGTTAGGAGGAAGTTGTTTGCAGTGAGGGTGGTGAGACACTGGCACAGGTTGCCCAGGGACAGAGTTGCTGGAGTGAGGCCAGAGAAGGCCACAAAGATGCTTCAAGGGCTGGGGCAGCTCTGCTGTGAGGACAGGCTGAGGGAGCTGGGAGTGTGCAGCCTGGAGAGGAGAAGGCTCCAGGGGGACCTCAGAGCTGCCTGCCAGTACTGAAGGGATTCTGCAGGAAGGCTGCAGAGGAACTTTTCTTAAGGGTGTCTAGAGAGAGGCCAAGGGTGAATGGTTTGGAGCTGAGGCAGAGCAGGGTTAGAGTGGAGCTGAGCAAGAAGTTCTTCAGTAGGAGGGTGGTGAAACTCTTAATGGGTTGCCCAGGGAGGCTGTGGATGTCCTCTCCCTGAGGTCAGGCTGGATGATGCCTTGAGCAGTCAAGTCTAGTTGAGAGATGTCCCTACCCCATAGCAGGGGGATTGGAATAGCTGATCTCTGAGGCCCCTTCCAATCTAAGCCAGTCTATGACCTGTTGCATGCCCTCTCCTCTGCTAGAGCACCATTTCTCACAGCCAGCAGACACCTGAGATGATCTTCCTGTGCTGTGAAGTTAGGGTTGAGGAGGGTAGCAACGCAAACATTTCACAAACACCCATCCATCACACAGGGACAGGAGTTTGCCATTCACAGCTCAACACTACTCCAACAGGAGGAGGAAAGCAATTCCTTGCCAATGGAGACATGTAAATAGGCTGCAGAACACAATGGAAGAGAGGGAAAAGGAAGCAGAAGAGACACTTCCACCTCTGCAGAGTCACCAGAGCTATGCTGCTGCTTTGCTTTTCTCAGAAGCCAACACTGGTCCTGCCAAGGGTATAAACTGAAGTGCATCACCTCTTGGAAGAAGATCAGCAAGACTGCAAAGTACAGCAATTAACCAACCAATCACAGACTCATAGAATGGTAAGGCTGGGAGGGACCTCAAAGATCATCCAGTTCCAACCCCCCTGTTCCATAGGCAGGGACACCTCCCACTAGCACAGGTCACTCAAGGCCTCATCCAAGCTGGCCTTGAACACCTCCAGGGAGGTTGTGGAGCACAGAAGACCCAACGTGATCAAAGATCATGTTCGGTGCTTCTGTGCTCCACAACCTCCCTGGGCAACCTGTGCCAGTGTCTCACCACCCTCAATCTGTGCCAGTGTCTCACCACCCTCACTGCAAACAACTTCTTCCTAACATCCACTTTCAATCTCCCCTCTGACACTTCAAACCCATTCCCCTTGTCCTGTCATTCCCAGACTTTGTCAATAGTCCCTCCCCAGCCTTCCTGGAGCCCTCTTCAGATCCTGGAAGGCCACTCCAAGGCCTCCTGAAAGCCTTCTCTTCTCCAGGCTGCAGAGCCCCAACTCTCTCAGCCTGTCTTCATAGGAGGACATAAACCTTCCCTGGGGCAACTGGAGGCCATTTCCTCTTGTTCCTTCTTACTGGCCCCACCTGCCTCCAGCCTCCTCTCAGGGAGCTGCAGAGAGCAATGAGCTCTGCCCTCAGCCTCCTCTTCTCCACACTAAAGCCCTCCAGTTCCCTCAGCTGCTCCTCCCCAGCTGTTCCCCAGACCCTTCACCACCTCTGCTGCCCTTCTCTGGACCTGCTCCAGCCTCTCAATGTCTTTGCAGTGAGGGCAATTTTCATGATGCATTTCTGACATGCCACTAGCAGTAGGACAACCCTGAAGTTCTCAGTGAACACTCAGTTTTGCACACAGGGTACAACGACATCACCTCCAAAGTAGGACCTTATCAGACACAGAGAATCACAAAATCAGTCAGGATTGGAGGGGACCTCAAGTGTCATCCAGTTCCAGTCCCTCTGCCATGGGCAGGGACATGTCACACTAGATCAGTTTGCCCAGAGCCACATCCAACCTGGCCTTAAAGACCTCCAGGGATGAGGCTTCCACCACCTCAGCCCTGTTCTCCAGACCCTTCCCCAGATCTGTTGCCCTTCTCTGGACCTGCTCCAGCCCCTCAACGTCCTTCTTGGTGTGAGGGCCCCAAAACTGCATCCAGCACTCCAGGTTGGCCTCACCAGCGCCAACACAGAAGACCATCACTTCAACTTGCCAAGTTAACATAAAGGCTGATATGAAAAGAACTCCCAGGAAGCATCATGGTGCTGGGCTGCCCTAAAGGCCTCTTGGCTGAGAGATGCCTCTGCAAAATCTTCCAGGGAAGAAGGCTGTTGTGAAATACACTTCAAGTTTCCTTTTCATTGCTTTTCAGTATTTCTTTCCTAATTCTGGTTGTGTTTTTGTGACCAAGGACTTAACTTTCCCTCTGGGAAAATGAAAACCAAGGTCTTGCTGTGTTAAAGCAGAAATCTTCTAGAAATATCCCATCCCAGCTTTGGGTACTCAGTGCAAGCAGTCCCTTTAGATGACAGTACAGAGGAGAAAGGGAAAGGGGGCAGAGGGGGGAAGCACATTCAAAGCACTGCTGTGCATTTAGTTTACAACACACAGGCCAGCACGGATGTTAGCTCTGTCAAGTAGCAGGTTGTGGGAAGGACTCTTCCCTGGAGCACTGAGCAGTGCTTTCAAGCATGAAGGAGGCAGCAGAGGGACAGCCCACAACAGCAGAGCTGCCCAGCAGCTGGCATTATCTCTGCAAATACAGACTTGGCTTGATAGTGTGACTTTATTTTCCTCCCCAACAGAATTTGGCCCATTGCTTTCCCATGAACTTCAAGAGCCAAGGACATGACATCCCCCACTTACAAACATCATTTTCCAATGGCCAGGGGTCAGCCTGCCCTGGCTGTGCAGCCAGGGGTAGCATTCTGTGTCAAGGGCTACACTGCAGCGCACAACGCAGCTGCAAGACTGCTGCTCTCCTGCAGCACACAACACAGCTGCGCGAGCGCTGCTCTCCCACAGTGCACAACACAGCGCTGCTCTCCCGTAGCACACAATACAGCAGCGCGAGCACCGTTCTCCCGCAGCGCACAACACAGCTGCGCAAGAGCAGCTCTCCCGCAGCGCACAACACAGCTGCGCGAGCGCCGTTCTCCCGCAGGGCACAACACAGTTGCGCGAGAGTTGCTCTCCCACAGTGCACAACACAGCTGCGCAAGCACCGTTCTCCCGCGGCGCACAACACAGCTGCGCGAGAGTCGCTCTCCTGCAGCGCACAACACAGCTGCGCGAGCGCCGTTCTCCCGCAGGGCACAACACAGCTGCGCGAGAGCAGTTCTCCCGCAGCGCACAACACAGCTGCGCGAGCGCCACTCTCCCACAGCACAGAACAGAGCTGCGCGAGCGCCGCTCTCCCGCAGTGCACAACACAGCTGCGCGAGCACCGTTCTCCCGCAGCGCACAACACAGCTGCGCGAGCGCCACTCTCCCACAGCACAGAACAGAGCTGCGCGAGCGCCGCTCTCCCGCAGCGCACAACACAGCTGCGCGAGCGCCACTCTCCCACAGCACAGAACAGAGCTGCGCGAGCGCCGCTCTCCCGCAGCGCACAACACAGCTGCGCGAGCGCCACTCTCCCACAGCACAGAACAGAGCTGCGCGAGCGCCGCTCTCCCGCAGCGCACAACACAGCTGCGCGAGCACCGTTCTCCCGCAGTGCACAACACAGCTGCGCGAGAGTCGCTCTCCCGCAGCGCACAACACAGCTGCGCGAGCGCCGCTCTCCCGCAGCGCACAACACAGCTGCGCGAGCGCCGCTCTCCCGCAGCGCACAACACAGCTGCGCGAGCGCCGCTCTCCCGCAGCGCACAACACAGCTGCGCGAGCGCCGCTCTCCCGCAGCGCACAACACAGCTGCGCGAGCGCCGCTCTCCCGCAGCGCACAACACAGCTGCGCGAGCGCCGCTCTCCCGCAGCGCACAACACAGCTGCGCGAGCGCCGCTCTCCCGCAGCGCACAACACAGCTGCGCGAGCGCCGCTCTCCCGCAGCGCACAACACAGCTGCGCGAGCGCCGCTCTCCCGCAGCGCACAACACAGCTGCGCGAGCGCCGCTCTCCCGCAGCGCACAACACAGCTGCGCGAGCGCCGCTCTCCCGCAGCGCACAACACAGCTGCGCGAGCGCCGCTCTCCCGCAGCGCACAACACAGCTGCGCGAGCGCCGCTCTCCCGCAGCGCACAACACAGCTGCGCGAGCGCCGCTCTCCCGCAGCGCACAACACAGCTGCGCGAGCGCCGCTCTCCCGCAGCGCACAACACAGCTGCGCGAGCGCCGCTCTCCCGCAGCGCACAACACAGCTGCGCGAGCGCCGCTCTCCCGCAGCGCACAACACAGCTGCGCGAGCGCCGCTCTCCCGCAGCGCACAACACAGCTGCGCGAGCGCCGCTCTCCCGCAGCGCACAACACAGCTGCGCGAGCGCCGCTCTCCCGCAGCGCACAACACAGCTGCGCGAGCGCCGCTCTCCCGCAGCGCACAACACAGCTGCGCGAGCGCCGCTCTCCCGCAGCGCACAACACAGCTGCGCGAGCGCCGCTCTCCCGCAGCGCACAACACAGCTGCGCGAGCGCCGCTCTCCCGCAGCGCACAACACAGCTGCGCGAGCGCCGCTCTCCCGCAGCGCACAACACAGCTGCGCGAGCGCCGCTCTCCCGCAGCGCACAACACAGCTGCGCGAGCGCCGCTCTCCCGCAGCGCACAACACAGCTGCGCGAGCGCCGCTCTCCCGCAGCGCACAACACAGCTGCGCGAGCGCCGCTCTCCCGCAGCGCACAACACAGCTGCGCGAGCGCCGCTCTCCCGCAGCGCACAACACAGCTGCGCGAGCGCCGCTCTCCCGCAGCGCACAACACAGCTGCGCGAGCGCCGCTCTCCCGCAGCGCACAACACAGCTGCGCGAGCGCCGCTCTCCCGCAGCGCACAACACAGCTGCGCGAGCGCCGCTCTCCCGCAGCGCACAACACAGCTGCGCGAGCGCCGCTCTCCCGCAGCGCACAACACAGCTGCGCGAGCGCCGCTCTCCCGCAGCGCACAACACAGCTGCGCGAGCGCCGCTCTCCCGCAGCGCACAACACAGCTGCGCGAGCGCCGCTCTCCCGCAGCGCACAACACAGCTGCGCGAGCGCCGCTCTCCCGCAGCGCACAACACAGCTGCGCGAGCGCCGCTCTCCCGCAGCGCACAACACAGCTGCGCGAGCGCCGCTCTCCCGCAGCGCACAACACAGCTGCGCGAGCGCCGCTCTCCCGCAGCGCACAACACAGCTGCGCGAGCGCCGCTCTCCCGCAGCGCACAACACAGCTGCGCGAGCGCCGCTCTCCCGCAGCGCACAACACAGCTGCGCGAGCGCCGCTCTCCCGCAGCGCACAACACAGCTGCGCGAGCGCCGCTCTCCCGCAGCGCACAACACAGCTGCGCGAGCGCCGCTCTCCCGCAGCGCACAACACAGCTGCGCGAGCGCCGCTCTCCCGCAGCGCACAACACAGCTGCGCGAGCGCCGCTCTCCCGCAGCGCACAACACAGCTGCGCGAGCGCCGCTCTCCCGCAGCGCACAACACAGCTGCGCGAGCGCCGCTCTCCCGCAGCGCACAACACAGCTGCGCGAGCGCCGCTTTCCCGCAGCGCACAACACAGCTGCGCGAGAGCCGCTCTCCCGCAGCGCACAACACAGCTGCGCGAGAGCCGCTCTCCCGCAGCGCACAACACAGCTGCGCGAGAGCCGCTCTCCCGCAGCGCACAACACAGCTGCGCGAGAGCCGCTCTCCCGCAGCGCACAACACAGCTGCGCGAGAGCCGCTCTCCCGCAGCGCACAACACAGCTGCGCGAGAGCCGCTCTCCCGCAGCGCACAACACAGCTGCGCGAGAGCCGCTCTCCCGCAGCGCACAACACAGCTGCGCGAGAGCCGCTCTCCCGCAGCGCACAACACAGCTGCGCGAGAGCCGCTCTCCCGCAGCGCACAACACAGCTGCGCGAGAGCCGCTCTCCCGCAGCGCACAACACAGCTGCGCGAGAGCCGCTCTCCCGCAGCGCACAACACAGCTGCGCGAGAGCCGCTCTCCCGCAGCGCACAACACAGCTGCGCGAGAGCCGCTCTCCCGCAGCGCACAACACAGCTGCGCGAGAGCCGCTCTCCCGCAGCGCACAACACAGCTGCGCGAGAGCCGCTCTCCCGCAGCGCACAACACAGCTGCGCGAGAGCCGCTCTCCCGCAGCGCACAACACAGCTGCGCGAGAGCCGCTCTCCCGCAGCGCACAACACAGCTGCGCGAGAGCCGCTCTCCCGCAGCGCACAACACAGCTGCGCGAGAGCCGCTCTCCCGCAGCGCACAACACAGCTGCGCGAGAGCCGCTCTCCCGCAGCGCACAACACAGCTGCGCGAGAGCCGCTCTCCCGCAGCGCACAACACAGCTGCGCGAGAGCCGCTCTCCCGCAGCGCACAACACAGCTGCGCGAGAGCCGCTCTCCCGCAGCGCACAACACAGCTGCGCGAGAGCCGCTCTCCCGCAGCGCACAACACAGCTGCGCGAGAGCCGCTCTCCCGCAGCGCACAACACAGCTGCGCGAGAGCCGCTCTCCCGCAGCGCACAACACAGCTGCGCGAGAGCCGCTCTCCCGCAGCGCACAACACAGCTGCGCGAGAGCCGCTCTCCCGCAGCGCACAACACAGCTGCGCGAGAGCCGCTCTCCCGCAGCGCACAACACAGCTGCGCGAGAGCCGCTCTCCCGCAGCGCACAACACAGCTGCGCGAGAGCCGCTCTCCCGCAGCGCACAACACAGCTGCGCGAGAGCCGCTCTCCCGCAGCGCACAACACAGCTGCGCGAGAGCCGCTCTCCCGCAGCGCACAACACAGCTGCGCGAGAGCCGCTCTCCCGCAGCGCACAACACAGCTGCGCGAGAGCCGCTCTCCCGCAGCGCACAACACAGCTGCGCGAGAGCCGCTCTCCCGCAGCGCACAACACAGCTGCGCGAGAGCCGCTCTCCCGCAGCGCACAACACAGCTGCGCGAGAGCCGCTCTCCCGCAGCGCACAACACAGCTGCGCGAGAGCCGCTCTCCCGCAGCGCACAACACAGCTGCGCGAGCGCAGCTCTCCCGCAGCGCACAACACAGTTGCGCGAGAGCAGCTCTCCCGCAGCACACAACACAGTAGCGTGAGCACCGTTCTCCCGCAGCGCACAACACAGCTGCGCGAGCGTTGCTCTCCTGCGGCGCACATCACAGCTGCGCGAGTGCTGTTCTCCTGCAGCACGCAACACAGCTGCATGGGCGCTGTTCTCCCGCAGCGCACAACACAGCTGTGCGAGTGCTGCTCTCCTGCAGCACAGAATGCAGCTGTGTTAGCACCGCTCTCCTGCAGCACTGCACCACAGAATGCAGCTGTGGAAGAACCGCTCTCCTGCAGCGCTGCAGCACAGCACACAGATGTGCAAGCACTGTTCTCTGGCAGTGCTGCAGTACAGCACACAGCTGTACGAGCACCGTTCTCCTGCAGCACTGCAGCACAGAATGCAGTTGTGTGAGCACCGCTCTCCTGCAGCGCTGCAGCACAGAATGCAGCTGTGCGAGCACTGCTCTCCTGCAGCACTGCAGCATGGAACACAGCTGTGTGAGCACTGCTCTCCCGTAGCGCTGCAGCACAGAACACAGTTGTGTGAGCACTGCTCTCCCGTAGCGCTGCAGCACGGAACACAGCTGGACAAGCATTGTTCTCCTACAGCAGGAGACCACAGAGCACACAAGAGCCTTCACATGACTGAACAGTGCAATACCAGGAATTGTAGTCCAGCTCAGCTGGCCCACACCAAAGTGAACCCCACTCTGCCAAGCAGATGATGCTCTTTGAATCAGCAAGACCAAGATGACTTACAAATGACTGCTGAAACATCACCTTGGGCCTGAAAATGTCTTCTCTCATACAAGGCTTTTATCACTAACCGTGGAGGGACCTCTAAGTGCAGGAGGGAGTTCAGGACCTTTTCTGCTGTCTCAGGTACCTCTAAATGTAGGAGGGAGATCAAGACCTTTTCTGCTGACTCAGGTACCTCTAAATGCAGGAGGGAGATCAGGACCTTTTCCCCTAAGTGTAGGAGGGAGATCAGGACCTTTTCCCCTGTCTCAGGTCTCTAAGTGCAGGAGGGAGATCAGGACCTTTCCTGCTGTCTCATTTGGCTCCTGTCTCACTGCTAGCAGTTAGTGGAACAGTCACTGCAGGTCCTTGGAACATAAACTCCTGGCTCCTTTTCCTGGAGGATGTAATGCATCAAACGTGCCTGAAGCATGCTCCTGAACCAGAGGCAGCTGTATTGGAGTCCATTAAGCTAACTCTCCTCCTTCAAAAGAGGAAGGCTGAATGCAAACTTCCCTGCAGTAATCCTACCTGGCCTGTGCTGTCTCACAAGCAGTGCCAAAGAGCTGCCTGGAAGGCACCAAGTCAGTCCCAGCCAAGGCACACCAGGGACTGCTCTGTCAACTCCACAGAGCTGTGCTTCTGTGCCAGGAAACCTCTGATTCCCCTCAGCTCCCAGCCCTCAGCTTTGGGTATGGGACAGCTCCATTAACTCCTTGATGCCCAATTAGAGCCACAAAGATTCTTCCAGGTGATCATTTCTGCTCAGCTGGAGTTTTATCTTTCAAACCAGCACCACACAGCATCAGCCCAGACAGACCCTGTGCTGTCAGAGCTCTCAGTGTCTTTCCAGAGTGGACAAAGTCCCTGCTGGCTGGGCCAGGTAGCCAGCCCTGGGCAGCCAGGGCAAGGCCACAACTGCCCACACAGCTTCAGGCACTTGGTTCAGACACCTCAGCACTGCTGCCACCAACTTAGCTCTCTTCTGAACCCTCTGCCTGATGCAGTTTCCCTCAATTCATTATTTAGTAAAGCTTTGGATCAAGGAGATTCAGAAAATGAAACAGTGAGGGAGGCAGAGCTGCCACAGAAGGGCCTGGACAGAATACAGACAGCCCTAGGTTGTGCTCACATCCTGCAACGCTGTGCCCAGCTCTGGGTTTCCCAGCTCAGGACAGACAGGGACCTGCTGGAGAGAGTCCAACAGAGAGCCAGGAGGATGCTGAAGGGACTGGAAGAGCTCTGCTGTGAAGAAAGGCTGAGAGCCCTGGGGCTGGTTAGGTTGGAGAGGAGAAAGCTGAGAGGGGATCTGAGCAGCGCTTATAAGTATCTAAGAGGTGGGTGTCAGGATCATAGAATCATGGAGTGTCAGGGGCTGGAAGGGACCTTGCAAGCCAGGTTCTGTTTGGGGGTGTCCAGGGATAGGACAAGGAACAACAGGTACAAGCTGGAACCAAGGAGGTTCCAGCTCAAGATGAGGAGAAACTTGTTTGGTGTGAGGGTGCTGGAGGCCTGGAGCAGGCTGCCCAGAGAGGTTGTGGAGTCTCCTTCTCTGCAGACTTTCCAACCCCACCTGGATGTGTTCCTGTGTGCCCTGCCCTGGGTGATGCTGCTCTGGCAGGGGGGTTGGACTGGCTGACCTCTGGAGGTCCCTCCCAACCCCTACCATTCTGTGATTGGTACTGGAAAATTTCCCTGTTGCTCTTTCTGCCATTTAAATAATCTTACTGTTGTGTTTCCTAGTCCAAAGTTCTTTAGTTTCAGTATTGAGATGCCAAATTGTGCAGTGCTGACAGCCTGGCCTTGCAAGCCTGGCTTCAGTATTCTGTACAGAGCTGCTGGAGGGCAAAAAATTATCTTCTGCAAGCAGAGCTGCCCTCTCCTAATTGCAGTGCTCCAGCTGAGACCAAGGGAGGTGTCCCTGCCCATGGCAGGGGTTTGGAACTAGATGATCTGTGAGGTCCCTTCCAACCTTCCATGATTCTGTAAGTGCATCCTTCAGGAGTAGTTCTGGTTTGCCCCAGGGTATTTGTGTCCTGCAGAATGTGTTCAGCTTGTCAAGGGTGGGGACTTGACTCAAAACCCAGCTCAGTAACACCACTGTGAAACCCAACAACTGCTGACTGCACTGGATGACCTCTGGAGGTCCCTTCCAACCCCTCCCACTCTGTGGTTCTATGACCCACCACACTTCCAGGAACTTTACCCATGGAAGCAGGACTGCTGATGGCAGCCACTAAGAACAAACACCTCTCTCTCTCCCTGCAGCTGAGGGCCACTTCAATAAATCTCTTTGAGACAACTTCTCACTGATACTAACCCACACCAACCACCATTATCCCTTCCCATCTCCTTCCCACCCCACGTTCCCTTCCAGGCACAGCGAACACTCAGTGACACAAAGTTAAAGCTCAGATTGGGAGTGCTTTGGATCACCTGTTCTAGTGTGCTGTCAGACACAGCAAATGGTGTTGGCATGACCTCCCATGTTTCAGGGTAAATCCACCACCAGGGCAGGTCCCAGCTGCTTTCCAGCTTTTTCAACTGTCTGTTCTCCAAGCTGCTTCTTTAATTCCCCATTTCCAGGTCAACCCCAAATACAGACATGAAAATTGAACTCTTAATGTAGCTGCATCCTGCTCTTGCTCTTTGTGCATTTGTTTAATCCTTTCTTTCTAATGCTTCTGGCACAGGTTGCCCAGGGAGGTTGTGGCTGCTCCCTCCCTAGAGATGTTCAAGGCCAGGTTGAGAGGAGGCCTTAAGTGAGCTGTGCTAGTGGGAGGTGTCCCTGCCTATGGCAGGGGGTTGGAACTGGCTGATCCCTGAGGTCCCTTCCAACCTTCCCATTCTATGATTCTACCACATCTCCCCAGCTTCAAAACTCTTCTTTGCCTCTCTCTTTGCTCCTCTGTAACTTTTCTCCTCTCCTTTAATTATTTTTTTCTTTTTCAGTGACAACTTAATGGGTTTGAAGTGGCAGAGGGGAGATTTAGACTGGATGTTAGGAGGAAGTTCTTTACGGTGAGGGTGGTGAGACACTGGCACAGGTTGCCCAGGGAGGTTGTGGAGCACAAAAGCACAGAATGGGATCAAAGATCCCATTCTGTGCTTCTGTGCTCCACAAACTCCCTGGAGGTGTTCAAGGCCAGGTTGGATGAGGCCTTTAGTGACCTGTACTAGTGGGAGGTGTCCCTGCCTATGGTAGGGGGTTGGAGCTGGATGATCCTTGAGGTCCCTTCCAACTCTACCATTCTATGATTCACTACAGAAGTGATCCTGCCCCCACTGCACCTCGGTGCTGCTTTGCCCACCCCAAATACTCTGCTGTGCACAGCAGAGGCTGAGGCAGGGAACAGGGATGTGCCTTTTCCAGTTTCTGGATGGTAAAGAAACATGGAAATCACCTTTTATACATCTTCCTGAAAGTATTAGAAGCTGAAACCATCTCCTAGACTGAATTTTTTTTTTTTTAGCTGCCACACAATTGGCTGTTTAACAGCACACAGAAGTCAGAGCTGAAGCAGAGTTTTGTGGTGTCTGCCAACATCCAGCCCTGAGGCACAGACACCAAACCTGCAGGTGGTAATCTGGTTATGTGGATCCCAAACACCCTTTCAAGGCAGCTCAGAACAATGAGATCTAATCCAGATCACCTCAAAGGAACATATATAAATCAGATAATTAATTCAGTAATTCAATTATTCAGATCACTTCTGGCTGAAATGGCAACTGCCTTCTTTTTAATAACCATGGCTGTCACTCCAGCTGACCTGACTCTGGATTCACAGAATGGGAAGGTTGGAAGGGACCTCAAAGCTCAGCCAGTTCCAGCCCCCTGCCATAGGCAAGGACACCTCCCACTAGCACAGGTCACTCAAGGCCTCCTCCAACCTGGCCTCGAACACCTCCAGGGAGGTTGTGGAGCATAGAAGCACAGAATGGGATCAAAGATCACAAAGATTGTTTGGAGTTGTTGCAATTCAGTTTATTGCAAAAAGACCTGACAAGGCTTGAGGTCTTTTTTACAGTATCAGAGAATTGTCAAGGCTGGAAGGGACCACAAAGATCATCCAGTTCCAACCCCCCTGCTGTGGGCAGGGACACCTCACACTAGAGCAGGTTGTCCAGAGCCTCATCCAGTCTGGCCTTAAAGATCACCAGGGATGAAGCGTCCACCACCTCCCTGGGCAAACCCTGCCAGGCTCTCACCACCCTCATGGGGAAGAACTTCCTAACATCCAGTCTGAACCTAATCATTTCTAGTTTTGCTTCATCACCCTCCAGTCCTATCACTACCTGACAGCCTAAGAAGTCCCTCCCCAGCTTTCCTGTAGCCCCCTTCTGATACTGAAAAGCCACAATAAGATCACCTGGAAGCCTTCTCCAGACTGCACAGCCCCAACTCCCTCCATTACCTCCCTTGGCACCAAATACCAAGAGAGGCAAAGATGAAGAAAATTAAAGGTCAGCCTTTCCTGTGGATTTTCTTATCCCTTATCCCCTCCAGCAATGCAAACAGCAAAATCATTAACTTCCTATTTACCTGACAATGAATCACAGAACCTTAGAAGTTGGAGGGGACCTTCAGAGATCATTCAGTCCAACCTCTCTGCCAGAGCAGCATCACCCAGGGCAGGGTACACAAGGAATGCATCCAGGTGGGGTTGGAAAGTCTCCAGAGAAGGAGACTCCACAACCTCTCTGGGCAGCCTGCTCCAAGGCTTCAGCACTCTCACTGTAAAGAAGTTTCTCCTCATGTTGAGCTGAAACCTTCTCTGTTCTAGGTTGTAGCTGTTCCTCCTTGGCTTATTGTTGGTGCTCACCAAAAAGAGCTTGGCCCCAGGCACTGACCCCCACCCCTCAGATATTTGCACACCTTGCTCAGATCCCCTCTCAGCCTTCTCTTCCCCAGACTAACCAGCCCCAGGTTCTCAGTCTCTCTTCATAAAGGAGATGCTCAAGTCCCCCCAGTCACTCTCGTGGCTCTCCACAGCAGAGCTGTTCCAGTCCCTTCATCATCCTCCTAGCTCTCTGTTGGGCCCTTTCCAGTAGGTCCCTGACTCTCTTGAACTGGGGAGCCCCAAAG
>VWZE01009725.1:944-23477 GCA_013396675.1 Eubucco bourcierii | reverse complement strand
TATTGATAGACACTGCTCAGATCCCCTCTCAGCCTACTCCTCTCCAGCCTAACCAGCCCCAGGGCTCTCAGCCTTTCTTCACAGCAGAGCTCTTCCAGTCCCTTCAGCATCCTCACAGCTCTCTGTGACTCTCTCCAGTAGATCTCCAGAGCCCCAGACTGGACACAGTATTGCAGTTGTGGTCTCAGCAGGGCAGAGCAGAGGGGCAGGAGAACCTCCCTAGCCCTTCTTGCCACACTTTTCTTGATGCCCCCCGGGATGCCACTGCCCTCTTGGCCACCAGGGCACATTGCTGGCCCATGCAGAACTTGCTGTGCACCAGCAGTCCAAAGCATCCAGGGTCTTTCTCCATGGTAGATTTATCTTCAGTATTAGCACTGACAACTCAATTTAAACATGAACAGAAGCAGAAACACATTGGGTATGCACTCTTCAGCAGCTCACCTTATGATAACAGCCATGCTCATGTCCAGCCCTGTCCACTGAAGAGGACAAATTAAAAATGTCCCACTTTTGCTCCCCCAGGGAAAGTGTCAGCACTGAATGCTGTGGCAGCTCCTCACATTCCCTTGGCAGTCATTTCACAGCCCCAACAAAACTGGGTCTGGCAGGTTTAGTTTAACCACAGTTCTCTGAGTCTGGAGAAGATGCTCAGAAGGCTGCAGCAGCTCTGCTCTGAGGACAGGCTGAGAGAGTTGGGGCTCTGCAGCCTGGAGAGGAGAAGGTTTCCAGGAGACCTTGGAGTGGCCTTGCAGGATCTGAAGGGGGCTCCAGGAAGACTGGGGAGAGACTACTGACAAGTTCTGGCAATGCCAGGCCGAGGGGCAATGGGTTTGATGTGGCAGAGGGGAGATTGCAAGTGGATGTTAGGAGGAAGTTGTTTGCAGTGAGGGTGGTGAGACACTGGCACAGGTTGCCCAGGGAGGTTGTGGAGCACAGAAGCACAGAATGGGATCAAGATCCCATTCTGTGCTCCACAACCTCCCTGGAGGTGTTCAGGACCAGGTCGGACAAGGCCTTGAGTGAGCTGTGCTAGTGGGAGGTGTCCCTGCCTATGCCAGGGGGTTGGAATTGGCTGAGCTTTGAGCTCCCTTCCAACCTTCCCATTCTATGATTCTAAGAGGAGGCTGAGGGCAGACCTTCTCTCATGCTCCCCTGCTCCCTGAAAGGAGGCTGGAGCCAGGGTGGGGTTGGTTGCTCCTGCCTAGTAGCAAATGATAGGATGAAAGAAAACAGCCTCAAGTTGTACCAGGGGATGTTTAGGTGGGGTAACAGAAGCAATATCTTCCCTGAAGGGGCTCTCCAACACTGACACAGGTTGCCCAGTGAGGGGGTTGGATCCCCACTCCTGGAGGTGTTTCCAAGAGGCAGAGCTGTGCTGCTGAGGGACATGGTTTAGCCCCAGCCTTGGCAGAGACAGAGAATGGTTGAACTGGATGATCTCAGAGGTGTATTGCAAGCAAAGTGATGTGGTTGATTCTATGACTGGGTTCCCTCCCCTTCCAGAGCTGTCTCCCTGGGCAGTCATTCCACCAGAGGGGCACACAGGCTCTGCTCTGTTTATCCTTTGCAGCAGGGGCCATGACCTACAAGCACTGACAGCAGAGCACGGCAAGAGGCTCCGAGCTCTCAGCTGAAAAGCTAGAACTTATTTTTGGATATCTCTGGCTCAATGACCTTTCCACTCAGTAACTTGCTCTGGCATGAAGACAAGCTCTGCAGCCCTCCAGCAGCTCTCCAAAGGCAGCTTGGAGAGGACAAAAGGGCTGCTTCTGAAACCCTGCCAGTCCAGGCTACCCCTGACAATGGCACCAGGCACAGAATTCAATGTGTTGCACAGCACACTCCAAGGTGCTTGCTGCTGTGAGGTACCAGCAGAAAGGGCTGGCCAAAGAGGTTACAGGAAATGCAAGGCAGAAATCTTTCCTGAAGGGGTATAGAGCAGTATTTTGAAGACACAGAACTCATACAGTTGGCAGAGCCCTCCGAGTTCACCCAGCCCAAGCCTGCACCCAGCACTGCAGGCTCAGCACCAAACCATGGCCCTAAGCACAGCTCCACAGGCTGCTGGAACACCTCCAGCCATGGGCACTGCAGCACTGCCCTGGGCACACCATTGCAGGGCTGCAGAAGCCTTCCAGGGCACAAAGAGTTCCTAAGAGGCAGCCTGAGCCTGCCCTGGGGCAGCTTGGAACCATTGCCTCTGCTGCTGGCCCTTGGCACCAAGGAGCAGAGGCTGCCCCCTGCTCACTGCCACCTCCCTGCAGGCAGCTGCAGAGAGCAATCAGCTCTGCCTTCAGGCTCCTCTGCTGCAGCCTCAACCCCCCCAGCTCCCTCAGCCCCTGCTCAGCCCCAGCTGCTCCAGGCCCTTCTCCAGCCTGGCTGCCCTGCTCTGGGCACGCTGCAGCCCCTCAGTGGCCTTGCTGCAGTCAGGGGCCCAGAGCTGAGCACAGCACTCGAGCTGTGGCCTGCCCAGTGCTGAGCACAGGGGCATGAGCCCCTCCTGGCCCTGCTGCCCACCCTGCTGCTGAGCCCAGCCAGGATGCCAGTGGCTCTCTTGCCCACCTGGGCACTGCTGCCTCATGCTCACTCACTGCCAACCAACACCTCCAGGGCTCTCTCCTGGTTACAGCTTTCCAACCACACCTGCCCAGGTCTGGAGGTCCCCATGGGGTTGTTGTGACCCATGGGCAGGACCTGGGCCTCGGCCTTGTTGTACTTCAAACTGAAAAGTTCCTTTTAGCTTCAATCTCACTTCCATCTGAAAGTCAGAGTTTAAAACCCCCCCACAATGTGCATTCCCCTACCTGCTTTAGCACAGGTGTGGGTCCTACCTAGAGTTGTCACAGAGCTCAGGAATGGGATTGCTTGTGTCTACTTCAAGTAGCCAACACTAATATTGCTTATATATGATAACACAAATTAAATGAATGCCTGGAGGGGTCAATTTCATAAAGTGCTCCCATCAGGGGTAAATGAAATTAATGCATTTTGCAAATCAAAAGGCAAATCAAAACTCAAATTTTAAAAAAATTCAAAATAAAAAGTAAAATCAAAATAAAAAAAATCAAAATCAAAATAAACAATCAAAAGAAAAATAAAAAATAAAAATCAAAATAAAAAAATCAAAACAAAAATCAAAATAAACAATCAAAAGAAAAATAAAAAATAAAAATCAAAATAAAAAAATCAAAACAAAAATCAAAATAAACAATCAAAAGAAAAATAAAAAATAAAAATCAAAATAAAAAAATCAAAACAAAAATCAAAATAAACAATCAAAAGAAAAAAAATCAAAGTAAAATCAAAATAAAAAAATCAAACTAAAAGTCAAAAGCCAAAATAAAGAAGAAATATCAAAACATGTAAAGATAAAAATAATAAAGTCAAAATGAAAGTTAAAATAAAAAAATAAGAATAAATCAAAATTCAAAAAATAAAAATCAAAGTAAAAATACATAAAAATAAAATTAAAAGTCAAAAAAGTCAAAATCAAAATAAAAAACAATCAAAAGAAAAAACTTTTAAAATTAAATTAAAAAATAAAAAAAATTAAAAATCAAAATAAAAAATAAATCAAAATTAAAAATAGAAATAAAAAAATTAAAAAATCGAAATAAAAAATCAAAAGCAAACTAAACATCAAAACGAAAAAATCAAAATTAAGAAATCAAAATAAAAAATAAAAATAAAAAATAAAAACATTAATCAAAATTTAAAAATCAAAATCAAATCAAAATTAAAAAATCAAAATAAAAGATCAAAATAAAAATGTTAAGTCAAAATAAAAATTAAAAAAAAATCTAAATAACAATCTAAATAAATAAATAAAAAGTAAAAAACAAAATAGGCAAAATAAAGACTCAAAATAAGAGGCAAAATAAAATTCAAAATAAAAAAATCTAAATTAAAAAATCAAAATGAAATATGAAAAAGTCAAAACAAATGTCAAAATAAAAATAATCCAAATCAAAGTCAAAATAAAAATCAAAATTACAAAAGTAAAAAAGTAAAAAAAAAAAAAAAAAAGAAAACATTAAAATAAAAATTTTTAAAAATCCAAAATCCAAAATCCAAAGCCAAGCATATTTTACAGTCACCTTCTCTAGGACAGCCTTAGCTATTCCTACTAACTTCCAGCATCTCTCCAACAGCCTTTGGAGAGAGAGAAGAGAAAATATTCTCTATGCAGTTTAAAACTAAAGTCACAGCAGCCCCTCCACAGCCACTTAGTGTACTTCAAATGTGCAGCAGTGTCCAAGATTGCATGCAGAAAGCCAAGGCTCTGCTGCACATGTCTGGAAGCTCTGGAGCCTGTCATGTCATGCAGATCTAACATAACATTGCCATGGAATTCCTGGAGCAGGTCCAGAGAAGGGAGATGAAGATGAGCAGAGGGCTAGAGAACCTCCCCTGCGGGACAGGCTGGGAGATTTGGGGTTGTTCAGCTTAGAGAAGAGAAGGCTCCAAGGAGACCTTGAAGTGGCCTTCCAGGATCTGAAGTGGGCTCCAGGAAGGCTGGGGAGGGACTATTGACAAGGGCTTGGAATGGTAGGACAAGGGGAATGGGTTTGAACTGGCAGAGGGGAGACTGAAAGTGGATGTCAGGAGGAAGTTGTTTGCAGTGAGGGTGGTGAGACACTGGCACAGGTTGCCCAGGGAGGCTGTGGCTGCTCCCTCCCTGGAGGGAGGGATCTTGATCACATTGGCTGATTCTGTGCTCCACAACCTTCCTGGAGGTGTTCAAGGCCAGGTTGGATGAGACCTTGAGTGACCTGTACTAGTGGGAGGTGTCCCTGCCTTCCAGTACCTGAAGGGGTTACAGGAGAACTGAGGAGGGCCTTTTTGACAGGGGCTTGGAATGATAGGAGGAGGAGGACTGGATTTAAACTGCAAATTAGGAAGAAATTCTTTGCAGTGAGGGTAGTGAGACACTGGAATAGGTTGCCCAGGGAGGTTGTGAATGTTCCCTCCCTGCAGGTGTTCCCCCTTGGGCAGCCTGTTCCAATGCCTGACCAATTTAACCTAAATAAAGCATTCACCCCCCTGCACATCAGTGTGCTTTGGTGTTAGAAAAGGCAGTTTAAAACTCTTTACTGTGTTAAATGTGCACAGCTCACACTGGGTACAAGCTTCAGAGACATTCACCCAGGACACTGCTCCTAGTTGGATTCATAGATTCACAGAATGGGAAGGTTGGAAGGGACCTCAAGGATCAACCAGTTCCAACCCCCTGCCATAGGCAGGGACACCTCCCACTAGCACAGCTCACTCAAGGCCTCCTCCAACCTGGCCTCGAACACCTCCAGGGAGGTTGTGGAGCACACAAGCACAGAATGTGTGTGCTAGTGGGAGGTGTCCCTGCTTATGGCAGAGAGTTGGAACTAGATGATCCTTGAGGTCCCTTCCAACCTTCCCATTCTATGGTTCTATGATCTCAGGCTTTCACACCTCTGTAAGAGACAACCACTGCCATGGCCTGGAAAATTGATGTGTTTTAAACAGCCCCAGTGCAATACCTACTCTGCTTGGCTTGCTTTAGTTTGTTTCTCCATCTAAAATTCTTTCACAAAATGATCTTTAGACTTACCAAAGAAATTATCCCTTCCACCACTTCAGATTTAAGACCTTTTTAGGTTACCTGTATACTGCTGAAGCTCTGGAACACATTGCCTGGAAAGGTTCTGGATGCTGCCTCCCTGGAGGTGTTCAAGGGCAGCTTGGATGAAGCTTCATAGAATGGTTTGGGTTGGGAGAGACCTTCAAGATCATCTACTTCAAACTTCCCACGAGCCCAGATTGCTCATCCAGCTTGGTCCTGAACACTTCCAGGGAGGTTGTGGAGCACAGAAGCAGAGAATGTGATCAGAGGGACCCCACAAGCACCCAAAGGGACTCTGCAAGCACCTAAAGGCAGCCAGAGGGACCCAGCAAGCAGCCAAAGGGATTCTGCAAGCACCTAAAGGCAGTCAGAGGGACCCAGCAAGCACCCAAAGGGACTCTGCAAGCACCTAAAGGCAGCCAGAGGGACCCAGCAAGCAGCCAAAGGGATTCTGCAAGCACCTAAAGGCAGTCAGAGGGACCCAGCAAGCACCCAAAGGCGGCCAGAGGGATCCAGCAAGCACCCAAAGGCAGCCAAAGGGATGCAGCAAGCACCCAAAGGCGGTCAAAGGGATCCAGCAAGCACCCAAAGGCGGCCAAAGGGATCCAGCAAGCACCTGAAGACAGAACTAGGAACTCCTTCTTGTTCTCTGCCTCATATATCCACTCACATCCTCAAATTCTTACCTCAACTCAAAATTAATGTCAAAAATCCTCACAAATAGCTTTTGCAGTTTCATGTGGAGCACTTGGAGGGGGCAACAGAGGGACTGGGGTGGAGCAGCAGGGGCTGATACAGGCACTGAATACACTTAATTCAAAATTAATGTCAAAAATCATAGAATCATAGAATAGGAAAGTTGGAAGGGACCTCAAGGATCAGCCAGTTCCAACCCCTGCCATAGGCAGGGACACCTCCCACTAGCACAGCTCACTCAAGGCCTCATCCAATCTGGCCTTGAACACCTCCAGGGAGGGAGCAGCCACAACCTCCCTGGGCAACCTGTGCCAGTGTCTCACCACCCTCACTGCAAACAACTTCCTCCTAACATCCAGTCTAAATCTTCTCTCTGCCAGTTTAAACCCAAATCCTCACAAATAGTTCTTGCAGTTTTATTTGGAGCACCTGGAAGGGGCAATAGAGGGACTGGGGTGGAGCAGCAAGGGGTGATACAGGCACTGAATGCACTTAACTCAAGATTAATGTCAAAAATCCTCACAAATAGCTTTTGCAGCTTTATTTGGAGCACCTGGAAGGGGCAATAGAGGGACTGGGGTGGAGCAGCAAGGGATGATACAGGCACTGTATACACTTAACTCAAGATTAATGTCAAAAATCCTCACAAATAGCTTTTGTAGCTTTATTTGGAGCACCTGGAAGGGGCAATAGAGGGACTGGGGTGGAGCAGCAGGGGGTGATATATACTTAATTCATAACTAAAGTAAAAAATCTTCACCAACTTTTGCAGTTTTATTTAGAGTACTTGGAGGAGGTGATAGAGAGACTGGGAGGGAATAGCAGGAGATGATAAGGGCACTGGGAGGGGTTACTGAGTGAGTGAGAGGTACCAGGAATGCTGGGAGGAGAACTGGGGGGGAAAAAAAAATTGTTATGTAAAGTAGAAGTAATCCTAAAAGCTGAAGAGGTTTGGATGCTGCATCTGTTGCTTTGCAGAGCACACAGAGCCCTGGCAGCTGCCATTCTTGCACTGGGATTTTCAGAGGTGTGCAGCCAGGGCTTCAGTGAAACAAGCAAAGGTCCTTAATGCCTGCCACACAAGGCTGTGCCAGGGCAGGCAAACCCTCTGCCCACTACCAAAGGGAAGGCTTTACCAAACTGTACCATTTCCATAACAGCAGATACAGATTCCCTTCTCTAGGCAAACCGGCAGTGGAAGCAGGGAGCAGGAGAGAGGTTTGACTCACTTTTATTGCTGCTGATTTCCACAGTGCAAGATGATAGAGCCACAGAATCATTTTGGCAAGTAAAGATCCTTAAGATCACCAAGCCCAACCATTCTCTAACTCTACCAACAGCTGGGGCTTGGCCATGCCCCTTGGCACCACATTTCTTCAATACCCCCAGGGATGAGGATTCAACTAGTTCCCTGGGCAGACTGTGCCAGTGCTTGAGAATCCTTTCAGGGAAGAAGTTTCTTACAAGATCCAACTTACACTTTCCCCTGGTGCACCTTGAGGCCATTCCCTCTCACCCACATATGGGTAAGGATGGATAAGATGAGTACCTTAGTGTTCTCCTACACAATCACTAGTAACAGGTACCTCAAAGACAACCACAGCTGCAAACATATGAGATCTCTACCCCAGGAATCATAGAATGGGAAGGTTGGAAGGGACCTCAAGGATCAGCCAGTTCCAATCCTTTGCCATAGGCAGGGACATCTCCCACTAGCACAGGTCACTCAAGGCCTTATCCAACCTGGCCTTGAACACCTCCAGGGAGGTTGTGGAGCACAGAAGCACAGAATGGGATCCCATTCTGTGCTTGTGTGCTCCACAACTTCCCTGGGCAACCTGTGCCAGTGTCTCAACACCCCCACTGCAAACAACTTCCTCCTGACATCCACTTTCAGTCTCCCCTCTTCAAACCCATTGCCCCTTGTCCTGACATTCCAAGCCCTTCTCAATAGTCCTTCCCCAGCCTTCCTGGAGACCCCTTCAGATCCTGCAAGGCCACTCCAAGCTCTCCTGGAAGCCTTCTCTTCTGCAGGCTGCACAGCCCCAACTCTCTCAGCCTGTCCTCACAGCAGAGCTGCTGCAGCCCTCTCAGCATCCTTGTGACCTCCTCTGGACCCACTCCAACACTTCAATGTCCTTCCTGTGCTGAAGACACAACGTGCACCATGCTCCCTCTGTACAACCCCAGCCTGCTCCAGCAGCACACCTCCACTCCTAAGTAACCTCACACCTGACACATTTTCACAGCTTCTAGCCACTGAGCAGCAGCAGGGAAGGGAAGGGATCCACATCCGCATGTCTGGCAGCAATGTTCGTTATTCTCCAACACAGACAAGGTTATGGGCAAGGCAGCTGGAGCAAGACTTGGGATTCAGTCAGGTTGCTACAAAAGTCATCTGCTGAGGCTGGCATCCTGCTAGCAGGCCCAGGTTTCTGTATGGGCCCAGGGTTTGCTGTCATGCTGCTGCTCGGGTCGAGCAGGCGGCGCTGGCAGCGTTGTGTAATCGTACGTGATGGGGGTTATGAAAGGACACTCTTACTTACCCTGGAATTAGATTGCATGGCTTGCTTTCCTCCCCAGCAGGGCAGCCTCATTTCTGACACAGAAATAAGGGAGCAGGACAAAACAGCAGTGTGTTTTCTCAGCAAAAAAGCTGAAGTAAGCCAACAGAAGGCACTGACCACGGACAGCTTCGTCCCATGGCGTATCACAGCTTAGTGCAAACACACCCAAACAGCTCCAGAGCCTTTCTCAACACTGCTTAAAGATGTGGGCCACGCTGCCCACAAGAATACCCACAGTCACAAATCTCTGAAATAAACAAGCCCAGACATTAAACTATAATTAAAATAATTAATCCCCTCCTAATCTCTTACTCCTTCACAGAATCAGAGAATCACAGCAACACCCAGGTTGGCAAAGCCCCTCGGGATCACCGAGTCCAACCTGCAACCCTACTCTACAAGCCTCACCTCAAACCATATCCCCAAGCACCACATCCAAACCACCCTTAAAGACAGAAACCTTGACCCTCATGCCCTTAAAGCCACACTGAGTGTACAGCTTGCATTAAAAGCATTTAGCACAGGCAAAAAAGCAGGTGGCAAAAGCAAGCAAATGCAACATCTAAGATTCTAAAGCTTCCCCAGAGAGCTCCTTCAAAATCCTGATGCCCCAATTCACCTGGTAGGTTTGTTCTTAATCCAGAGGAGTTATTTAAATAATTGCAACAACCATTTGGATTTTTTTTTTCCTCCATCTCAGTCTAGCTAAGTGGAAATTTAAGAGAGAAGCATATTCCTGTTTATATGGAACAAAACAGAACAAAACCAACTTATAAAAACTTTGTTGCAGCTTTTGTACTTACCCAGGACACATTTTTAGCCTTGGGTGTTTTTGGCATGGCAACATGCAAGGCTGAGATGACCAACAACAGCCCCACCAGCATGGAAAGCGAGATGCAGAGGTAGTGCAAGTGCCTCTTGTTAGCCCAGGGCGCACAGTCCCTCAGCCTGGCTGTCGCAGGCACGCTGAGCATGTGGTCAGGTAACGATGACAAAAGTCATCTTCGCCTTCCCAGTGTCCAAACCCAGTCAAACAGAGACGACCCTCGGCGAGATCCTTGCCTTCAGCAGCAGCTGCCTCTGTTTCTGCACACCCATCAAATCCAAGCCTGGCAAGCTCTTGCAAAAACTTAAAACTGAAAGCCACAGAACTTAGCACTCGGTGCCCCAGACAGCCTGCAGCCCAGCACCCGGTGTCCAACGGAGTCTGCAGCCCAGTACCCGGTGACCCAGCGAGCCTGCAGCCCAGCACCCGGTGTCCGACGGAGCCTGTAGCCCAGCACCCGGTGTCCGACGGAGCCTGCAGCCCAGCACCCGGTGACCCAGCGAGCCTGCAGCCTAGCACCCGGTGTCCGACGTAGCCTGCAGCCCAGCACCCGGTGCCCCAGCGAGCCTGCAGCCCAGCGTCCCGGCTGCGGGAGGTCGGAGCCCGACGCCGCAACTGCCCTCCTCCGGCGGACGCCGCTCCAACGCCGGCCGCAGAGGTTAACTGCTGCTGTGCCTGAGTATTTCCCAAGGCCGGGTTCTGCCGAGCGCCGAGCAGCCCCAGGCTCTCGGTGTCACTAACTAACGCAGACCAACAGGTTGCAGAGGTTCTGGCGGTGCCGCCACTGCCGCTGGCGGAGGGCAGCGCTTGTGCCGGCGCACAGCAGGACTCGGGGCGCAGCCGGCGGCACAGGAGGGGAAAGAAAAGGCAGAAAAAAGAGTCCCCGCTTGTTTCTCTTTTGTTCCTCTGCCCTTCTGTCCCTTTACTTTTACCTCCTGTCAATCTAGATTACCGAGAGCAGATCCAGGCTAAATTTTGCAACTATCAGTAGTGATTAGAGTGAGTTGATTGCAATCGGATTACGCAGGCAGACCTCTGCTCCCTCACTCAGCAGGCGAGCCGGGACCGTTCCAAAGCGCTTCAGCCGAAGCAGTTCATCTTAAGAGCAATGCCCCTCCAAGAGCTGCTGGGTTTAAGAGCTGGAGGGGCTGCCAGCGGCGTGTTTCACACCAGCCCCAGACGCCAGAGGTAGCCGCAGGCTCCCTGCTTCACCACGAAGTAGTTGGCAGTGCCTGCCCGGCTTGCTCTGCCTGCTGCTGCTGCACACACACAGGGTAATAACCGAGCGGCATCTGAGCGCTGGATGTGTGAGAAGCACCAACCCTCCCCGGGGCTAACATCTGCAAATCCTGCCGTCAGCAGCTGTGCGGCTCACAAACAGCATCGCTCAGCTCTGCTTTGTCCAAACCGTACCATTAAAGGCATGAGAAAGTGACCTGCCCGAACCCTACTCAAACAGATCTCTGCAGCTAGACAGAAGCAAGAGCTATCAATTAAGGAGGTAGGATGGAACCACCATGAAACTGTGGCATTAATGCTTGAACAGAAGCAGGCAAAAAATTGAAATGCAAAGGCAGACTGCTGGAATTGTCTACAAATATCTGCTGGGTGGCAGTCAGGGGATGGGGCCAGGCTCTGTTCAGTGAAGCCCAGAGGTAGGATGACAGAATCAGAGAGTCTTTGAGGATGGAAAAGACCTCAGAGATCGAGCCCAGCCTGTAACCTAACACCACCACATCAGCTAAACCAAGGCACCAAGTGCCACAGCCAAGCTTTCCTTAAACACCCCCAGGGACGGTGACTCCACCACCTCCCTGGGTAGCCCATTCCAGTGCCCTATCACCCTTCCCCTGAGGAAGTGCTACCTAATATCCAACCTAACCATCCTCTGGCACAGCTTCAGGCCATGCCCTCTTCATAGATTCACAGAATGTCAGGGGCTAGAAGGGACAACCAAAGCCAGTCCAACTCCCTGCCAGAGCAAGGTCATTTATACCAGATCACACAGGAACACATCCAGGCAGGCTTTGAATATCTCCAGAGAGGAAGACTCTACAGCTGCCCTGGGCAGCCTGTGCCAGGCTTCTGTCACCCTCACAGGGAAAAAATTCCTCCTTATGTTTCCATGGAACTTCCTCTGCCTCAGCTTCCATCACTGCCCCTTGTGTGTCACTGGGCATCACCCAATGACACTCTTGTCCTGTCACAAGCTTCCTGGGAGCAGAGGCTGACCCCCACCTGACTACAACTTCTTTTTAGGTAGCTGTAGAGAGTGATAGGATCCCCTCTAAGGCTCATTCTCTCCAGGCTGAACACCCCCAGGTGCCTTAGCTGCTCCTCATCAGCCTTCCCCTTCATCCCCCTCACCAGTCTCTCCCTCTCCTCTGGATGAGGGGCAATGGAGGTAAACTCAATCACTGGAAATTCCAGCTCAGCATGAGGAGAAACTTGTTTGGTGTGAGGGTGCTGGAGGCCTGGAGCAGGCTGCCCAGAGAGGTTGTGGAGTCTCCTGCTCTGGAGACTTTCCAACCCCACCTGGATGTGTTCTGTGTGCCCTGCCCTGGGTGATGCTGCTCTGGATGACCTCTGGAGGTCCATTCCAACCCCTAGTATTTTATGATTCTATCAATCTACAAATTGAACAAGTGAGGGTGCAAGATGACCAAAAAGCACCAGGAATGTGACAGACAGACACAGGCTGCATTGCTAACTCACCATTTTCCTGGGACTCCTCTAGCTAATAATTTAATATTAATATGTCTGCTCATGATACAGACCTAGATTATACTCCCAGGTTCATCTGTCACCTTCCCCTCATTATTTAATGTATTTGCATAAGTGCACTGAGTTCATAATTCCACACATTCAATTTGTGGATGCTCCATAATCTGTTGGTGGGTATTAAAGGAATGTTAAGGTCTTTTCCAAGGTGACAGCACAAGATTTTAGCCTGTTGAAAGAAACTAGAAGCTGCTTAGCCTGTTTAACACAGACAGAAAAGCAGGATGCCTCATTTTCTCAGTGGAAATAGAATCATAGAATGGTAGGGTTGGAAGGGACCCAAAAGATCATCCATAGGCAGGGACACTTCCCACTAGAACATGTCACTCAAGGCCTCATCCAACCTGGTCCTGAACACCTCCAGGGAGATTGTGGAGCACAGAAGCACAGAGTGTGATCAAAGATCACAGGCTCTCCTGGCCCTGCTGCCCACCCTGCTGCTGAGCCCAGCCAGGATGCCAGTGGCTCTCTTGCCCACCTGGGCACTGCTGCCTCATGGTCACTCACTGCCAACCACCACCCCCAGGGCCCTCTCCAGGTTGCAGCTTTCCAACCCTACATGCCCAGGGCTGGAGCTACCCATGGGGTTGCTGTGACCCATGGGCAGGACCTGGCCCTTGGCCTTGTTGCACTTCACCCAATGAGCCTTGGCCCATGGCTCTCACCTGTCCAGGTCCCTCTGCAAAGCTTCCCTACCCTCTGGCAGCTGGACACAGCCACCCAGCTTGGTGTCATCTGCAGTTACTGAGGCTGCCTCAATGCCCTCACTCAGATAAAGATATTAAAGAAAACAGGCCCCAGGGCTGCCCAGAGAGACTGTGCAGTCTCCTTCTCTGGAGCCCTTCCAACCCCTCCTGGATGTGTTCCTTTGTGCCCTGTCCTGGGTGATGCTGCTCTGGCAGGGGGGTTGGACTGGATGATCTCTGGAGGTCCCTTCCAACCCTTAATGTTTTGTGACTGTGATTCTGTCAGTACAGCTTCTCTTACACCAGCACCTACAGGACTGTCATTGGTGTAGGAGAGATCAGGGCAGATCTGACCTCACACACTGAGCTAAGAAACAGCAGCCTGAGCCCACACAAACAAGCAGGGAAACAGCTGGCAGTTGAGTTTTCTCCTTCTTAATATTAGCTCAGCTCACAGCATTTTACGAGCAGCAGCTGCTGCTGCCTTGCCAGATGTGCCCAAGCAAAACCAACTAAATTTAGTCATAGCAGAGTGCAGAAATAGTGAATTGCACTTAAAGGAGCTGACTGAATGCCAGTGGGATGTGCTGGCATGTTCTGCAGTGTGGGTGCATTCCTCCTGCAAATGAAGGATGCCTGGAAGGACAGCAGTGGTTGATAACTGAGCTGCTAACAAGACTGGGATGCCCCAAAATTAGCCCTGACATATGAAGGACCAATGGTATCATCTCCAATCCATAGGCATCTCATCCTGGAATCATTTTGGTTGGAAAAGACCTGGATAATCATCCAGCTCAACCATTCTCTAACTCTGCCAAGGCTGGGGCTAAGCCATGGCCCTCAGCACCACAGCTCTGCCTCTTGGCAACATCTCCAGGGATAGGCATTCAAACACCTGCCTGGGCAGCCTGTGCCAGTGCTGGAGAACCCTTTCAGGGAAGAAGTGTCTTCAAGATCCAGCCTAAACCTCCCCTGGGGAATTTGAGGCCATTTCCTCTCATCCTCTCATTTGTTACTAGGGAGAAGAGCCCAACCCCCACCTGGCTCCAACCTCCTACAGGGAATTGTAGAGAGCACTGAAGTCTCCTTTCAGCCTCCTCTTCTCCAGAGCAAAGAACCCCACCTTCCTCAGCTGCTGCTCACCAGCTCTGTTCTTTGAGTTCTCCAGGTCTTTGTTGCCCTTCTCTGACCCTGCTCCAGCCCCTCAATGTCTTTCATGCAGTGAGGGACCCTAAAACTGAACCCAGTACTCAAGTGTGGCCTCACCAGTGCCCAGTACAGGGAGGCAATCACTGCCCTGATCCTGCTGGTCACACCATTGCTGATCCAGGCCAGGATGCTGTTGGCCTTCTTGGCCACCTGGGCACACCCTGGCTCATTTTCAGCTGGTTGTCAATCAATAGCTGCAGCTCCTTCTCTTGTGGGCAGCTTTTCAACCACTCTGCCCCAAGGCTGGAGTGTCAAATGAGGTTGTTGAGAGGACACAAACCTCACTGCAGCAAACAGCAGGTCCCCATCAGAGAAAGGATGCTACAGAATAAATCTGGAATGACAGACAGATTCCCCTTGTGTCCATCAGGCATCAGCTCCTCTGGGAGGCTGCCTGGCTGGGACACTCACTGTGACATCTGACACTTGTGTCACCTTTGCTGAGCTCTCTGTGAAGGAGGA
The DNA here is from genome assembly GCA_013396675.1 of Eubucco bourcierii. Lineage (NCBI taxonomy): Eukaryota > Metazoa > Chordata > Aves > Piciformes > Ramphastidae > Eubucco > Eubucco bourcierii. The sequence goes on along the minus strand of VWZE01009725.1, from coordinate 8,648 downwards.
GGATGCTGCTGGTATGCTCTTTTGGTGGCTGGGATAGTCATACAATCATAGAATGGGAAGCTTGGAAGGGACCTCAAGGATCAGCCAGTCCCAACCCCCTGCCATAGGCAGGGACACCTCCCACTAGCACAGCTCACTCAAGGCCTCCTCCAACCTGGCCTTGAACACCTCCAGGGAGGGAGCAGCCACAACCTCCCTGGGCAACCTGTGCCAGTGTCTCACCACCCTCACTGCAAACAACTTCCTCCTAACATCCACTTTCAATCTCCCCTCTGACACTTCAAACCCATTCCCCTTGTCCTGCCATTCCCAGACCTTGTCAATAGTCCCTCCCCAGCCTTCCTGCAGCCCCCTTCAGATCCTGCAAGGCCACTCCAAGCTCTCCTGGAAGCCTTCTCTTCTCCAGGCTGCACAGCCCCAACTCTCTCAGCCTGTCCTCACAGCAGAGCTGCTGCAGCCCTCTCAGCATCTTGGTGGCCTCCTCTGCACTGGCTCCAACACTTCCATGTCCTTCCTGTGCTGGGGGCTCCAGGACTGCAGGTGGGGTCTGAGGAGAGCAGAGCAAAGGGGCACAATCCCCTCCCTTGCCCTGCTGCCCACACTGCTCTTGCTGCAGCCCAGCACACAGTTGCTGTCTGGGCTGCACTCACACTGCAGCCTCATCTGGAGCTTTGCCTCACCCCAGATGCCACAGAACTAGGTCTGGAGACACTAACCTACAGGCCAGCCTTGGAGACTTCAGCACTGCTCACTCATTGGAGCTGCTTTCCACTCATGAGTGACACACAGTCAGGAGAAGGGTCTCAGCTTGTGCTTTTTGATCTGTTAGGGACATGTGCTTTAATCACAGAGTGGTAGGGGTTGGAAGGGACCTCCAGAGATCATCCAGTCTAAAACCCCTGCCAAAGCAGCATCACCCAGGGTAGGTCACACAGGAACACACCCAGGTAGATCTTGAAAGCTTCCAGAGAAGGGAGCCTCCCCAGCCCCTCTGTGCAGCCTTCTCCCAATCCAATCCCAATCTACCCTGCCCTAATTTGGAAGCACTGAAGATCACACAGCAGGAAAGATGCTGGGCTTGTACAACCCTTTGTGATGCCTCCCTTCTCACTTTCATTTAGATTTGCTCTAAGCACAATGACACCATGGATCTGTGCCACTGCTGCTTGTGGTTTAGCATCCACGTGCAGGGATGGCAGCAAGAGTGGTGTGAGCAGGCAGTGCAGGAGAGGCCAAGGGCAAACACCTCGCTCTGGCTTACAGCAGCTTTGCAGCTCAAGCCAAGAAGAAGCCCTGAGGAGAAAAGGCAGAAATGGGGGACAAAGAAAAGGTCATTAAATCACAGTCTCACAGTATCACCAAGGTTGGAAGAGACCTCAAAGCTCATCAAGTCCAAGCCATCACCACAGCCCTCAAGACCATACCATGGCACCAAGTGCCACGTCCAAACCTGCCTTGAACACCTCCAGGGACGCTGACTCCACCACCTCCCTGGGTAGCCCATTCCAGCAGTCAATGACTCTCTCAGGCAACAACTTTCTCCTCACCTCCAGCCTAAACTTCCCCTGGCACAGCTTCAGACTGTGGCCTCTTCTTCTGCTGCTGCTTGCCTGAGAGAAGAAAGCAACCTCCTCCTGGCTACAACCACCCTGCAGGTAGCTGGAGACAGCAAGAAGGTCTCCCCTGAGCCTCCTCTTCTCCAGGCTAACCAATCCCAGCTCCCTCAGCCTCTCTCCATAGGGCTGTGCTCCAGGCCTCTCCCCAGCCTCGCTGCCCTTCTCTGGACACACTCAAGCACCTCAGTGTCCTTCTTCAATGGAGGGGCCCAGAACTGGACACAGCACTCAAGGTGTGGCCTAAGCAGTGCAGAGTGCAGGGGGAGAATGAGCTCCCTGCTCCTGCTGGCCACACTCTTGCTGCTGCAGGCCAGGATGCCATTGGCATATAAAGCTGTGCAGGCAGTATTTATGTGTTAGCCATACAGCCTGTCCTCCTGGGCTGCCCAAGGCCAGCCAATGTAATCAGAAGTGTTGTACTGGAGAAAGGCCACGAATGAGATCATCTTCCATGCACCAAATGAAATGTCCCAGCACTGTTGCAAGCTCAGGAGCACATCTTGCCCACTGATGGACAGGAGCCATGGGGATGTGGCAGAATGCTGTGCAGCAGTTGATGGTGTCCTGGGTGTTAGAGGCTGCTGAGCTCAGGGAAGAGCCAGAGCCCATCTCTGCAAACCAAAAGAGATCATGTGGGGCAAAAAAACCAAGAGGGAGAGTCCCTAGTGCTCTCCAGAGCTCAGGTTTGGGGCTAGCCTTGCTTAGCTTCTTCACCAAAGATCTGCACAGGGGGACTGACGACACAGCAAGTCTGCAGAAGACACCAAATTGTATGGGAGTGTTGATGTGGTCAGAGCTAGAAAGGCTCTAAAGAAGGACTTGGTCAGGCCAGAGGACAGCTGTAAGAGATCCAACAAGGCCAAGTGCTGTGTCCTGCCACACAACCACTCCATCAATGCTTCAGGTTTGGGGAAGAGTGGCTGAAAACTGCCCAGGAGAGAAAGTCCTGGGGGTGTCAGCCAACAGCCAGCTGAAGATGAGCCAGGGTGTGCCCAGGTAGCCAAAGGCATCCTGGCCTGGGTCAGGGACAGTGCAACCAGCAGGGCCAGGGAAGGGATTGTTCCCCCTCTACTTGGCATCTTCAGTGCAGGGTTTAGTTTATGGTCCCTCACTGACATTGAGGTGCTGGAGCAGGTCCAGAGAAGGGTAACAAAGCTGGGGAAGGGTCTGCAGAACAGGGCTGAGGAGGAAGAGCTGAGGGAGCTGGAGGGGTTAGTGTGGATATGAGGCTGAAGGCAGAGCTCATTGTTCTCTGCAGCTCCCTGGAAGGAGCTCATATTCAGCTGCCTGTTGCTCAACACCCCAAGGTCTTTCTCTGCTGGGCAGCTTCCCAGCCACCCTGCACCAAGGCCTGGATGCTGAGACCCAAGTGCAGAACCCAGCATGTTGTGGTAACAGAGACACCACAAGATGGAAAATAATCCACTGCCATGGCTCTGCCAGCTCACAAGCCAGACAGGTTAGCATCAATCCTTGGATTCAGTCTGAACAGCCTGACTAAGCCTTTCCTCATTTAGCTGCTGGGGACAAAGAACCCATGGATTACATCTATTTACTGATGCTGGGTTTGTGTTGGGTCAACACTATTTCAGCACTCTTGAAATACCCTGTGAGGAAAAAAAAAAAAAAAAAAAAAAAAAAAAAAAAAAAAAAAAAAAAAGGCCTCCAAAGCAGGATATTAACTGTGTAAAAAGGCTTTTCCCTCTTTCTTCTCTTTTGGAGAAACTTTCCTTATGTTTAATACTGATTTGGCAGATACTGGGTGCAGTTCTGGAGTCCCCAGCACAGGAAGGACATGGAAGTGTTGGAGCCAGTGCAGAGGAGGCCACGAGGATGCTGAGAGGGCTGCAGCAGCTCTGCTGTGAGGACAGGCTGAGAGAGTTGGGGCTCTGCAGCCTGGAGAGGAGAAGGCTTCCAGGAGAGCTTGGAGTGGCCTTGCAGGATCTGAAGGGGGCTGCAGGAAGGCTGGGGAGGGACTATTGACAAGGTCTGGGAATGGCAGGACAAGGGGAATGGGTTTGAAGTGTCAGAGGGGAGATTGAAAGTGGATGTTAGGAGGAAGTTGTTTGCAGTGAGGGTGGTGAGACACTGGCACAGGTTGCCCAGGGAGGTTGTGGCTGCTCCCTCCCTGGAGGTGTTCAAGGCCAGGCTGGAGGAGGCCTTGAGTGAGCTGTGCTAGTGGGAGGTGTCCCTGCCTATGGCAGGAGGTTGGAACTGACTGATCCTTGAGGTCCCTTCCAACCTTCCCATTCTATGATTCTATGAAAGAGTTAAACAGAGGCACTGGAAAAAGCAGTGGGAAAGAAAACCAAAGCTCTTTTACCAGGGGTGGCTTCTGGAAGAAACAAGTGGAAATAGAAAAGCAATCCCGGGGGCATTAGGAAGAGTGTGGCCAGCAGATCCAGGGAGGTTCTCCTCCCCCTCTATGCTGCCCTAGTGAGGCCCCACCTAGAATACTGCATCCATTTCTGAGCTCCTCAGTTCACAGAACCTTAGAGCTTGGAAGGGACCTGCAGAGATGATCCAGTCCAACCCCCTGCCAAGCAGCATCACCCAGGGGAGGATCCAGGGAGGTTCTCCTCCCCCTCTATGCTGCCCTAGTGAGGCCCCACCTAGAATACTGCATCCATTTCTGAGCTCCTCAGTTCACAGAACCTTAGAGCTTGGAAGGGACCTGCAGAGATGATCCAGTCCAACCCCCTGCCAAGCAGCATCACCCAGGGGAGTGCACAGGAATGCATCCAGGTGGGTTTTGAAAGCCTCCAGAGAAGGAGACTCTGCAACCTCTCTGGGCAGCCTGCTCCAGGGTTCTGTCACCCTCACTGTAAAGGAGGTTAAGAGGGAGAGGGGAGAGGGATCTACTGAACAGTAGTCCAAGGGAACAGTGATAAAGCAACTGGCTGAAGAGAGTATTGTATCCACTTCTGGGGTCCCCAGGTCAGGAGGGACAGGGATCTGCTGGAGAGAGTCCAAGGGAGGGCTGCAAGGATGCTGAAGGGACTGCAGCACTGCCTGAGGAGGAGAGGCTGAGAGCCCTGGGGCTGTGCAGTCTGCAGAGGAGAAGGCTGAGAGGGGATCTGAGCAATGTCTGTCAAGAGCTGAGGGCTGGGGGGCAGGAAGGAAGGCACAGGGACAGGCTCTGCTCACTTGTGCCCTGCCATAGCACAAGGGCAAGGGATGGAAAGTGCAGCCCAGGAAGGTGCAGCTCAAGATGAGGAAGAAGTTGTTGAGTGGAAGGGTCCCAGAGCCCTGGCACAGGCTGCCCAGAGAGGTTGTGGAGTCTCCTTCTCTGGAGCCTTTGCAGCCCTGTCTGGATGTGTTGCTGTGTGACCTGTGCTGGATTCTCTGCTCCTGCTCTGGCAGGGGTTGGAGTGGAAACTCTCCAGAGGACCCTTCCAGCTATAAAGTTAGATGCCTGAACAGACATATACCAGTGCCTGTCACAGCAGCCCAAGGTCTGTGCCCAAAGCTGTGAGCAGAAGGTTTTAGGGCTGGGAACTGCTGAGTGTTCTTGCTCCCAACTCTGCAGCAGACTTTACCCAGGCAGGAGGCAGCATCTGCTCGCACTGCAACAGATGTACAGTAAGTAGGTCACTGTTCCCATGAAGATCAGCATTTTCCCTGCTCTGACAGACCAGTTTGCAAGCACACCCCTCAGAGAAGCGTCTCCAGAAGCCACCCCGAGCCCAAGTGCCCTTCTGCACCATGCCTGTGCACGGCCCTAGCCACCTGTCTGCACCTTGGTACAGCCGCACGGCTGCAAGCAGCAGCTGCAGCCCTTCCCGGAGCTGCTAAACCCTCTCTGCTCTCACTGAAGCAGCAGAGTGGTTCCATCTAGAGGAAGAGCCTGTAAGAACTGCTCCTCTCTACTGCCTTTAAAAACCAGCCTGGCATAACCACTCGAACTTGGTCTGCAGAGCTCCTGCCTGAGGGCACAGCCGCAGGAGGAATCTGTTTGCCGCTGCGCTGTGCCCTTCGTTCAGAGCTTCACAGAATGGGTTAGGATGGAAGGGACCTTAAAGATCAGCCAGTTCCAAACCCTTGCCATGGGCAGGGACACCTCCCACCAGCCACAGGTTGCTCAAGGTCTCATCCAACATGGCCTTGAACACCTGCAGGGAGGTTGTGGAGCACAGAAGCACCCAACGTGATCAAAGATCACGTTGGGTGCTTCTGTGCTCCACAACCTCCCTGGGCAATCTGTGCCAGTGCCTCACCACCCTCACTGCAAACAACTTCTTCCTCATCTCCAATCTAAATCTGCCTTCCTCAGGCTTCAATCCCTTCCCCCTCAACCTATCACTCCAAGTCCTTGTCAAAAGTCCCTCCCCAGCTCTCCTGCAGCTCCTGGCAGGCTGCCCTGAGGTCTCCCTAGAGCATCCCCTTCTCCAGGCTGGACAATCCAAACTCTCTCAGCCTTTCCTCACAGGGGAGAGGTTCTGCAGCCCTTGGTTATCTTTGTGGCCTCCTCTGGACCCTCTCCAGCAGCTCCAAGTCCTCCTTGTGCTGGAGGCAGTGCTGCAGGGGAGGGCAGGGGAGGGCAGGGGAGGGCAGGATCCCTGTGCTGCTGCTCTCCTGCTCTGCCTGCAGCCAGCACACAGCTGCCTCTGGGCTGCCAGCCACCAGTGCTGGCTCCTGGGCACCTGGGCACCAACTGACACCTCCAAGGCCTTCTCCTGCAGGCTGCTCTCCAGCAATCTGGACACAATATTCCAGATGTGACCTCAGCAGGGTAGAGTAGAGGAGAGGGAGAAGCTCTCTTGACCTTTTAACCACAGCCCATCTAATCCATCCCAGGCTGCCCATGGCCTTCTTGGCCACCAGGGCACCTTGCTGGCTCATGGGCACCCTTCTGCCCACCAGGACCCCCAGGTCCCTCTCCTCTGTGCTGCTCTCCAACAGGTCAGTCCCCAGCCTGTCCTGGTCCAGGAGGTTGTTCTTTCCTAGATGCCAGACTCTACCCTTGAAACCACACCAGAACTCTGGGGCAAGACTTTGTGCAGCAGAGTCTCTGCTCTTGCCAGGTTCAGCACTTTGCTCAATCCATCTTTCCACTTCAAATCTAAAAAGCTTTTTTTTTTTTTTTTTTTTTTCCCCTTTTTCCCCCTNTTTTTTTTTTTTTTTTTTTTCCCCATTTTCCCCTCATTTCACTTGCAGTAAGTTAATAACTTTGCTACTTTGGTTAGGACAAAGATAGTAGGAAAGACATTAAGCATGGCAATCTTCCACAGAGAAGTCAGGAGACTCAATTAGTACTGTAGGACAGCCAATTAATTTATCATGACTTCACAGTCCCATAAAGCTGTTCTGCAGTGCCAGCTCATCAGAAAATGTTATTAAAACTGCCAAGAACACTTAGTTTCCCCTCCCCCAGCTCTGGAGTCAGGAAGCATTGTACCCAGGGACAACACACCCCAAGCACAGCAGAGACAAAAAGTCAGTCATAGAATCACACACAACTGTCAGGGCTGGAAGGGACCTCAAGGAGCATTCAGTTCCAACCGCCCTGCCATGGGCAGGGACACCTCACACTAGAGCAGGTTGCTCACAGCCACATCCAGTCTGGCCTTAAAAGCTTCCAGGGATGAGGCTTCCAGCACCTCCCTGGGCAACCTGTGCCAGTGTCTCAGCACCCTCATGGTGAAGAACTTCTTCCTAATGTCTAATCTAAATCTGCCCTCCTCTAGCTTGGATCCGTTCCCCTCAGCCCTATCACTGTCTGACACCCTTCAAAGTCCCTCCCCAGCTTTCCTGTAGCTCCCTTCAAATACTGCAAGGCCACAAGGAGGTCTCCTCAGAGCATTCTCTTCTCTCCAGATATTGTGGGTGAAAAGAATCCAATCAGAAGAGAAGAGAAGCTAAGGAAAAGGAGGAAAGCATTCACTCAGACTAAGGAGAAATCCTTTTTTTCCCCAAGTGAGTGCAGTCAGGCTGCTGAGTCTGAGGTGGGGGAAAAGGCAGAGGGTAGGAAAGGTAAGAAAGGAAGGATCCAAGTGGGCTCTACTGTACTTGAAATGTTTGTTTTTAAGAAATGTTCTTTTTGTTTGGTTGAGTTTAGTAGAAGATCATAGAATCATAGAATGGGAAG
>VWZE01009724.1:41324-52896 GCA_013396675.1 Eubucco bourcierii | reverse complement strand
CTTCCAACCTTACCATTCTATGATTCTATTATTTCTAGCATTCCAGAGGGTCATAATTACAAATGCCTTTCCATTTATAATGGTAATGTGGTACTTAAAGTGACCTCTTGTTAAACTCTGAAGTTTTTGGCAGTGTCTACTTACAAACAGTTTTTTTTCCCAAACATTCACTTGAGCATACTTGGATGCATTTAAATTGTACAAGGGTGTGGTTTCATAAACAAGGTGAGCCTGTTTGAACAGTTCAAGCTATCTGGGTTGCAGAGAAACCACTCTGTAAGTGTTGATGTTCCTTGTTTTGCTCCCTGCAGAGCCACCTGCAGCCTTGATAATGAGGAGTGACTCCACAGAAGCCAACCTTGGTATAGCTTGTTTTCTTAGCCTTGGTTCAGTGCCAGTTAGACCAAGCCTACACACGGAACTTTCTTCGTTGTTAGTTAGGAGTAATTTTCAATTTCGATTTATTTAGCTAGCAGTCTTGGACCTAAAACAATATACTACATATTACTGGTACAAGTATTGCTATGAAAAAATTTTCTTTTTTTTCCATTATAGATATTACAAGTGAGGATATTGCCTGTATAACACTTCATAGGTAATACCTCATATCAAGCAGAATAATCAACTTTCTTTTCAGTTTTAATTTTTTTCTTCAATCCCTTCAGTTATTGTAGTTTCAATATGCAGAAATATTAGGTACAATGTTTTGAGACTGATTTTTTGAGTCTCCATTTAAATATTGTTTTATTTTAAAGTTAATACAACCTTTTTGTGACTTCTGCAGGGTATACTGTGAAAATTCAGCTCTCAAGGAAGCACTGAAACTGAGGACAGAAGAAGTTAAAACTCTTCAAGCTGAAAATGCAAGTAAGCCACCAACAACTGTACCTCTTCACATACAGTTTTGCAGAAATTTTTCAAAATTAGACTACAAAGGAAGTTTTCTGTGGGGATAAGTTTCTTGTTACTGGCAGCTGATATTAGTGGATATACAGAAGTCCTCTTTGAACAGACAAGTCGTGTTTGCTTTCTTAATCATGTTGCCAAGTGAACTAAAAAAAAAACTGCACTGAGCAACAGGAAGAGTCAGTATGTGTGTAGCTTCAAAAGTAGATCAGGTGTGAAAGTAGTACACTTAAGTTATGTTACTGGGTGTAGAGGAACACAACCAGTCTGTGCTCCCAGTTGTGTCCCGGAAGGAGTAGCTGCAACCAGGGTAGGCACCGAAGTGAAAATAAGCATTGAGTGGCATTCCCCAACGTTTGGTGCTGGGACTGGTGATGTTTAACAACAACTCTGTGGAAATATCGTCAGTGGGATTGAGGCACCTTCAGTGAGTTTGCCGACAACGCCAAGCTGGAGGGAAAGGATGCCATGTGTGCTTGCAGCCCAGAAAGCTGACTGTATCCCATCCTGCATCAAAAGAAGTGTGGCCAACAGGCTGAGGGAGGTGATTCTCCTCCTCTACTCCACACTTGTGACATCCCACCCAGAGTACTGTCCCCAATACAAGACAGACATGAAACTGTTACAGCAGCTCTAGAGGAGGTCCACAAAGATGATCAGAGGGCTGGAACACCTCTGCTATGAAGAGAGGCCTAGAGATTTAGGGTTGTTGAGCCTAGAGAAGAGAAGGCTCTGGGAGACCTTATAGCAGCCCTTTCATTACCTGAAGGGGGCCTACAGGATATCTGGAAAGGGACTTTTTATAGAGGCATGTAAGTGATCAGATATGGGGTAATGGCTTTAAACTGTAAGAAGCTATATTCAGACTAGATAGTAGGAAGAAATTCTTGATCATGTGAATGGTGAGGCACTGGAACAAGTTGCCCAGAGAAGTTGTGGAGGCACGAAGCCTGGAAATGTGCAAAGCCAGGTTGGATTGGTCTTGAGCAATCTGATCTAGTAGGAGGTATCCATGCTTATCACAGTATCACCAAGGTTGGAAGAGACCTCAAAGATCATCAAGTCCAACCCATCACCACAGACCTCAAGACTAGACCATGGCACCAAGTGCCACGTCCAAACCCGCCTTGAACACCTCCAGGGACAGTGACTCCACCACCTCCCTGGGCAGCCCATTCCAGTAGCCAATGACTCTCTCAGTGAAGAACTTTCTCCTCACCTCCAGCCTAAACTTCCCCTGGCACAGCTTGAGACTGTGTCCCCTTATTCTGGTGCTGCTTGCCTGAGAGAAGAAAGTAACCTCCTCTTGGCCACAACCACCCTTCAGGTAGTTGTAGACAGCAATAAGGTCTCCCCTGAACCTCCTCCTCTCCAGGCTAAACAATCCTAGCTCCCTCAGCCTCTCTTCACAGGGCTTGTGCTCGAGGCCTCTCACCAGCCTCGTTGCCCTTCTCTCATACACTTCAGTGTATGGCATGGGTCCTGGAAGTAGATGATGTTTAAGGTCCCCTCTAACCCAAACCATTCTAGGATTCTTTTATTTACATACACACATAAATATTCCCATAGCAAAAACTTTGAAGTATTCAGCTTCATGGGTTTATAGTGGAACTTTTCAAACTGCAAGTTGGGCAGGCATCTAGCTTAGTTGGATGGCCCAAACCTCCTTTCCTTTATTTTTTTGTTTCCGAAAAGCATAAAAAGTGCTGATATACATTATTAGTTTCCCAATGTCATGCTGTGCTAAAAGAGCATCTTCCTTATTTTAAAGTGTACAAAGAGAGGAGCAGATAGTTTTGAGGCAGAGTAATGTATGAGGTGGTATCTCTGTAAGTGGGTCATCACTTCTAGGAAAACACAGAAGGAAAGATAACTGGGATCCGAGTTTCTACATCTACATAGTCTCATCATATTCCCAAAATGATGCTTAAAATATAAAACTGCTTAATTCGAGTGTAGTTAAACTCTGAAATTAAGAAATCAGAGCAGAAGACTTTGTAATCACTTTCCTTGTTTTATTACATAGTCCTGAATCAGCAGTGCTTGGAATTCCTTGCAATGTTAGATGTGAAGCAACAGAAGATTATTCAGGAAAATATGTCTTTGAATAAAAGTGACATTACAGATTTTACAAGTCTTGAAGTAAGTATGACTGACGTGTTTTTTAAAATAGTTGGTTTAAAGCTATGTTTATATTAAAAATACATAGATAAGGTTTTTTTACTGTTTATTTAACAGTTTCTTAGGACTCATTTTTAGCTAATGACAGTAAGCCCTTGCATGCCTGCTAATCAGCTTCCTAATTTGCGGTGTGCCATGATTCCTATCTTGCAAAGAAAGAGTAAACAGAGGAGCATCAGGTATGTTTGATGAACCAGCATGCTATTTTTTTCTTCCTCCTAAAATCTTAATTCTTAATTTTTATGCCTGCTGCTTTACTGTATTGACTGAAAATAAATTAACGAGATCTGCATGGAGTAGCATATAGGACAACAATTTTTGCCTTTAGGTTGCCTTGCAGACATGTGTTTCACATATATGTGGTTCTGAGTCAAAAGAAATCATGCTTAAATCTCTTGTAGCTTGCTTCCTTTGAACCTTAACACTCCGTTTGTAGTTTCAGGATGCTTTTATGCTAGATCTGTGGCATCTCTGGGATTACATTGTGTATGCAGGTAGATACTTAACTTGTGGTTTGTTTTGTATTTTAAGCTGGCAGTTCTTGGAGCCTGCACCTGCAATACTTCTGGAGGGCAACCTTGTCCCTGTGCTAAAATGGGAGCTGTAACTCGAAAGCAGCTTCTTCATCTCAAGCAAGAGGTAATGCTGCTTGGCATAGATATGAGCAAGCAGAGGGGTGCGTGTGCTCAAAACTTAATAAAGCCAGAAACAGTCTATTGCAGCTTATACAAACTAATGTGTCTTAAAACAAGAGTGCTTCTTGGAAATTATGTCATATTTCTTTGTAGTACTCTTAACTTTTGCTGATAGAAAAGTGCAATTATTATCTCCATCAAATACTCATTTTTCTTCTACCCATATTGTTTAATGTTAAAAAAGGAAAAAGAAAAATCCAACATTTTAAGGGCATGCACACTACATAAATGTATGCACAGTGTGGGTGTGGACTACCACTGACCCTTTGCCTTCCTTCCTGGCAGTGAGTTCCACCCCTCCCTTATGTTGATGTCAGCACTTGCAAACCTATGTCAGGAAGCTGATCTTGCTAAAAACTTTATATTTACATCACACTTAATAACTTTGTTTTCAAGCTCTTAAGGTAGAATTTTTATTTTAATCTGTATTTGACTCTCCAGATGTGGTATCGTCTTTGTGGTGCCACTGCAGAAATTCCAGCTGATGTAGTGGTTTTGAAAATAAGTATGTTGTATCCCTTGTGTATCAAAGTTATTATCACTGACACAGATACCATTCTTTTGTTGTTTGCTCCTGGCCTAACCAGCATATATCTTCCTCAAGCTCTTTTACACCTGCAGACATAAATAATCAGTGTGGGCAGCTTCTCTGTGTAGATAGGTGATGATGTGTGTGTGCGCATAAAAGAGGAAGGGTAAGGACTTCAATACACATTTAAAAATATTTCTTCATGTAGCAAGAAAGTACTTTGTTTGATTTCTACTACTTCACTGGCTGTTTATTTTAAAGTTGTCTGTAGTAATGGCTTTTTTTTTTGTTTTGTTTTGTTTCTTAATTTGCATTTTAATTTTGCTTCCAAATTGCTTAATATAAATTTTCTCTGAATTAAAACCAGATTGAAAATCTGAAGAAGAGTAAAGATGAAGCTTATGTAATGGCAGATGCCTTCAGAATTGCATTTGAGCAGCAATTAATGCAGAGGAAGGACCAAGCCCTGAGGCTTGCAGAAGTGATAAAGATTAAGAAGGAAACTAAATTTATAAACTGGAGACGACTGAAAGATGATGGTAACTGGGCATGATATACATCTGTAATGACTGTCTGGGAAATAAGTTAGCTGACAAGTGGCACAGACAGACTTTCTTACTGTATTAAATATATGGTTGTAATTTAATGGCTGACTGAGGCTTCCGAAGAATAAAAGACTATAAATACCTTAAATAGTGTGTCATGTAGCTGAAGAATTTTTACATGAAGTTTTGCAGGACAAGGGGTCTGTGTACAAGTGAAATATGTAAATACTACTGTAATTCAGTAAAAGTACCTATCTAGGCCTCTAATACAGCTTCTTTTTTTTTTTTTTTTGTTCGTTTGTTACTTACTCTTTAACTATCAGCTGAGTGAGAACATGCTTGAATAATAAACTGTTGTCCAGGATAACAACAATATTCTGGATATTTAAAGAGGTTTATTATGAAAACAGCACAGAAAAACCCTAAAATCTAGGAAGTTTAATCTGGCCATTTTAGATGCTGCCAGCAGTATAAAGTGCTCAGGTTTTTCAGGTGGACTCTATGTAAGACTTAGAGTCTTACATAGAGTCTAGAATGATGAGAAATACAAAATACATATACTTGCCTTTCACTGAAGTACTAAATACAATAGATTTTTATTCTGTACGTGTATCTACATTAGGTATTTACTACTCTCCTTACACTTCACATGGTCATCTGTAAAGCATGAAAGTAATCTGCAAATCTTATCTACAGTGGAAGAAGCTGTATCCCTTTTAAGGGAGATAGTTCAGAATGAAGTTTTATGTATGCCCATTCTATTCCAGGATAGCTTTTCTCCTCCTAAGCAATTCCACAGTTCTTATACTTTTGTTTTCCTTAGGATGTGTCAAGTTACAAGGGAACAAGAACAGTCTAGGGCAAAAATTATCTGGCCTGCTTTCATCAGATGTGGACTGTAGGAAAGTCGAAGGGCTAGACAATCCTCATGAAATCCTGAAGATGCTAATAGATTTGGTCAGTATTTTGCTGAACTATTCATCGTGGGTCCTTAGGGGGGAGCAAGTGTGTTGATTTACATAGACCTCCTTGATCTTAGTTCATAAACTTGTTTCTTTTCTTTCTCTTTTAAATGAATATATAGGTAAATGACAAAGAAGAGGCTCTCGCTCATCAGAGGAAGGTTAGTTACATGCTGGCTCGTGCAATGGAGACAAAAGAGGATGTTTTGGAACAGGATGGAGGAAATCGTGTGTTGGGTAGTCATCCATGCAAAGCTGAGGGGTCATTGGGCCCTGTACATGCCTGCTGCCAAAACCTCAGTTCCCAAAACAGTATATCTTCAGTGCCCAGTGCAAAAATATTTGAATATCCCATAAAAATGCTTCGAAAATCACACTCCTGGCCCTGTGAGACAAGGCACTGCAAAGAAAATGATCCACATGAACAAGGAGATCAGACCGTTGTGATCTCCATATAGCTGTCCACTGGAATAAAGTTATTTAAAAAAAAAAAAAAAAATTGTGAAGATGTGAAAACATCCTGTGATTACATCATTAGGGGCCAAACCAAGGTAATACAGTAGCTGGTACTACATTTAATGATCAGGAACGCGGTGTTAACTACTGCTTTGGCGAAACGGGGTTCATTTGACAATAGTTTATGAACCATGAGAAGCGGCTGGCCGTGTCTTTTGCCACCCTTTTCCTTGATTCCACATTACGTGGTGACCAGCGTACAGACTATTCTCCGCGATGGCGACGTCAGGAGACTAGGAGGAGGAAGCGGTACTCCTGCTAAAGGGAGAGGTGTGCGGTGGCGCCCCCTGACGGCGGGGCGCGGGAGGGTCGCGTGGGTCACACCGCCGGCTGAATGGCCCCGGTGGGCGGTGTCGCGCATGCGCGGAGCGGCGGCTGGGTGCACAAACAAGGCGCCTGCGACCGCAGTAGCAGCCGTCCCGGAGCCGGTGTGGGTGGGAGGGGCGGCTTCTGAGGAGAACTGCCACCCACTGGTTGCCATCCCCACCCCTTCTCCGCGGCGGCCTCTTCCAGGTCGTGCGCGTCCCCCTCGCCCAGCGCCCCGGCAGGGCAGCCCTGCCCCACCGCCAGGGGGTGAGGATGTGGGTTCGGGGCTGGCGGGAGCCGCGGTGGGCCGGGGCACCGAACAAAGTGCGGAGAGGGAGGCGCGGCCCGGCAGTGGTTGCGGGTGTCCTACCGCCCGGTAGCCTCCTCCCGCTGGCAGCCGTGACCTTCCGGGCCTCCCTCCTAAGGATGCCCGTAGAACGATGGCAGGGGAGGGAGGCGGGGAGCGGATGGGCGCCGGTGCGGGCACATCCCGAGGCTTCAGGCCGTGGGCTGCGTGGGCAGGCGCGACGAGGCAGGGCCCACTCGGGTGGCGGAGCGGGCTTACTTAGGAGGCGCTTGGTGCGGCTGTAATCTTCGTGCGCCTTTGCCTCTGGGGCCGGCGGTCTCGTGATAGCTGCCTCCGCGCTGTCGTGGGCGCTGTCGTGTCGCTCTACCTGACGTGGCACAGATGGCGCAGCTCGGCCGGAGCGAGTGTACGAAGATGACATTCAGCACTGAAGTTTGTTCAGGGCCTGAAAAGGGGCTTGTGCACTTCAACACTGATCAAGCTCTCGTTAAGTAATGAAACTTTTTGCAGTGAGAGTTTTACATTTTCAGTAGCACCCTCAAATGTACTCCTTGGAAGTGTGAGACGGTCATGAAACAAAACCATGGCATAAAATTTGCTGCTGGCACACTATAGAATCTGACTCTTGGAGCATTCATACTCTCTATTGTACATTAGATTTCTTAGGTGGATCAGTCTGCCCTAGTGCTCAGCACTAACGAGGTCACACCTTGAGTAGTATATTCAGTTTTGGGCCCTTCACTCCAAGATGGACATTGAAGTGGTGGAACGTGTCCAGGGAAGGATGATGAAGGGTGTAGAGCTGCAGTCTTACAAGGAGTGACTGAGGGAACTGAAGTTGTTTAGTCTGGAGAAAAGGAGGCTGAGGAGAGACTTCGTTTTCTGCAGCTCCCTGAAAAGAGGTTGAAGTGAGGTGGGGGTCAGTCGCCCTGGTAACAGGCCACAGAAAGAGAGGATATGACTTCAGGTTGTACCAGGGAAGGTTTGGATTGGCTATTAGAAGAAAATTCTTCACAGAAAAGGTTTTTAAACCCTGGAACAAGTTGAATACAGTGTTTAAAAGACAGCTGAGGAACGTGGTTTAGCGTCAGACTCAGTAGAGTTAGGTAATAGTTGTGCTTGATCTTAAAGGAGTTTTACAATTAAAACAGTTCTGTGAGTCTGTGATTGTAGTTGTCCATCACATGCTAGTGATATTTTGGCTTGCTTTCGTATAAGAAAGACTGGAGTGAGCATACTTATACCATACATTTAGAGACATTACAGACATTAAGTATGTTAAGAAGAGCTTCTGAGTAAACCAGGAAACACTCATTTTGTATTTAAATAAACGCTATAATTGCAGGGAGCAGATTTCTAGTATATTCATAAGAAATTAGTAGAGAAAAGGATCTGTCTGACTCGCACTGTTTTGTGGTGTATTGCTGAGGTGATCTAATGTGGATATCTGGTTGTTAATGCAAGGCAGAGAAGACTATCTAGAGAATCCTATTTTCTATTAAAGAATGATCTTTCAGACCTGGTAACTCGTTTTATAATACCGAGTAGTAAATGCTTGATACAGCTAATGATTGCAGTGTGTAAGAGAGACATTTGTTAAGTGGATGCTTCAGCTGTAGGCCTGGCTGCTGATGGAGCACTGCTTAAAGTCAGTTAATGTTGACAGTTTCTTCTGTGTGGTGTGAATGATGCAATTTTGTGTTCCAAAGAGCAATAAAGTACTGCTTAGGAATGAAAGTCTTCAGGAACTGAAGGTGATGTCTGGATAGAGTTATCTGATTGGTGTTAGTGTTATAAAGCTGTTGATAAAGTTTTAGTCTTCTGAAAGAATTGTGTTGAGCTAACAGAGCATGCTCTTTAAGCAAGTCAACTTAGTTTTTTTCAGTGTGCTGTGTAAGCATTTCCTTATGTGATCGAAAACTTGTGTAACTTCTGTCTTCAACCCTAGTGTCAGCTAGGAAATTTGCATTGGTAGCAACTGCTACAGTTTTTGTTTGGATAGTGCTCAGCAGGAATAATTTTTGTTTGACAACATTTTACGTTTTTCACAAAGCATTTGCTGTATTTTAAGTGAACTTCCCAGCTGATTGCCTGCAATTTTTTTTCTGCCTGTAGGGCCTCAAGCGCGTAGGTAGGTGCACAGCATGGGGACATGGGAGGGGATCTTGTAAGTGTGCTCCGTATAAAAGCAAGTCTGGATTCTGCAGTGATACTCTGATAATACCTATATACATTAATGTGATAAGAGTGTTTTTCAGGTTCAACTTCCAAAAATTGTTGTTGTCATACACTAAACTGGTTAGCTGGTAATAATTAACATCCATTTTATTTTACAGTATAGTATCACTGAAGACTATTTAGTGCCTCTTTTTAGAATGTATTGCTAAAAAAAAATCCATCCTAAGAGACTTGTGTTGTCTTCTTTAAATAAGAGTGTGTTAAGCAGTCTGTAGTGGAGTGTTGTTTTTGAGCTCTTGAAAATATGCCTTTTATATTAAAAGTGATTTTTAAATTTTCTTTCCCACAAAATGTAGACTTTGGGAAGCCCTTCTGATTTCCTTTTTGACAATTCTAAAGCAATGGGTTCGCAGGATGCTAACAGAAATACTTAATTCTGGTGGAAGTAAACTGTCAGCTTTCTTGAAGGTGACAGGCAATGTAAGGTCTTCATCATACAACCATGAATAACATAGGGCACAGAATAGTTGGAGGCCTATAACTACTGGAGTCGCTCAGGGGTCAATACTGGGATCAGTATTCAATATATTCGTCAACAACCTGGATGAGAGAACAGAGTGCACTGCCAGCAAGTCCACTGGGTGAAGTGACTGACACACCAGAAGGCTGTGCTGCCATTCAGGGAGACTTAGAGAACTTGGAGGGTTGGGCAGGGAGAAATGTAATGAAGTTCAACAAGGGCAAGTGCAGAGTTTTGCAACTGGGAAAGAAAAACCCCAGGTATCAGTATAGCTGAGGACTGGTCCGGAGAGCAGTGAATGGGAAAAGGACGTGGGGGTACTGGTGGATCGGAGGTTGACCATGAGCCAGCAATGTGCTCTTGTGGCCAAGAAGGCCAGTGCCATTCTGGGGTGTATTAGAAGGGGTGTGGTTAGTAGGTCTAGAGAAGTTTTCCTTCCCCTCTATTCTGCCATGGTGAGGCTGGAATATTGTGTCCAGTTCTGCCCCCCTGAGTTCAAAAAGGACAGGAAGCTGCTTGAGAGAGTCTGGTACAGAGCACAAAGATGATTAAGGGAATGGAATATCTTTCTTATGAGGAGACACTTAAGGGAGCTGGGGCTCTTTAGCTTGGAGAAGAAGAGACTAAGGGGTGGCCTCATCAACATTTATATAAAGGGTTTGTACCAAGAGGATGGAACCAGGCTCTTCTCAGTGATGTCTGATGACAGGACAAGGGACAGTAGGTGGAAGCTGAGGCATAGGAAGTTCCACGTTAACATGAGGAAATTTTTTCTTCACTATGAGGATGACAGAACACTGTAACAGGCTGTCCGGGGAGGTTGTGGAGTCTCTGCTGGAGATATTCAGACCCCGCCAGATGCATTCCTGTGTGACTTGGTATAGGTGATCCTGCTCTTGCAGGAGGGTTGGACTACATAATTTTTTGAAGTCCCTTCTAGCCCTTAACTGATTCTGAGGACTGAAGGAAAGTTCATGTCACTCCAGTCTTAAAATGGGGAAGAAAGAGGACCCAGATAACTATAGACCAGTCAACTTATTCTCCATCCCTGGAAAGGTGATGGAACAGTTTGGTTTTGGTGCCATCTCAAAGCACATTGAGGAAGGAGGGGGTTATCAGGAGTAGTCATCATGGATTCATCAATGGGAAGTCACCGAGCAGGTCCAAAGGAGGGCTGCAAAAATAATCAGGGGGTTGGAGCACCTCTGCTACATGGACAGGCTGAGGCAGCTGGGTTTGTTCATCCTGGAAAAGAGAAGGCTCAGAGGAGATCTGATGGTAGCCATCCAGTACCTGAAGGGGAACTACAGGAAGGATGGAGAGACACTTCACAAAGGCCTGTAGTGATAGAACAAAGGGTACTGGCTTCAAACTAGAAAAGAGTAAATTTAGATTGGGTGTTAGGAACAAGTTCTTTACCATGAGGGTAGTGGAACACTGGAATAGCTTGTGGGAGAAGGNCTGCTTACTGCAGAGTGGGTTGGACTAGATGACCTTTGGAGGTCCCTTCCAGCCCAGATTGTTCTATGATTCTATTTTTGACCAATCTGATAGCCTTTACAATAGCATAACTCAATGGGCAGATGATGAGAGGGCAGTGGATGTGGTGTTCTTTGGCTGCGGCATGATTTTCCACACCATACTTGAAACCACCCTTAAGAGGTGTGAATTGGATGATTGGACTNAAGTTCTTTACCATGAGGGTAGTGGAACACTGGAATAGCTTGTGGGAGAAGGTGGTTGTGGCTGCATCTCTGGAGATCACAGTATCACACAGTATCACGGTATTACCAAGGTTGGAAGAGACCTCAAAGATCATCAAATCCAACCCATCACCACAGACCTCAAGACTAGACCATGGCACCAAGTGCCACGTCCAAACCCGCCTTGAACATCTCCAGGGACGGTGACTCCACCACTTGCCTGG
>VWZE01009724.1:25149-41235 GCA_013396675.1 Eubucco bourcierii | reverse complement strand
CTGACGCAGCTTGAGACTGTGTCCTCTTGTTCTGGTGGTGGTTGCCTGAGAGAAGAAAGCAGCCTCCTCTCTGGACAGCCTGATCTAGTTGAGAATGCCTCTGCTTACTGCAGAGTGGGTTGGACTAGATGACCTTTGGAGGTCCCTTCCAGCCCAGATTGTTCTATGATTCTATTTTTGACCAATCTGATAGCCTTTACAATAGCATAACTCAATGGGCAGATGATGAGAGGGCAGTGGATGTGGTGTTCTTTGGCTGCGGCATGATTTTCCACACCATACTTGAAACCACCCTTAAGAGGTGTGAATTGGATGATTGGACTGTGAGATGCATTGGGAACTGGCTGAAGGACAGAACTCAGAGGCTTGTGGTCAATGAGGCAGGGTTTAGTTGGGAGCCTGTGGGTAGTGGTGTTCCCCAGGGAGCAATACTGGGTCCAGTCCTGTTCAGCATACTCATCAGTGACATGGATGAATGGACACAGGGTATCCTTGTCAAGGTTTTGCTCTTCCAGAACTGGGAGGAGTAACTGACATGTCAGTGTGGCATGGCCAGGCTGGAGAGTTGAGTGAGAAGAAACCTATTGAAATTCAGCAAGGGCAAGTGTAAAGGTGCATATCTGGGAAGAGCAACTCCTTGGACCTGTACCGATGGAAGGCAGTTCTGCAGAGGACCTGGGAGTCCAAATGAACAATGGATTAACTGTGAGCCAGCAACATGCCCTCATGGTCAAGAAGGCCAGTGGAATCTTGAGATGCATTGAGTGTGGCCAGTAGGTTGAGAAAGGTTTTCCTCCCCCTCTGCTCTGCTCTGGTGAGGTTTCATCTGGAATACTACATCCAGTTCTGGATTCCCCAGTTCAAGAACAACAAGGAATTGCTGAAGAGAGTCCAGTGGCAAGCCACTGAGATGGCTGAGGCAGTGGAACATCTACCTTAGGAGGAAAGGCTGAGAGAACTGTGGCTCTTTACTTGGAGAAGGAGGCTGAAGGGGGCAGGTCTCATTAACGCTTATTAAATATCTAAAGGGTGAGTGTCAGGAAGATGGAGCTCTTCTCGGTGACCAGTGACAGTACAAGTGGCAGTGGTCACATACTGGGACACAAGAGATTCCACATAAATACAAAGAAAAATTTCTTCACTTTGAGGGTGACAGAGCACTAGTACAGGCCACTCAGAGAGGTTGTGGAGTCTCCGTCCCTGGAGGCATTGGAAACCTGTCTGTATGTTTGTTCCTGGGCCACTTACTCTAGGTGATCCTGCTCTAGTTGGGTGAATGGGCTAGATCATCTCCTTCCACCCCCTACCATTCTGTGTTCTCTGAAGTGTTTGGAATGATGTAGACATAATTTATTTAAACTTAAGTCACAGGGGTACTGGTGGTGTGTTTTCATTTTTTTGCCTTTGAGCTGTGTGGTGTAAAAGGTGCAGGGGACCAGAGCAGAATATCTGAGTATCCCTTCTGATTTTGAATTTTGTGACTTTACAGTGCTGTAGTATGTGGTTTCAGATGCATTTGGTTTTAATAGGGCAGCTTTCAAGCTCATGGTTTAGGGTGAATTTTTGAGTGTATTGTGCATAGTATTCTGAGCGTACTGTACAGTGTATTCAGAGTATGTAGAGGCTAGAAGTCTGCAACTGTGTTTCTACTTGCTTTATGTGGAGGGAGAGTAAAGAGTTACTGAAAAAGAAAAAAATACTTCATAGAATCAGAATCTGGAGGTTGGAAGGGAACTCTAGAGATTGAGTCCAACCCCACTGCCAAAAGCAGGATTACTCAGAGTAGTCCAAACAGGAAAGTATTCAGGCAAGTCTTGAAAACCTCCAGAGAAAGAGACTCTGCAACCATGGGTAACACAGAGTAGAATAATAATTTGACTTTGTAAGCAGCATAATACTGTGAGTAAAACAAACTGGTTTTCTTTTTAGGTTTAAGAAACTTAAAACTTCGCTGGAACTGTAACAAGGATGGAAAGTTACTTTAAAGCTGCAGTCTGTGACTTGGACAAATTGCTGGATGAATTTGAACGGAGTACAACAGGTTAGTTCCTGCACTGCTGCCTTGTCCAGTGAAACAGCTTAGGTCAAATGATTGTTGCCATGAAATCTGGAAATAAGATATGCTAAATAAAAGCTTGTATCCATGAACAGATGGGATACAGGGGGAGCAGAAAGAGAGGAGCTTTCTAAACTTCGCTTTTGATGTCTTTTTTTTTTTTTTTTTAATAGATGAATACGATTGCTGCAGAACACCTCAAAATCCATATGACTCAAAACACCATTCACTTTCTTCAGTTCTGGATTGCTTGCAATGCGTATACCCAACACCAAAACAACAAGAGGATACTAACAGCTGTACTTCATCAGAAGAAATCTCTCTAGCTAGCTGCACTGGAACAAATGAAGCGCTTCTGAGTTACTCACAGCAAAACGAGAAGGGTGTTGCTGGACCTGATCTTTTGTCCACTGTGGACAGTGGTTCCTTAAATGAAATTCAGGCTTCAAATCTAGGGAGGTGTAGTGTACCTGTATGTGATCTTGTTAATGACACAGGTAACTTGATCCATTCAGTCGCTGCTCATGAAGATACTCGAAAGTTGCAGCCAGATGACTTGCAGTACAGAGAAGGTTTGATTGGCTTTGGCACATCTTGCATACCTGTTCATACTTGTGTGTCATCAGCTGGATGTATCAGTGTTTTGAATACAGAGCAGAGTGATGGAGACTCAGTGGTACAAGATTCAAGACATCTTAAACAAGAAATTAATCATTTAGCTTCAAAATCAAACAATTACACCACAACAGACATCTCAGGTCCATGTGATGATCAACATAGGGCAGAGTCATTGAAATCCAGAGAAGAGTTTAATCAGCTTGAACAAACTGCTGGTGTTAATACTTCATGTATCCCTGTAACATCACAGAATTTGGATGTGTGTGGTCTCAAAGATGAGAAAGCATGCAAAAATTTGCCTTGTGAACCACAAGATGAAAGTGCATGCTCTGCTGTAAGCAAAGAGATGCATGGAAGAAATACCATAGAAAAGGTAGAAACAAAAAATAAGAACAATGTTGAATCCCTGCCTTCAGATCAGACAAAGAGGCTTCAGTTGCTTGAAAACCATACAGCATTATCTGAAAATAGTGTTTTACCAGGATCCTCATCTCAAACAGAAGCTATGGTAGAACTGGAAAAGAAAATCACAGAAGAGAATGTAGGTAGTAAGGAACTTCATAGCAATGAAATACTAAACACTGTTACGAGTTCACTTGAGGATGTCCAGGCCTCACTGTCATGTCTTCCGCTTCCTGTATCTCTGTGTAGTTCATTAGTTGCAACCGAAGAAAAGGTTAATCCTCTACCTCAAAAAGAAATGACAGAGGTTATTAGTAATATTTTAACTGTTCATACTGGAAAATCTAGCACTGATCTCACTGATCTCTGTAGCAGGGAATCCTGTGAAAACACTGACTTCCATGAACAGGAAGTATATACGGCTAAAGTTGATGGAAGTGTTGTGGAAAAAAGTAAAGATGGAGAGATGTATGATACAGAGAATGTAATTGATGATAGTGATTCTCAACAAATCAAAGCTTTTGTTTCTGGTTTTCTGGAATATGAAGCTGAGCCATATGGTGTTCCTATAGCCTCTGATTGCAATGAAAGTATGACTGACTTCACTTTTGAGGACAGTGTCATTAGAAGTGATACCCTAATAACTGATGCTGAGCTCGATGCTTTCTTGTATGGACCAAGTCTTCAGTCCAATGTGTTGAAATCTTCAGACAATGATAGTCTCTCAGTGGAAGCTGCTGCAGATGAAG
Organism: Eubucco bourcierii; assembly: GCA_013396675.1. Taxonomy (NCBI): domain Eukaryota; kingdom Metazoa; phylum Chordata; class Aves; order Piciformes; family Ramphastidae; genus Eubucco; species Eubucco bourcierii. The sequence continues at coordinate 37,410 of VWZE01009724.1, read as the reverse complement.
GATATCTAACAAATGTGAACAACATGGATATCACAGAGGTCCCTGAAGAGCACATGGAAGCAGAACTGGATAAGATAACAAGTATTAATAATAAAGTATCTTTTATTGCCAATGAATTACACTCCGCAGCAAAAGAGAATGTGTCTTACATTCAGGACATCACTGAGAGTGATAGTGAAGCACTAGTTTCTAATGTTCATGGTGAAGGAGCAAGACCAGCTGTTGGTCAGAGACAATTGGACAGCACAGATGTACTTGAGAGAAAAAAACAGGAAAACAGTTCTCTTACCTTAGAAGCTCCTCTCTCAGACACCAACATAAATATGGTTGGTAAAAATTCTGACCCTGTGTGTTCTAGGGAAAGCAACTCTGAAACTGGAGGAAATCAGACATCTAAAAATGCAGCATCATCTAAAATACCTGCAACTCTCTCATGGAAACAACCATTGTGGGTTCCTGATTCAGAAGCACCCAACTGCATGAACTGCCGAGTCAAGTTTACGTTTACGAAAAGACGACACCACTGCCGTGCATGTGGAAAGGTAAGTTATTGGAGAGGGGTGCTGTATTAACAGGAAACAACCCAAGTCTGATATAGGAATAACTGAAATACAGAAGGGAAATAAAAAGGCTGACAGAATTGTTCTAGCCTCAGAAGTATTTTTTTAAATTTTTTTTTTTAGGTCATAAAAATCGGTTCAAAAGACTGATACTAATTAAGAAAGTATGACGTTTTGGTGTAAGAAAAGGAAGTACAGAGAATTTTCTTGTTTTGTCTTAACATTGCTGGTTAAGCTCGTGTGATTGTGGAAGATGAGATAGTGAACTCATTCACAGATGTAGGGAACCAGCTTTTGACTCGGCATTGAAGTGACACATTTGAGCTTTTAAGAACTGAGGTGATGGTAATGGCAAGTCAGGTAAATAATGCTGTCTGTAAAACACTGTCCATAAATCAGGAAATATTGGAGTCTGAACAGTGGCAAAGAACTCATAGCATAAATCTTTCCTTCGGTGTGTTTAGATGTGTGATTTTTCCAGTGGAGTCATCTCAGGGTAAAAACATGCTACTTTTGTGGGGTGAATGGTACTCACCAACTGAGTAAGTGATCCGTAGATTTTTTTTTTCAACCTGTGGTCTTCTGCAGTGAGTAAATGTCAAAGATTATTCTTAAACCATAATTCCGTTGTGAGCCCTTACACTTGTAGTAGTGCATAGATGGAAATACTAACAATACTATTGACTTACTTTCCACTGTTCCTCTAAGCTTTATGGATGAGGAGGTATTGCAAAAAGTAATGTCAGAACTTGGTAACTTATTGCATCCCTTGTGTTGAGAGGCATCTGGAGAGACTTGTTTTTATTTTTTTCAGGATGACTCCTCTAGTACAGTGTACTGAAAGCATAGTATGCATTTACTTCAGCTGCAGTAGGTGTGAATTAAAATGTAGATCTGAATTTGGATACCAGGGTGATTAGAAACTCATTGTGAAAACCTAAAAGTTAGTGTGTCCAGTGAGTAAGTTCAATATCCTGTTGAAGTTTTGCAACATTTTAAAACGCAGTTCTTGAGAATGAATTTTGGTTTGGTCATACAACTTGCTGACTTCAAGTTCCTGTTTACATTTGGCAGTGAGATTTTTTTTGCTCTTTGCCTAAAGATCATGGAATCACATAATTGAAGACCCTCAAGATCATCAAGGCCTAAGGTCACCACAGACAGTAAATGGTGTCCCAGTCTGCCAGGTCCACACATTTCTTGAACACCTTCAGGGCTGGTGACCCTCCTGGGCAGCCCATTCCACTGCCTGACCACTTTTTCTCCAAAGATTTTTTTCTTAATATCCAATCTAAACCACCCCTGGCACAATTCCAGGGTATTTCTTCTCATTCTGTCACCTGATACTAGTGAGAAGAGGCTGAGCTCCACCTCACTACAACCTCTTTTCAGGTAGTTGTACAGAGCAGCCTTCTCTTCTTCAGATTGAACAACCCCACTTCCCTCAACCACTCCTCATAAGACTTGTCCTCTGGTCCGCTTACCAACTTTGTTGCTATTCAGCTAGGCCAGTCTTTCCCAGTGACTCAGTGATGCTCCTCTTTAATTACACTGTTCAGCCAAAACCCCCTTAACAGACAAGATTAGCAACACCAATAGCTGATGACTGTAAGCAGGGCTGTGTAGTAAAGGGTGCTTTTATCCCCACAGAAAGAGCTGGAAGATATTGTCTGTCAGGAAAATTGTATATAAGACAGTAACCATCACAGAAATGTGATGGGATGTCTCACATAACTGGAATGCCACCTTTAATAGCTATGATCTCTTCAGAAGGGATAAGGAAGGAAGCAAGGAGAGATGGTGGCATGGCCCTCTGTGCCATTCCCCAGGGAATATTTTGATTGTGTTGAGGTTAATGGTAGTGATGATAGACCTAAGTGTTCATAGGTAAGAACTAGGAGGAAGGCCAACAAGAAATGCGTGCTGGTGGGAGTCTGTTATAAGCCACCCATCCAGGATGAAGACACATGAAATATTCTTTAGGCATCTGCCAGAATCACAGAATTATTGAGGTAGGAATAGAACTCTGACATCATGAAGTCAAGTCTGGAACTTTACACCACCACATTGACTAGACCATGTCACTAAGCACCACATCTGAGCTTTCTTTGAACACCTCCAGGGACAGTGATACCACCACCTCCTTGGGCAGTCCATTCCAGTGTCCAGTTACAGTTTTCATGAGGAAGTGCTTCCTAACAGAAAACCTAAGCCTCCACTGGTGCAGCTTCAGGCCGTGCTCTGTCATCTTGTCACAAATTGCCTGGGAGAAGAGCCTAACCATCAACCTACTAGAACTTCCCTTCAGTTAGTTGTAGAGTGTGATAAGGTCCCTTCTCAGTCTCTTCCAGAGTAAACAACCCTAGCATCCTCAGCCCCTCCTCATAAGACTTTCCCTCCAGTCCCTTTACCAGTCTTGTTGCTCTTCTCTGGTTCCATTCCAGCACCTCAGTATCTTTATTGCAGTGAGGGGCCCAGCACTGCACACAGTGCTCAAGGCAAGGCCTCTCCAGTGCCAAGTACAGGGGCAGAATCGCATCCCTAGTCCTGCTGGCCACACAATTCCTGATATAAGCCAAGATACCATTGCCCTTCTGTGGCACCTGGGCACACTGCTGGCTCATGTTCAGCCAACTGTCAGCCAGCACTGCCAGATCTCTCTCTGCCAGGCCGCTCTCCAGCCACTCATGAGGTTATTGTGTCCAGAGTGTATGTGGTGAGATATTAACAACCTGTTATGAATTATGAATTATTAATATATCTGAATATTAATTTTTGTTATTGGCATTTTTAAAATTGGGGAAATTCCCTCAGATTCTTTGGATTTTCGGTAAACAGGAAATATTTCCACAAAGGATATTTATTAACACAGAATTAAACAGTTTNCCCACAGTAAAATACAAAATATTCCAGGCAGAGGGGAATGTTGCATGTTTGCAAGCTGCAAACATGTGGCCATGGTGATTCCCAGTCTAAAGAGCCACGCTAAGGGGTGCTGCTTCCTGCTCTGCAGGGAAGGCTGTCTGTGTTGAAAAGATGATCTCTGTAGAAAGACATGGCTTCTAAATCACCCCCCTTAAATAGACCAATTTGAAAGCTAAACTGACCCATAGGCATTTAGCATCCTTGTACTGCCCAATGCATGTAAAGCTTCATGCCTCGTGTGACCACACAGGCATGTTGAGGGGCTGCACCAGACACCTGACACATGGTGCTAAGCTCCTAGCCCCAAGGCTTTGCTTTTGCTCAGTCTACTTCAATTTCTGGACCCTGAACAGAAGGAGGATTGAGCAAGGGTTTAAACCAACCTGGCAGGATTTATGCCTACCAGGACAGTGTAGGACTCTGTCCTTGGACTTGTTAAATCTCATCCTGGGCCTCAACCTATTGACCCAACCTGTCCAGGTCTCTCTGAAGTGTCTTCCTACCTTCTAGCAGATCAGCACTCCCCCCACACACACACAACTTGATGTCATCTGCAAATTTACTAATGGTAGACTCGATCCCCTCATCCACTTTGTGGGGACCAAGGCCAGCCTTGCTGAAGAGAGCTTGGGTTTCGAATCAGGATTAAAAGAGTTTATGGTCATTGGAAGAAGAGATAGGTCACGTAGGAGGACTGCAAGGTTGTTATGGGACTACGCAAGGAGAAGATCATAGAATCATAGAATGGTAAGATTGGAAGGGACCTCAAAGATCATCTAGTTCCAACCCCATACCATAGGCAGGGACACCTCCCACTAGTACAGCTCACTCAAGGCCTCATCCAACCTGGCCTCGAACACCTCCATGGAGGGAGCAGCCACAACCTCCCTGGGCAACCTGTTCCAGTGTCTCACCAGATTAGAAGGGCTGAAGCCCAGCTAAAAGCAAATCTGGCTTCAACTGTTAGAGACAACAGGAAATGGTTCTACAAATATGTTAGTAACAAAAGGAGGACTAAGAAGAATCTCCATCCTTCAACCAAGAAGGCCAACAGCATCCTGGCCTGGATCAGAAACTGTGTGGCCAGCAAAGAAGGGAAGTGATCCTGTACTTGGCACCGGTGAGGACGCACCTTGAATACTGTGTTCAGTTTTAGGCCCCTCACTACAAGACATTGAGGTACTGGAGTGTATCCAAAGAAGGGCAACAAAGCTGCTGAACAAGTCTTACAAGGAGCAGCTGAGGGAACTGGAGTTGTTTAGTCTGGAGAAAAGAAGGCTGAGGGGAGACTTCATTGCTCTGTAGTCATAATGAGTTTGTCTGTTATAGTTGAGTTTGGGGCCAGTTTTCTCTTTCAGCCAGCATCAAGTGATAGAATGAGAGAAAACAGCCTCAAGGTGCACCAGGGGAGATTTATGTCACCACCTTAGAGGAACACTCTTTAATTCCACTAAGGTGTTCCAATGGTTATTTCCCTGCTGTCTCCTCCTACCTCAGGAGTCCGTGGCTCATCTGCCTAAGATTTTGACTGTGCTGCAATGTCCCCAGCATGCGTCAGGACGGCAGATCGAAGGCCCTTAGTAACACCATGTCCTTCTAATCCTGGTGTGTCGTTCTCTGATACTGTTTCCCACTCCCCTTTCACATGTAGTTTAAAGCCTTGTTGATCAGTTGCCTTAAGTTTTCCTACATACAGGAGTTTACTGAATTTTTTTTTCCTTATCACTACTTTTTGGTTTTATTTCCTTATGAAGGATTAGAGTGGATCCCTCCCCCAAAAACTTACTATAAACCTGCCCCAGAGAGAGTAAATTCACAACAACTCAGAATTTAGAAAGTCAGAAAAATGAAATTGTATTGTTACAGTTAAACTAAATGTAACAGTATAAACAGAATAAAACCATTACAGTAATATATTTTATATATGTATTATATAGTAATGTTAGATAAGATGGAGATGGGGACAAGTGGCAGTGAACCAGCAAAGCAGCAGCCAAAACGGCAGCAGGGGAAGATAGCAGCGGATGCAGCAGAAGCAGCAAAAGGGAAGATGCAAGTTGTGCTTCCAGACAAAGTTTTTGATGCTCCAGTGAAATTATATTAGCATATCCATTGTTGCCATTTCATGACCTAGCCTTGGAATGTTCACCTCTCCACTCAGAGACTCCAGTACTTCTTCACTTTACAATCAGTGTCTTAAGTTTCTCCGTTCCTAATTCTTTTATGTCTGAGCTAGAAATCTAGCTGAAATGGCCACATCCTCTACTTTGTTTTCCCAGAGATCAATAGGAGTAGCAGAAAAACTTTAGTTTTCTTTCTAATTAACTCTGGTCAGCAGTAGAAGGCTTCTAGCAAACTAAGGTTTCAGAAGATACCTTTTGTAAAGGTTAGTACTAGAGTCTGTATAGTTAAAAATAGTAAGACTCTAAGAATTAAACTTGCAAATCACCTTGTAGGGAGCATAAGGGAAAAGTGAGAAAAGCATCAGATATTCATGGGAGCTCTTTATTGGAGATGAGTGTTTTAGATCACTTAAAGAATTTATGGTAGTTTCAGTTAACAGAGTTCAATGGCAAATTCACTCACTACACAGAGGAAATATGCAAGGGAAAATCAAGTCAGAATTTATTTGGAACTTTTATATGGTTTAACTAAGTTTTCAAAGTGTAAGCGTGCCGTTGATAGGCTGGAGGCGTGGGATGTCATCTGGAGGAACCTGGACAAACTGGAGACATAGGGCCAGGTGAACTTCTTGAGGTTCAGCAGGACCAAGTACAGGGTCCTGCACTTGTGTCAGAACAATCCTCATTATCAATACAGTCTATGGGATGAGGTGATAAAAAGCAGCCCTGTGGAAAAGGACTTGGGGGTGCTGATGGATGAGAAATTGGNGCTATGAGGACAGGCTAAGGGAGCTGGAGTTGTTCAGCTTGGAGAAGAGAAGGGAAGAACTGATGACCACCTTCCAGTACCTGAAGGTGGCCTGCAAGAAAGATTGAGAAAGACTGTTTACAAAGGCTTGCAGTGACAGGAAAAGGGTCAGAAGGTTCAAACCAGTGTAGATTTAGACTGAATGTTAGGATTAAGTTCTTTGCTGTGTGGTTGGTGGAACACTGGGAATAGGTTGCCCAGTGTGGTAGTTGAGGCCTCATCCCTGGAGATATTCAGAGTCAGGCTTGACAGGGGTGTAGGCAACCTCATCTACTAGAGGATCTCCCTGCTCACTGCTGGGAGGTTGGACCTTTGGATGTCCCTTCTAACCCAAACCATTCTGTGATTACTACTGATGCACAGACCTTCTGTCCAGGCATGTGGTGGTAGTTAGCTCTGAAGTTTGAATCCTGGGTTTCCTGAAGGAGATTCTAAGACCTTGGATTTTAAAAAAATAGATTTTTTTAATAAAGTGGTACTGCATCAGGGTTATCTTTGGCAAGGATATCAGGAGAGGAATAAGGAGGCAGGTGGATGAAAAATGTCATGAGCAATGATACCCTTGTGTGACTATTTGGTCCAATAGTAATACTTAGATCTGAGGTCATCTTGTTCCTCATCGCAAAAAATTTTGTTCTGGCATCTCCTGACTCATTGTTGAATTAAATCAGTGGCTCTAGCCAGGCTGTTATCTTGTCTAGTTGCACCTGCCATTGGCAGCTGTGGCCTTGAAGGCTCCTTGTCTTCTGATTCACAGCTAGTTTCTGGATGCCCTGTTTTGAGTAAGTAGGTACATATTTGGTAAATCTAAGTGAAAATGTACAGCTTGTGGCCTAAGGCCAGATACTTACACTAAGCAAGTAAAGCTCAGCAAACAGCACACTATATCATGCAGTGTTACAACTAGACACAATTTATTCTATTTAAAACTTAGTTACTTAAGCTAAACAACTAATTTCTCTTAATATTGAGAGACATCCTTGCTCAAGGGCATAATGGACTGGTATACAATCTAGTTGTCATCCAAGCAGAATTCATGTTTGGCTCATCCTGCAATCTCTTATGGATAAAATCACACTTGTGACCACCACTGTGCAACCACACTGCCTAGCAGGGAGAGGTCAGAGAAGGCTTACTTACACCATATATTTATGGGATAAGGTGGTCAGCTCATAGCCAAATTGCACACAGAGGGAAAGGTGTGTATGAGATTCCCTGTACCCACAGCTGTCCTTCTTCACCCTGCTCCATTGGATTTCTGGAGTAGTTCTTGGCCCAGACATGGCTCAGGCCTTTTACTTCTTTGGAGCCTATACCACACTAATGCTGATTTGATTAAGAGGAGGTTTGAGTGCATCCATCACGCTCTTACAGAAAACAGCTTTACTGGAGACATCATTCGTTGAATTGGAGTTGTCTAGTCCCCATCTCTGATTGAAAATAGACAAGGATATATTTCCTGTTGGAGTAGAAGAGCATGCTGTCTTCTTTATAAGCAGTCTTCAACAAGCTTTTAAAATACTTCCTTGAAGGAAGCTGGTAGCATGAAGGCTAACTATGCTTTTCTTTCTGACAGAGTTGAGGAGCCTAATTAGCCAGCATAGTTCCTGAGCCAGCATTACTAAATAACTTGGAAAGCAATGAGATCTGGCTTCCTTAGTTGCCTGTGTGATGAAGGAGGCTTCTTAACGATTTTGTAACAACCTGATTTGTTAACAGGAAACTTAGTGCAAGGTGCAGTGCTGCAAGGTCAGTAGATAAGAAATTTTTATTTTTGCTGGTATGAGACTTGTTCTAGCCATTACTTGAATTCTAGTGGGAGAATTTAACAGTTACTTTAAGAGATAATATGAAACTGATAGCGCAAAGTCTGAAGTTCTTGTTCAGTTCTTGTTCCCATAGTGTTGTTCTGTGTAGAATGAATGTGGGGTTAGCAAAAGTTGAACTGAGTTTGAGAATGATGGTGCAACCTGCAGTTCCTTCCATCAGTCCATATAAGAATTGCAGTATAATATCACATGTCCTTCTCAAGGCTGACGTGTACATGTATGTGTTAAGTACATTGACTTCTTCGTGAGACATTAAGATACAGGCTTAACTGTTAAACTGTAGAGGGTTCAGAATCAAACAAGTGAAGCGAAGGAGAAGGCATAAGAGATACTGTCTGGGGGGTTGCGTAAAGCAAATCAGTGCCCTCCTTGCATCAGGACTTGTACGTTTGAAAAAAAAAAAGAGAAAGGTAATTGTTACTGATGATTCCCTTCTGGGTGGAACAGAGGGCCCCATGCATTGGCCATATCCTTCCCACAGGAAAGTCTGCTGCCTCCCTGGGGTCTGGGTCAGAGATGTTACCAGAAGGCTACCTGGTCTGGTACAGCCCTCTGATTACTATCGCTTGCTGATTATGCAAGTGGGAAGCAATGAGGTCAAAACCAGAAATCCAAAAGCAAGGCATTAGGGAGACTGGTTGAGGGATTGAGGGCACAGGTATAATCAGTATACTCAGTGGCAGAAAGAAGTACTGAAAGGTACAGAGAATGCTGCGTGATTACTAAGTGGCTCAGAGGCTGTTGCCACCAACAGAATTTTGGAGTTTTTGATCTTGGGGAACTTTATATGGCACTGGGTCTGCTAATAACAGATGGAGTACATCTATTTGTGTCAAGAGGGGGGAAAAAAATAAGTACATCAGTTGGCAGGGCTCACTGAAAGGGGTCTAAACTAGGTTAGAAATGGGAGGGGGTTAAACCCAGGCTCTAGAGATGACCCTAAGGACAGCGTTCAGTCTACCATTTCCTTGAGGAGGGGAATGGTGCTAATATCAAAATTGTCTCTGGCAAATGGCAGGAAGACACATTGGGGTTGGAAGGATGGAGTGATAGTAAGGGCCTTCAACCTGTTGCCCTGAGCCTTGCTGTGAACACTGCAGCAAAGGCAAGGTCTTAAAGAGCTGAGCCAAGGGCCTCTGAGATAATAGGAGACAGGAGGGTACCTCCCCTGAAAATGCCTTGAGGGGACAATGGGGTGCCCCTCTGAGAAGGTGGCATGTCTGGCAGCCCAGCTGAAGTGCCTCTACACCAATGCATGCAGCATGGACCACAAAGAGGAGGAGCTGGAAGTTACCCTGCTACAGAAAAGCTACGACATAAAGGCAATTACAGAAACCTGGTGGGATGAATCCTGTGACTGGAGTGTTGCTATTGGTAGCTACAAGCTGTTCAGAAGGGACGGGAGAGGAAGAAGGGTTGAAGGTGTTGCCCTTTGTGTAAAGAAGTGGATAGAGTGCAAAGACTTGTCACTAAAGAATTAGCCATGAGCAGGGTGAAAACTTATGGGCAGGTACTGGGAAAGGGGACTGTGATGGTTTGGGAGTTACCTGCCCCGTCCTACCCCCCCACACACACACACTCTATGAAAATCATTCAGACTAGATTGAGCCAGCTGGAAGTTAAAGAATGAAGCTATATTTACAGCTCAGCACAATATACAAGCAGATACATACACAATATCCATGAATATTTACAGAAATACAGAAAAAGTTAAATGTAATACAGAAATGCAGTATCCCTCCCAGAAATCAGAGTCCCCAGGAGGGACTCCCAACCACCCTTCCACCTTCTTTCCACCCCTCTACGTTATCCCAGGGTCTGCCTTATGTGGTGAGTTTGGAGGATCAGCAAGGGGGGTTAGAAGCAGAGTGATTAGTTGGGTTACAGAGCAGAAAACCATAAGACACACCAACTCCCAGAGACTCTCCGTGTTATCTATGTTTGTGTCCTATGAGTGAAGTAGACATCACCATTGTTTTATTTTAACAGCCTATAATGTAATATATTCCAATTAGCCTCAAACCAGCACAGGGAAAACAAAGAGAGCCTTGTGGTAGGAGGCTACTACAGGCCACCCAGTCAAACGGAGGCTGTCGATGAAGCCTTCTTACTCCATCTTGAGTAGAGGTCACAGCCACAGGCTCTTACCCTTCTAGGGGATTTTAATCACCCCAACATCTGTTGGGAAAGTAGCACAGGTAGCTGTGGGCAAGTGGCTAGATGACAGCTTCTTAAGACAAGTAATAAACAGCCCTACAGGAGGGGATGTGTTGTTGGACCGACCTCTTGGTCGCAGATACAGCTGAAATCGTCAGGGATGTCAAAGTCATGTCTGGGCTGAAGCAATCATGTACTGGTGTAGTTCAGTGTCCTTAGGAGTATGGAGCCTATGAGGAGCATGGTTAGGATTCTAAATTTTAGGAAAGCAAACTGCCAGATCTTCAAGGAGTTAGTAAATAGGACCCGATGGGAAACAGCCCTCAGGGACAAGGGAACAGAACAGAGCTGGCAGATCTTTAAGGATGCTTTCTGTAGAGCAAAAGAGATCTCAGTTCCGTTTGGGCAAGGAAGGGAAGAGACCACCATGACTGAGCCATCAGCTACTGGTCAAACTAAAGAACAAGCTGGGACTACACATGAAATGCAAAAACGGACAAGGATCCTGGGAGGAGTATAGGAACGCTACCTCATAATGTAGGGATGAGGTCAGGGAGGCCAAGCACAGCTGGAGTTGAACTTGGTAAGGGATGTGAAGAAAGGTTTCTATAGGTACATTAACCAGGAAAGGAAGGTTAAAGAAAGTATACACCCCACACACACACACTTGATGGGCAACAGTGGGGAACTACTATCAACGTACAATAAGGCTGAGATTTTCAACAACTTCTTTGCTTCAGTCTTCATTGACAGCTTTTCTCCTTATGGCTCTCGTGTTGATGGCCCACAAAATGGAGACTAGGGAGACAAAAGTCTTTACCACTGTAAGTGAATATGAGGTGCATGATCATCTGAAGAACCTGGAAATATACAAGTCTATGGATGTGACAAAAGTCCTGAGGGAATTAATTTATGCAGTTACCAAGCCACTCTCCATGATATTTGAAAAGTCCTGGCAGTCAGATGAAGTCCCTGGAGACTGGAAGAAAGGAAACATTACTCCCATTTTTAAAAAGATAGAAAGGAAGACCCTGGGAAGTACTGACCTGTCAGCCTCAACTCTGTGCCTGGGGAGATCAAGGAACATTCATTCTCTGACATGGCCCAAGCCCTCCTCAAGACTACTTTCAAGACACTCACTCCTCACCCATCCTATAATTGTGCTTGGGATTGTCCTGACCCATGCACTTTGCCTTGTTGACTTTCTTGATACTGGCATGGCCCTACCTCTCCATCCTGTTCAAGTACCTCTGGATGGCATTCCATCCCTCTGGCTTACCAACAGCACCACTCAGCTTGGTGCCATCTGCAAATTTGCTGATGGTGCATGTGATCCCACTGTCTGTATCATTGATAAAAGTGTCAGTACAGGTCCCAGTACAGACCCCTGAGGGACACCACTTGTCACTATGTGTAAACCATACCACACACCTTGGTGTTGTCCACAAACTTGTTGAAGGTGCCCTCAGTTCTACTGAGTGAATCATCAGCAAAGATATTAACTAGCTCTAGTCCCAGTACTGAGCCCTGAGGAATACCACCCATCACTGGTCTCCATTTGACTATTAAGCCATTGACCACTACCCACATACCAAGCTCCTTTTCGCCATCCATGCTTGCAAAACAATGCATGCGCACTTTATGTATGTGAAGGTTTGGGAGTTCCCCACCCCCACACACTTTAAAAAATGACCCAGACTAGAACTCAGTCGGCTGGAAGTTAAATCATGAAGCTCTATTTACAGCTTTGCACGATGTACAACAGATATTTACACTATATACAGAATATTTACAGAAATATACAAATAAAAGGTAATACAGCAACACAACTCCCCTCCCAGAAATCAGAGACCCCAGGA
>VWZE01009724.1:14308-24524 GCA_013396675.1 Eubucco bourcierii | reverse complement strand
GCAATGCAACGAAACTGACCAATGGGACGTTCTCAATATCTGTCATAGCCAGTATGTATTAGATGAGTGGTCAGCAATCTGTACCACTCTTCCCAGGCTATGAGTTAAGTGTTACTCTCTTCACACCAGAAATACTGGGCACTGCCTGGAGGACCATGAATAATTGCCATTGTGCATCACTTATTTCTATGTTCTTATTACTAGAGTTATTATTCTGATGTAAATCTCTTTCAACTACTAAATCGTATCTTAAGTCTTTTTACCTTTAGCATTCCATCATCCATCAGGGCAGAGCGGGGATGGTAGGAGGTCTAGTGGGAGCAAGGAGCAGCTTGTGGGTGGGGAAGTGTTGGGGTCCGATTGTGGAGGGAGCAAGAAGTGGCTAGAGGGTGCATGAAGCAGTGGGGGAAGGATATGTGGGAGAAGCAAGCAGTGGCTGGGGAGTGTGTGTGGAGTGAGCAACCAGTGGCTGTGAGTTGGTGGGCAAGCAGGGGCTTGGGATGTGCAGGGATGCACACAATGGGTTTATGGGGACACGAGGTGAGCTAGGAGTGACTGAGGGTGAGTGTGTCATGGGCAAGGAGTGGTTAGGGGGCAGGGAGAGACTGGGAGGTTGGGTGGGGTAAGCACGGAATGGCTGGGAGGGCAAATGGTGGTGGTGGGACTATAGGGTTAGCAGTCAGCATCTGAGGGGATGTGTCAGGTGAGCAAGCAGCACCTGCAAGAGTGATAGTGCTGGATGAGCAAGCAGTTGTTGGGAGGCGAGCATTGGCTAGGGCGTGTATGTGGCAGTAGCAACCAGTCGCTGGAGGCAGGGCAGTCAAGCAGCAACTGGGGAGTGTGTGCTGGGGCAGCAAGCAACGTCTTTGGGGTTGCATAGACTGAGTAGGGGTTGGAGCAAGTGCTGGTGATGTGTGTGGGGTTAGCCGGCAGCAGCTGGAGTGTGTGTTGGGTGAGTAAGCACTTGAATGGTGTTTCACTGTCAGAGTGAGTTTTAGCCACAGCATTCAGATGGAAGATGAGAAAATAATTGTACCACATAGCTGGATTTTGGTTCTTATTTTACATTTGCAGTTGCACTGTGTTTAGTTGATGGTTTGTAATCTGTTTTAAAAAACACCCAAACAGCTTGATCTCCATAGGACTATATTATATAGAGTTTAGCTATTGAATCAAGTTTAGCTGTTGTGCCAGGAGTCTAGCCAAAAGTGATCTTCCCTCCACAGTAGCCTTCTCTGCACTCGAAGGCCGTACACTTGCTTATTATCACTAGTTATTTGCCCATTTTATGTAGCTTTCTGTCCTGATGTTTTTGCAGCTGCTTCAATAATGAGTCATAAGATGACCTTAACTGAGAGCTAAACATGGCTGCTTATGGAAACATCAGGAGGAAATTGAAAACACAAGAGACTTTTAATGCTGCCTGAGTGGAATTTGGTTTGACTAATGTGATAGAGGTATTTATACCAAAGTACAGGGATCATATGGTTCAATGTAGTCACTGCAACAGTAGCAAGGTACACAAAGAATTAGGCAAATATGTAAATAGAAAGTCAAGATACCTAAATTTTCTTATGTGCAATAGCTTAAGTACTCTTTTTCCATAACTAGCTTACAAATTGTGCACTGCTTCTGCAAAAAGCCAAGCCATAATACCACAATGCAAATGAAGTAAATTATGAGATCTTAAAAACTAACCGGCTGGGGGTTTTGTTTGCTTGGTTTGGTTTGTTTTAGCTCAGGCATTTGGAAGGGTGAGTTCAACTGATCCTGACCTCAGTTCCACTACTTCCTGTGAGCCTTCTGCTGATGATTCACCTACAGAGGAAGCCCAGCCATCTGGTGCTTCTGCTACACCTTCTTCACCTGTGTTAGTACTTAGACAACCCAATATTAAAGGTATGCTAAATATATGAACACTATCAGAGTAGCTTGGATGCATACTTACTATAGTGCTACTTTTTGTGGGAAGTAGAAACTCTGAATTATGACACTGGAAAGTGACTCTTGGTTTCCAGTTTTGATGCCATATGTGAATAACAGAATGACAGAAACATTCAGGTTGGAAAAGACCCTCAGGATCACCAAGTCCAACCAATAACCTTACTCTGCAAGGTTCATCCTAAACTATATTCCCAAGCACCACATCCAAACGATTTAGACACACCCAGGGTTGGTGACTGCACCATCTCCTTGGGCAGCCTATTCCAGTGCCCGACCACTTTTCTGTGTATTTTTTTTTCCGTGATACCCAGTCTAAACCTACCCAGTCACAGCCTGAGGCCATTCTCTCTTGCTCTATCACTAATTAGATCTGAGAAACTAAGTCTTAAGTCTCTGCTTATGAAAGGCGGATGTTTCTTTTTTTCATTGTCCTCTCTGTATATATTGTAATTTTGTTATGTATGTAGATAGTACTCTCAGCATTTCTATATACCTTAGGAGATTTCTGGTTTGTGTTGTGACTGTGTCTTAACACAAAAAAAAAAAAAGCCCTATCACTAATTGTTTAGGAAAAATTTACTGCTTGCAGGATAATCATAATACAAACCAGACACAATACAAACCAGAAGTCTCTTAAGCTATATAAAGTACTGGGAAGAGAGTGGCTTAATTTTTGTCCCTTTCAGCTATTGGAACAGTGCCATATGAAGTTGGTGTTGTTTTCTTAACTTTTCCTAGAGCTGTCTCCCAGAGAGGAGAAGAAAGTGGATTTTGTGAATCCTCTTCCATGTAACAAAAGAGAAGGTGGAAGACTTTCACCGATAGCACATGGGTTATCACCAAATGTAAGTCTTGTTAACCCTGATGCCAGAAATTCATATAACATGAGTTAATTTGTGCAGCTGTACACACTTCTTACCTCTTGAAACGCACTGATAACAAATTGATGGAGCCCCTTACATACCACAATACAACTTCTGCTTCACAACTTTTGGGGAGTTTTGTGATCTCCTTGGATAGAAATACTCTGTAGACAGTACTTCAAAGGAAACTGTGTTTGGTTTGGGATGGACTTTGAAAACAGTATAGCAGAAAGTTTCACAGCCTGTGAGTAACTGCTTCTATGAAGGTAACCTCAGACACACTTCTGAAACCTGTCAATAGTAATATGCTTACTGTAGAAGTTTGCGGGTTTTTTTGTAGCCTCTTGCTATAGTTTGCCTATCGGATTAGGCTAACCATAATTTGCTTAGTGTCCTACAATACTACATTGTAGGGTGCACCAAAATCTGCATGTTGCTTCTAATGTGAAGTAGTATTGAACTAATTAGCTTTTTTTATATTAGATCATAGGATCATAAATTCATTAAGAAAAGACCTCTAAATCAAGTCCAACTTTCTACTTATCACCTCCATGACCAATAGACTGTTCTGAAGTAACACATCTGCTTGTTTTTTGAACACGTCCAGGAATGGTGACTCCACCTCTTCCTTGGGTAACCTGTTCCAATGCCTCACTACTCTTTCAGGAATGAAACTCTTCCCAATATCCATTCTGAATTTCTCCTGGCACAGCTTGTGGCCGTTGCCACTAGTTTTGTTAGTTACTAGGGGAAAGAGGCCAGACCCACCCTCAGTACAACCCCCTTTCAGATGACTGTAGTGAGCAATACGGTCTGTTCTCAGCCTTCTCTTCTCCAGGCTAAACAATCCCAGCTCCCTCAGCCAATCCTTATGACTTGTTCTCCAGACCCTTCACCATCTGCATTGGTGTTCTCTGTACCCACTTGATGTACCTCAATATCTTTCTGACGCTGTAGTGCCCAAAATTGAACTCAGGTCTTCAAGTGGAGTCTCACCAGGACCAATTAGAGTGGCACAATTACTTCCTTACTTCTCCTGGCCATACCATTTCTGATACAGGTCAGGANCTCTTCTCCAGGCTAAACAATCCCAGCTCCCTCAGCCAATCCTTATGACTTGTTCTCCAGACCCTTCACCATCTGCATTGGTGTTCTCTGTACCCACTTGATGTACCTCAATATCTTTCTGACGCTGTAGTGCCCAAAATTGAACTCAGGTCTNCCTCCCCCCCCCCCCTCCCCCCCCCCGCCTCCCCCTTTTTTTTTTTTTTTTTTTTTTTTCTTTTCCTCATAATTTTCTTTCTTGGTGTGTTCTTTTTTACAGTTTTTGCAGGAAACTGATAGGTAGCACTATTACACAGCAATAGAACTGTAGAATTGTTCATATATACATTTTAGCACACTTGAAAAGCAGTGACACACCTCATGGTGCTTTGGATCTTTTGACAGATCGTGTTCTAATGTGCCTGTGCTTATAGTTTGTCATACTTACTTTGCTGGGGGTGCAGCATAGGTTTGACTCCAAACTGGAAATTAATCAGACCATAAAATGCTGGACTCATCTATCAGTAGATAGTGTAGAAAGAGAAACACATATGCAGATCCCTGTGATGGCAGGTTGCAATGATGACAGTGTTCAGTAGCTGTGAGTGGAGTGGGGAAACAGTAATGCTAAACAGATTCCTGAAGAGTACTTGGTTTATTGTTGATTGTGTTTTATCTGCCTGTTGTATGCTAAAAAATTAATCTACAGCACTCTGATAACGAACTTTGTGTTCCTGAACAAGTAAATTAACGATGCATCTCAGAATCATATAATCATGTGATGGTAAGGTTGGAAGGGACCTCAAAGATCAGATCTTCACCTAATGTAACTCAGTGGTGTACTGGGAGGGAAGAGATTTGGTGGATTTCCACTTGTTGACTAGAAATGCATTCTCAGTATATATGATAGATTTCTTTCTCTTTTTGCTTCTAGAATGCTAGTAGTAGAAGTTCAGCTGTTGTGAGACAAGAGTGTAGACGTCTTAATTTTTCTTCTTCATAGGCTGTAAAACCAGAGGCAGATGGTCTATCAACTAATGTAAATCCAGAACCTGTTGAAGAAGTTCATCTAGTTACAAGAATGGCAGAGTTACATTCTTCTTTCTCTTCACATGATGCACAGCAAGCTATTGCAGGCCCAGTCGAGGTGGCACACAGATTTACACTTGATACTGTAGAAACTAGAGAGTATTCTTCTGCTGCAGAAGCTGTGAGCACTAGTTCCAGTTCAGTTCCTCAGGCTGCACATGTTATACTTCCTAGTCCTTCACGTTACAGACAACTCTGTGGTGTTGAAAACTGTGTTGGTCGAACAATCAGCCTTGTTCCCGATGGCGATCAACTGCCACCACTTCTGCTTGCAGTGAGTGAAAAAGGTAAAATTTGAGAAAACTGTTTAATATTTAGACACAGGATTTCTAAATATGAACTTGTGTGTATATAATTTTTCTTTTAATACAATACAATTCTAATCTCATTTATTTGCTGCCCTTCATATTGTCTGGTAATTGAATGTGTATCGTTAATCAGGTCAATTTTAGAAAGAGAATGCTTTATCGTTTAAATGCATTGTAGTAGTGAATGCTCATTGATGGTACTTACCGGTAGCAGTATATGGATGAGGAGGTAGTGTACACAATTATTCATTAGTTACCAAATGAATGTTAGACCTAGTTTGCACCTTTGTTAAAAGTTACTGCCTTATTTTTATACATTTTATACTCTTAAGGTAAGCTAATCATTGATAGCTCTTTAGCTGTTCTAAAGTTGAGAATAATTACCACCCTCTTAAGATAGTATGGTACAGTATTTGCTATGTTTTGATCTGTAAATCTTAAGTAGTTGCTTGATATGTTGAACTAAATTGTGTATTAAATTATTCAGGTCCTCTAGTGGAACCACAGCCATCTCACCAACAGGTCATGTGTCTGCTTGCAGAAGGCAATTCTTGCCCAGCCACTTTTATCCTAAATGCAAACTTGCTTGTAAATGTCAAGCTAATGACTTGTAAGTAGTGCACATTTTCGTTTCCATGATACCACCTTTCTTTTTCTTACTGTAAAACAGCATTACTATGGTGTATCTGTCTTTTTAATTAAAGATTGTTCCAAAAAATGTTGGTGCTTCTCAACAACTGGACTACATGGCTTGGGTCAGGCGGAAATTATCATTCTGTTGCAGTGTTTACCACAAGAAGAAATCTTTCCAGCTGAAATGTTAAAATTATTTATTGGCATCTATAAGGATGCCATGAATGGTATGTAACTTGATTTGATTCCTTACTGCTTTCTAGTACCTTCTTGCTGATATTTAAAGCTGGAAGTCAATACCTAATTTTTGTTAGAAGTATCTGCGGGTGTCTAATGATTCTGTTGAAAAATCTTGCAGTGTTAGTCTTGGGTTCTAAATAAACAACAAGAATAATAAAGTTTTGTTTCATACCTCTGTAAACATCCTGTTGGTAGGTTTTTATGTTGTTCAGTCATACTGCATTGGGGACTATGAATACAAGTCTTTTAGTCAGTGACATCTAGAACTTCATTTGTAGAGGTGCTATACTGTTATGTGTGTGTGTGGGCATATATATATAAATACAGATATAGATATATGTTTGAGGTCTGTTAATAGCAGATCATCAACTAGTGTCTGCTGGAACAGTGCTTTTGGAAAATAATGGTTTCTTCGTGAAGCTAATTTAATCAGTAAATATAGAGCACTTGGGTTTAGGTATCTTTCAGACTTCTGGGAAGATGTGAGAGATGCTATATGACTTACTTGGCTGTTGGGCACCACTGTTTAGAGTAGTTTTCTTGCCATAATGTATTAACTTCTCCAGACGTGCAAAGACGCTTTCCCTCTTTCTACAGGAAAGCTAATAAAAACCATGGGATATATTACTTTTACTGAAAAGTTCCTTGGTACAGAAGACTTGGGAGGATTCCTGTTTGTTTCACCAATTTACGAGAAATTTGATGATCAGATTCTACCAGACAAACCCTATCTTTGTGGCATTCTCATCCATAAGGTGGAAATACCCTTGGCGAAAGCTTTTCCAAGCCGTTTAATGTCTAGCTTGGGAGCAGAATCTGGGGGTAAGTTTTAACATTTTAAAACCTGTATAAAGATAAAATTTCCTTTGGTAAATACAAGGTGTTTAGACGAGCAAAGTATTTAAAATAATATTTGCAGAGTTTTATTTTACATTCTTGCAAGACTGGACTTTTGTACCTAGGAAGTCAATTGTTCTGTTAGACTTGCTTGATTTATTTTTTCTCCTCTTAGCTGATGAGAAAGCTAAGAAGTCCCAACTCACAGCAGTAGACTGTGTCTGACACTTGTTGACATAGGAGGAAAATTTGATGGGAAGTTAACAAACCCGATCTACAGCTGACAAATAGGGTTTTTTTGGGTTAAATTACTGAAATTGAGTATATTGTCAAAGTGTTACTACTACATAATGGGTAGAAGTATTCAGTACTTAAAAAGATAACTAATTAATAAACTTTTAATCTCTGGGCCTGTAAAAATGCAGCAGGCATTTATTCAGAGAGGTGGATGGAGACCTTGTGAACATGGACCACCAGAGGTTGTGCAGTAACACAACCTCCATGTGGGAATTACCTTCCACCATCTGTTTCAGGCTGATGCTTTCCCATACAGTTAGTGTGAACCTCTGTCACCGTGGGACTGCTTTAGAATCACCAAAGGAGATTGTTGCTGCAGATTCATAATGCCTTGGAGCACAGACAAAACTAACTTGAGCAAGACTTGAAGTTAGATACTATCCTAAAGGCCTCCTAGAGCAGCTTGTGTACTTGCTTGAATAATGCAGACATCTAATTTAGTGATATAGGTGGTGTTTTGTTTCCTGTTGCACTGCTGCTTTTTATGTAGAGCAAAGAGCAGGTCATTAGGTAAGATGAAGAATGCAGCAGTTGCTTAAGTGAAATAGATTTTTTTAATTATCATATACAAATTTCATTACCTGAACACTTTTTAGGCTTATTTTATAAATAAGCCTAAAATTCTAGTAGTTTCAAGTTCGGAAATACGTATTTCTTGTTATTTCTGTAGTCAGTGGTTGATTTCTGCTATCCAGAATGTCTGCATGTTGAGAATGGTGGTAGCTTCTTTATTGTTGTTGTTTCTCTTTCCAAGTTACTTCTCCATCTTTTTCTTTTACCAATTTTGTGTCTTTAATCTGACAGTCTTGACAGATACACTACTCATTTTGTTTTCAAATGGCTTCGTATTGTGTTCTGTGATCTCCTCCATCTCTGCTTCCCTAGTTTCCATCTGTGTGTGTCCCATTGCAGCCATGGAACTTGTTGCTTTGTATGATCATGCTTTTCATACAAGCTTGTTGCTTTGTATTACCATGCTCACTTGCTCTATTCTTGCTTAAGTGGTATTTCACACGGTATGAGAGCATTGTTGTAGAAGATGTTAACCTGTACGGTATTATTAGTCAAGCAGCTATGAAGCCTCGCAACCCCTCACACAGCTGGTGACCCAAAGACTAAATCCAGGATGTTTCTGTCCACGCTGTACTACATAGCTGACAAACCATATGAAAGCAGCAGAGCAAGTCTCTACCACAGTGACTCTGGCAATTGCACTGCAGTAGGATTTAACTGTGGGTGGGGAAACCACACAGTGGGCTGAGCAGCAGCCCATGACACGGAATTTGACAGGATCTGTAGTTCATTTGGCTCAGATACAGAGATTAAGAAGCATAGGCTGTAGCTGAAGTTAGAAGTACATGGATTAGCAAGCCTTCCAGTTGGTGAACACTGACCTTTTCCCTTTATTGTCCATGACCCTAGCATATCCAATGCCTCTACTGAGTGTCAGAGAGCGGAACCCAATCTTTACAGAGATCGGATGCACAATTTTTCAAAAACTTACTGTGAGTAAAAGTTTATTGTCTTGCCTTCACGTTGTAGTTTACATTATGTAAAATATCCTCAAATTTCTCAAAAGCAGTTAGTTATTTTGGCAAAGATAAAGGGTGATTATTTTTTTGCTTCATACCTGAGTTGAAACCTCCTTACAAATCATAGAATCATAGAATCATAGAACCATAGAATGGTAAGGTTGGAAGGGACCTCAAGGATCATCTAGTTTCAACCCCCTGCCATAGGCAGGGACACCTCCCACTAGTACAGGTTACTCAAGGCCTCATCCAAAACGAGCATGACTGAGTGAGGAAAGCTGTATCTTTGTATCTTTCACATTATGTTGCTACACACTAGTTTTGGTAGTAAGAAATGGCTTTAAATAGTTGAGAAAAATGTTGACATTCCCATTGAAGCTGGTAGTAGTCATTGTTTAGTTGCATTTTTCTCTTTTAGGTGGTGCAGGAATTCTAGCCTCTGAAGTATGATGTTTGAAGGTGAAGAAATTTTTGAAAGGCAGATGCCATGATCTAACTGTAATAGTAATTACGTTGTCACAGGAACTTAGCATTACCACAGTTAACCAGTTTGACTGTTACTACATGAAGAAATTTTTGGCACAATCATCAGAATAAGTCAAGTTGGGAATTTATGATACTCCTTGTGGAATTTTTCCCCATGTTACACAAAAAAAAAATAAAAATTGTTCTACAGAGTCATAGAATCTTAGAACTGTTGAGGTTGAAAGAGACCTTTGAGATAAGTCCAGCTGCACACCATAAACTTGGAATCCCACAAGTACTGCTAAATCACGGTTACTAAACCATGTTCCTAAGAACCACATCCACACATCTTCTCAATACTTCCAGGGAAGGTTACTCCCACTTCTGCGTGCAGCCTTTTCCAATGCTTCATAACCATACAAGCAAAGAAATTTTTCCTGATATCCAACCTGAACCTCCCCTGGCATAACTTGAGGCCAAAATCAAAGAATGGTACAAGTTGGAAGGGAGATCATCTGGTTCAACTACCCTGCTAAAGCAAGTTCACCCAGAATAAGTTCTCAAGGAATGCATCCAGACAGGTTTCGAATCTCTCTGGAGAAGGAGACTCCACAGCTTCTCTGGACAGCCTCTACTAGTGCTTTGCTACCCTCACGGGAAAGGATTTTCTTATGATTAGGTGGAACTTCCTTTGTTCCACTTTATCCTCATTGCCCCTTGTCTCATCACTGGACACCCACCCCTGAAAGAGCTTAGAGTCATAGAATGTAAGGTAAGGTTGGAAGGGACCTCAAGCATCATCTAGTTCCAACCCCCTACCACAGGCAGGGACACCTCCCACTAGTACAGGCCACTCAAGGCCTCATCCAGCCTGGCCTTGAACAGCTCCAAGGAGGGAGCATCCACAACCTCCCTGGGCAACCTGTGTCAGTGCCTCACCACCCTCACTGTAAAGAACTTCCTC
>VWZE01009723.1:0-21317 GCA_013396675.1 Eubucco bourcierii | reverse complement strand
AAGCATCATCATCATCCTCATCTTCATCCTCCTTATCCTCCTTCTCATCATCCTCCTCCCCCTCTTCATCATCATCATCATCCTCCTCCTCATCCTCCTCATCATCCTTCTCCTCCTCTTCCTCCTCCTCCTCTTCCTTCTCCTCCTCCTAATGCTCATCCTCCTCCTCCTAATCATCATTGTCCTCCTCATCCTCCTCCTCCTCATCCTCCTCATCCTCACCGTCATCCTCCTTCTCCTCCTCCTCATCCCCATCCTCCTCCTCCAGCCTGTGCATTCTGGTGCACATCACTACAGAAAAGAGAAGAGATGTTTGGGTGTCCATGTCCTGACCTTTCCCTGTGTGCCTGCAGCTCCTGCACAGTGACAGCCTGGACCTGGTGCTGAGCTCACAGGCAGGAGTTGCTGTGGATCAATGTGGATCACATTCTGTGCTTCTGTGCTCCACAGCCTCCCTGGGCAACCTGTGCCAGTCTCTCCCCACCCTCACTCTCAACAATCTCTTCCTCATCTCCACTCTCAGTCTCCCCTCTCCCAGCTCAAAGCCATTGTCCCTCCTCCTGGCACTGCCAGCCCTTAGCACATCTGTGTCTGAAGAGCATCCCTGCACAGGCAGAGAGTGCTGCTTCTGGCTCAATCCATTAGTAAACCAGGCAGCAGCTGCTGACTTCTCCTTGGCAGGGTGATGTTGGCAGCATGCCCTGCAAAAGCTGTGTGTGCCCCACAGAACTCAAGGCCTCATCCATCCTGGCCTTGAACACCTCCAGGGAGGTTGTGGAGCACAGAAGACCATGTTGGGTGATTCTGTGCTCCACAACCTCTCTGGGCAACCTGTGCCAGTGCCTCACCACCCTCATCCTGTGCCAATGTCTCACCACCCTCAACCTGTGCCATTGTATCACCACCCTCATCCTGTGCCAATGTCTCACCACCCTCAACCTGTGCCAGTGTCTCCCCACCCTCACTGCAAACAACTTCCTCCTAACATCCACTTTCAGTCTCCCCTCTGCCACTTCAAACTCATTGTCCCTTGTCCTGGCATTCCCAAACCTTGGCAATAGTCCCTCCTCAGCCTTCCTGTAGGGCCCCTTCAGATCCTGGAAGGCCACTCTAAGGTCTCTTGGAAGCCTTCTCTACTCCAGTCTGCAGAGCCCCAACTCTCTCAGCCTGTCCTAGGCAGCCCAAAAAGGACTGACTCCAATCCATAGGGGCACCTGAGCTAGGTGCCAGGGATTAGCACAGCATCAGCCCAGCTCCTTTGCTTCTCTGAAAGGACAAAACTCACTTGGAGCTTGTTTGGGCATCTGATGAGTTGTTCTGGGCAGCCTCCAGCCAGGTTTGCTGCTTTCTGAGCTCACCCCTGTCAGGCTGCATTGCCTACAAGGTGGTGTGCAGGAGGGGGTTGAGCTTTGGCACAGCTTTCAATGCTTCTCAAACTCTGTTCTAACCAACCAACTCCACCTGCTTTTACCTGGCTTGTTTTTCCCCCTCTGCCCTGCCACGCTTTTGATGTCTCTCCTGGGTTCACAAAGCTCTGCTGCCTCCACCTTGTGCTCCTCAGGCTGTGCTTCACTTGCCTGATGCCTTTTCCTTTTGGTTTTAATTCCTGTCTTTTAAAGCTCAGGGGAAGCTTCTTTACCTTGTTTGTTTGTTTGTTTGTTTGAGATGCTCTGGCTCCTCTGCCCTTAGGCTGCTCTCAAGAGATTTGGGCTATCAGCTCCTGTGTGTCCAGTCTCTCTTTTCCTCCAAAAACCTTCTGGTGACAGGCTAGAGGCTGAGCTGCAGCTCTGCTCTTATCTCCAGTAATCCTTCCTCTAGAGTAACTTAACTCCTGATTGAGAGCCCAGGAGTGCTACTGCTACTCACTGCTTGGGGCTGAAGGCAGCCTGCACCTTCACCTCTGCTTCCAAGGGCAAGTCTCCAAGCCAAATGCTTAAAGGAGACGGTAAGAAGGAGTCACACCCTGGGCTTTGGGAGCAGGCACCTCAAATCTCCCTCCCCAGCTCACCTACAGCCACTTCAGGAATTGCAAGGCTGCTCTGAGGTCTACCTGCAGCCTTCTCTTCTCCAGCCTCAACACCCCCAGCTCTCCCAGACTGTCCGCACAGCAGAGCTTCTCCAACCTCATCTCATCACCTCTGTGGCCTCCTCTGGATGCTCTCCAGCAGCTCCAGGTCCTCCTTGTGCTGGTTCCCCAGAGCTGGAGGCAGTGCTGCAGGTGGGGGCTGAGCAGAGCAGAGCAGAGGGGCAGAATCCCCTCCCTGTGCTGCTGCTCTCCCTGCTCTGCCTGCAGCCAGCACACAGCTGCCTCTGGGCTGCCAGCCACCAGTGCTGGCTCCTGGGCACTTGGGCACCAACTGACCCCCCCAAGGCCTTCTCCTCCAGCCTGCTCTCAGCCACTCCTCACCCAGCCTGCATTAGTGCTTGGCATTGCCCTGACCCAGCTGCAGGAGCTGCACTTGGCTTTGTTTGCCTTCCTGAGGTTGGCTCATCCAGCCTGGCCTAAGAACACCTCCAGGAAGGTTGTGGAGCACAGAAGCTCAGAATGTGATCAAGATCACATTCTGTGCTTCTGTGCTCCACAACCTCCCTGGACAACTGTGCCAGTGTCTCACCACTCTCAACCTGTGCCATTGTCTCACCACCCTCATCCAACCTCCACAACCTCCCTGGGCAACCTGTGCCAGGGTCTCACCACCTTGCTAAGGCTGTGTCCAAGCTGGCTTTGAATACTGGAAGGCTTGGAGCCTCCCCAGGCTCTCTGGAGAAGCTGTTCCAGTGAACTCCATCACTTTGTTCCATGCCTCACAGGAGCAGAGCAGCAACCAGGCCATGTCCTTGCCCTGCCCCAGCTGCAGGAGCTGCACTTTGCCTCCTTGACCTTCCTGAGGTTACCTTGGGGCTCACCTCTGTAGCCTGCCCAGGTCCCCTTGGATGGATCCTACCCTCCTTGTGTCAGCCACACCACACAGCTTGGTGCCACCTGCAGAGCTCCTGGGGGGTGCCTCTATGCCACTGTCATGCAGGCTGACA
The DNA here is from genome assembly GCA_013396675.1 of Eubucco bourcierii. Classification (NCBI taxonomy): domain Eukaryota; kingdom Metazoa; phylum Chordata; class Aves; order Piciformes; family Ramphastidae; genus Eubucco; species Eubucco bourcierii. Next base: position 18,284 of record VWZE01009723.1, on the reverse strand, counting down.
AATTCCTCAGCCAGCTTAGTGTGTTTCACCCAGAAGTTAAAAATAAATAAATAAATAAATAAATAAAGGAGCATTTAATTACTGGGAGGAATCCAACTGGTGAAGAGTGACCCTGGCACAGGCTTTGGTTTGTCTGGGGTGAGGAGTATGGATGCAGCTCAGCCAGAGATGTTGCTGAATGGCTGATTGGATGGACTGGAGGAGACAAAGCACTGAATGTCCTGCTCAAAACTGCAGTGGTTGCTGTGCTTGGCTGGATGGATCTGGTGCTGCTTTGGTGAGGTGTTCTTCACTCAGCTCTGCTTGTGAGCTTGAAGCCAGTATTTCACTTGGGGACCCTCTGCAGTAGCTTCTTAGTGCTGTGGCTTGACAGAGTAAAGGTTTGTGTAGAGCATTTTCAGAGAGCTGGGCAGGCTGCAGAGCTGGGCACAGGGAACCTCCTGGAGCTCAGCAAGGCCAAGTGCAGGATCCTGCCCCTGAGCAGGAACAACCAACTGCAGCAGGACAGCTGAGGGGGGACCTGCTGGGAGGCAGCTCCATGGAGAGGGACCTGGGAGTGCTGGGGGGCAGCAAGTTCCACATGAGCCAGCGGTGTGCCCTGGTGGGCAGGAAGGCCAAAGGGGTGCTGGGGTGCATGGAGTGTAGGCAGCAGGGCAAGGGAGGTTCTCCTTCCTCCTAACTCTGCCCTAGTCAGGTCAGTTGTGGAGTCCTGTGCCCAGTTCATGGCTCCCCAGTTACAAAGGGAATGGGAAGTGCTGGAGAGAGCCCAGGGCAGGCTGCAAAGCTGCTGAGGGGCCTGGAGCAGCTGTGGGAGCAGCAAAGGCTGAGAGCCCTGGGGCTGAGAGCCTGCAGAAGAGCAGCCCCAGAGGGCAGCTGAGCAATGCTCAGCAAGAGCTGAAGGAGCTGTGGGGGGCAAGAGGCTGGGGCCAGGCTCTTGTGAGTGGTGCCCAGGGGCAGTGGGCACAAAGTGGCACCCAGGAGGTTGCATGTGAGCAGGAGGAGAAAGTTGTTTGGTGTGAGGGTGCTGGAGGAGGCCTGGAGCAGGCTACCCAGAGAGGTTGTGCAGTCTCCTTGTGTGGAGAGCTTCCAACCCTCCTGGGCACTGTGCTGCTGGGCAAGCTGCTGTGGGTGCCCTGCTTGGGCAGGGAGCTGGGCTGGGTGATCCCCAGAACTCCCTTCCAGCATGCTGGGCTCTGGGATTCTCTGGAAGCCCTGGAGCAGTCATTTTGCAGAGTTACACCTCAGGCTTTGGGTTCAGCTGAAGGCAGCCTGGAGAGCAGTGCTACGCTGCAGGATTTCAGGGGGTTGCTGGAAGGCTTTGGGATGTGAACCTTCTCCTTTCAAATGCAAAGGGCAGGAGCCATTCTTGCTGCCCTGCTCCCCACCACACATTGCCTCAGCCAGGGGACTCTGGGCCAAAGCCACTCATTTGCAAATTACACTCTGCATGCTAATTGCACCGCGCTGGCAAACTTAATTGCAGGGCCATTAAAACGTTAATTGCTAAGTGGCCAGTTGGCATCGGTGCCAGGCTGATGGAGATGCTGCTGATGCTTCTGTTTGTTGCACAACACAGGCTGATGATCTCCTGCACCAGGATTATTCAGAGGGTGGTGCCCAAACCACTCGGGGGCCTACCAGCGGTGGCTGTGCAATGTCACACAGCCAAGTGCTGAAGATTCACCACTGCAAAAGCAAGTCCTGAACTTTGCTTTGATTACAGCTCTGGAAGCAAACTGGCATCTGTGGGGAGGTCCCTTCCAACCTCTGCCGTTGTAGGATTCTATGACATGGAATTGCTCACACCAAACAACTTTCTCCTCCTGCTGACATGCAACCTCCTGGGTGCCACTTTATGCCCACTGCCCCTTGGCACCACTGACAAGAGCCTGGCCCCAGCCTCTTGCCCCCCACAACTCCTTCAGTTCTTGCTGAGCATTGCTCAGCTGCCCTCTGGGGCTGCTCTTCTGCAGGCTCTCAGCCCCAGGGCTCTCAGCCTTTGCTGCTCCCAGAGCTGCTCCAGGTCCCTCAGCAGCTTTGCAGCCTGCCCTGGGCTCTCTCTTGTGCCCCTTGAACTGGGCAGCCCAGAACTGGAAGCACAACTCTGGATGCAGCCTCAGCAGGGCAGAGCAGAGTGGCAGGAGAACTCCTCTTGCCCTGCTGCCCACACTCTTCCTCATGGCCCCATTCTCCTGCCCTCCCCCCTCAGCTCTGGGTGAGAAATGTGAGCCAGGGAGTCAGCACCGAGATAGGGATGCTGAGCACTGCCCAGATGCCCTCTGGGGCTCTTCTTCTGCAGGCTCAGCAGCCACAGGGCTCTCAGCTTGGCCTAAGGGTGGCCTTAGCCCCTTCTGCTGCTGCTTCAGGCCCCTCAGCAGCTTTGCAGCCTGCCCTGGGCTCTTTCCAGCAGTTCCCTGGTCAGTCCTGATCTGAGGACCCAGAACTGGATCCAGTACTGCAGATTTGGTCTCACTATGGCAGAGTGAAGCTGCAGGAGAGCCTCCCTTGAGCTGCTGCCCACACTCTTCCTCATGCACCCAGCTCACCATTGCCCTTCTCAGCCATCAGGGCAGGTTTCTATACCACTGCTGCCCACCAAGGCTCCCCCCAGGTCCTGCTCCTTGGAGCTGCAAGGGTGCAGGCCTGGGCAGTGTCCCCCAGGTAACTCCAGTGCCCTGAAGCTAATGCAGCTTTGGGTACTCCTGAGGCAGATCTGATCCCTTCTCAAGTTCTCATGAGCAGGAGGTATGGATGTGGAGGTGCCCTCTGGGGCTCTTCTTCTGCAGACTCAGCAGCCACAGGGCTCTCAGCTTGGCCTGAGGGTGGCCTTAGCCCCTTCTGCTGCTGCTCCAGGCCCCTCAGCAGCTTTGCAGCCTCCCCTGGGCTCTCTCTAGCAGTTCCCTGTCCCTCTGCAACTGGGTAGCCCAGAACTGGAGCTAAGATGCCAGCTGTGGGCCGCCTAGAGCAGAGTGGAGGGACAGGAGGAGAAGCTCCCCTGATGTGGCCATGCTCTTGGTGGTGCAGGCAGGTTTGCCTTCGTGCTGCTGAGTTAACCACATCATGTTTCATTGGAGTGGGAAATGTTTCCCCTCCAACAGCATCACTGAGCTGGAAGATAACAGAACCCAGCTTCTTATCTTTTTTCTGGGTCCTTGTCAGGGAATAAATGAGCTGTGGGGAGAGCTTTACTGGGAAGATGAATGCTCAGCCTGGACTGCTTCTGAGGAAGCAGCAGCTGACATCTGGAGCAGGGGGAACAGCCCTCCCCAGGCTTTTGAATGATGTGGGCTTTGTGCTGCTCCCCCCTGGCTGCCTCCCTTCTGTTACCAGTCTGTGAGCTCAAGGAGAGGCAAATCCAATTCCCTCCTGGGGGTCTGCTGTTGCAGGAATGGCCCCGGGTCAGGTTTTGCTGGAAAACAAAGCAAGGCTGAGCTTCAGGACCTGCAATAGGGAGGCCATGGGTGCCTCCTCCTGGGGATGCCCAAGGCCAGGCTGGGCAGTTGAGTCTAGTTCAGAGATGCCCCTACCCATGGCAGCAGAATGAGCTCTGAGGTCCCTTCCAGCCTGAGTTGTCTGTGGCTCTGTGCCTTGGGAGGCTCTGAAGTTACTGAGGCACCATAAAGAGATCTGGCTCATTCCTGGCATGAACACTTTGGCATTTGCTCTTAGGTGGAGGCTTGATGTGAAAGGAGACATTCTGGAGGCCTTGCACTGCTTCAAGGGAGCCCAGCAGAAAACTGGGGAGCAGAGTCCTGTTTGTGGTGGCAGGACAAGGGGAGATGGTTTGGAGTGAGAGAGGGAGACAGAGAGTGGAGAGAAGGAATAAATGTTGGGCACTGAGGGTGGGGAGAGCCTGGCCCAGGCTGCCCAGAGAGGTGGGAGCTGCCCCATGGCTGGCACCAGTGCAGGTCAGGTTGTTTGGGGCTGTGAGCAGCCTGCTCTGGCTGGGGATGTCCCTGCTGAGTGCAGGGGGTTGTGTTGGAGGAGCTTGAAAGGTCCCTTCCAACCCAAGTTTCTCTGTGATTCAGCTGAATCAAACATCTATAAAAAAAGAGTGGTAGAAATCAATTTACTTTTTTACTCAGCTGCCCTCTGGGGCTGCTCTCCTGCAGGCTCTCAGCCTTTGCTGCTCCCAGAGCTGCGGCAGGCCCCTCAGCAGCTTTGCAGCCTGCCCTGGACTCTCTCCAGCAGTTCCCTGTCTCTCTGCAACTGAGCAGCCATGAACCGGAGCCACCAGTGCAGCTGTGGCCATGACTGGGGCAGAGCAGAGGGAGAGGAGAACCTCCCTTGCCCTGCTGGGGTTGGAAGCTCTCCAGACAAGGAGACTGCACAACCTCTCTGGGCAGCCTGCTCCAGGCCTCCTCCAGCACCCTCACACCAAACAACTTTCTCCTCCTGCTCACATGCAACCTCATGAGTGCCACTTTGTGCCCACTGCCCCCTGGCACCACTGACAAGAGACTGGCCCCAGCCTCTTGCCCCCACAGCTCCTTCAGCTCTTGCTGAGCATTGCTAAGCTGCCCTCTGGGGCTGCTCTTCTGCAGGCTCTCAGCCCCAGGGCTCTCAGCCTTTGCTGCTCCCAGAGCTGCTCCAGGCCCCTCAGCAGCTCTGCAGCCTGCCCTGGACTCTCTCCAGCGCTTCTCTGTCCCTCTGCAACTGGGTAGCCCAGAACTGGAACCAGGACTCCACAACTGGCCAGACAGGGCTAGAGTAGAGGGGGAGGAGAACCTAATTCAACTTGCTGGCCACACTCTTCTCCATGCCCCCAGCACCCCTTTGGCCTTCCTGCCCACCAGGGCACACTGCTGGCTCATGTGGAACTTGCTGCCCCCCAGCACTCCCAGGTCCCTCTCCATGGAGCTGCTTCCCAGCAGGTCCCCCCTCAGCTGCAGGAGTCATTCCTCAGGCTGATACCCATCCTAGGAGCGCAGATGGTGTTGGGTGGGTGAGAGGGTGACATCTCCTGCAGCCTGCCCTTCTGTCTTGCCACCCACTGAGAGTGATGTCATAGTTGCTGCTCAAAAAATTCACTTCCCAATTTGGGGTGAGAGGAAGCTTTTGAGTGCCTGGGAACAGACACTGGGAGTTTCTCCCTCCCGTGTCTGGCGCTTTGCATCTTGGCAGCCTGGGTGCTGCTGTTCACCTCCATGTGCTCTGCTCTTCCAGGCACCACCCATGCCTGCAGATGCTGCTGGCACCATCTTCAGTGCCTGCCCTTCTGCCATGGGTGTCAAAGACTCACAGAATGCTTTGGGTGGGAGGGACCTTAAAGATCATCATCTCCCATCCAGCATAGCTTCCCCAAGGGCTCATCCAACCTGGCCTCAGAACACCTCCACGGAGGCTGTGGAGCACAGAAGCACAGAATGTGATCTCTGATGACATTCTGTGCTTCTGTGCTCCACAACTTCCCTGGAGGTGTTCAGTGATTCTGTGCTCCACAGTCTCCCTGGGCAGCCTGTGCCAATCTCTCCCCACCCTCACTCTCAACAATTTCTTCCTCATCTCCACTCCCAGTTTCCCCTCTCAAAGCCATTGTCCCTAATCCTGCCACTCCCGGCCCTTCTCCAAAGGCCCTCCTTGTCCCTCCTGCAGCCCCTTCAGGCACTGGAAGAGGTCTCCCTGCGGCCTTCTCTTCCCCAACCTCAACACCCCCAGCTCTCCAAGCCTGTCCCCACAGCAGAGCTTCTCCAGCCTCATCTCATCACCTCTGTGGCCTCCTCTGGATGCTCTCCAGCAGCTCCCGGCCCTCCTTGTGCTGGTTCCCCAGAGCTGGAGGCAGTGCTGCAGGTGGGGGCTGAGCAGAGCAGAGCAGAGGGGCAGAATCCCCTCCCTGTGCTGCTGCTCTCCCTGCTCTGCCTGCAGCCAGCACACAGCTGCCTCTGGGCTGCCAGCCACCAGTGCTGGCTCCTGGGCACTTGGGCACCAACTGACCCCCCCAAGGCCTTCTCCTCCAGCCTGCTCTCAGCCACTCCTCACCCAGCCTGCATTAGTGCTTGGCATTGCCCTGACCCAGCTGCAGGAGCTGCACTTGGCCTTTCCTGAACACCAAACTCATGGGAAACTTCTCCTGCATGTGTGTCCTGTGATGACCACACCAGGTTGGACCTCTGAGATCCAGCCTGATCCCCTGGCAGAGCACAGACACTGTTAGGGCTTGCAGGGGATCTCTGGGATCCAGCCTGACCCCCTGGCAGAGCAGAGCCAGTGCTGGCTCCTTGCCAACCTGTGCCAGTGCCTCTCCAGCCTCAGTGCCCAGAATTTCTTCGTTGTCTGCAGCCCCCTGAGCGCCTGTGGAACACTGAGCCTGGCAGAAGTGAGTTTGCCTGTTTTCAAGAGCTGTTTTTTCCCTCCTCTCCTGACAGATGGGAAGGTTGAAGTGACCAAGGAAGGAGTGAAGCTGTGCACCATGGGGCCTGGCAAGGTCTTCGGGGAGTTAGCCATCCTCTACAACTGCACCCGGACTGCCACTGTCAAAAGTAAGCTCAGCTCTCAGCCCTTGGGCTGCAGCAACTGGGGGAATTGTGGGGGGTGGGGGTGGGGGGAAGAAGGGCTCTGCCATCACTTCTTTGGACTTGCAGCCTCTCTTAGGTGCTCCACTTCCTTAAGGTATTCGTCTCGTTGGGACTGACCTGAGCCACTCTGAGGGGGAAGCAAACCCCAGAGAAGGGATCCAGCACCTCCAGAGGAGAAGGGCCTAAAGGATACAGCTGATGGGGAGCAGCTGAGGGAGCTGGGGATGGGGACTGTGAAACAGGGGAGCCTGAGGGCAGAGCTCATTGCTGGCTGCAGCTCCCTGAGAGGAGGCTGCAGCCAGCTGGGAGTTGGGCTCTGCTGCCTGGGCTCAGGGGAGAGAAGGAGAGGAATTGGCCTGAAATTGTGCCAGGGGTGCCCAGTGTGCCCAGACAGCTGAGTGTGAGCCAGCAGTGTGCCCAGGCAGCTGAATGTGAGCCAGCAGAGGGACCTGCACAGGCTGCAGAGCTGAGCCCAAGCCAACCTCATGATGTTCAACAAGACCGAGAGCAGGTCCTGCAGCTGGGTCAGGGCAATGCCAAGCACCAATCCAGGCTGGGCAGTGCCTGCTTGAGAGCAGCCCTGGGGAGAGGGACTTGAGGGTGCTGGTGGAGGAGAAGCTGAACAGGAGCCCCCAGTGTGCACTTGCAGGCCAGAGAGCAACCAGAGGCTGGGCTGCAGCAGGAGCAGTGTGGGCAGCAGGGCCAGGGAGGGGGTTCTGCCCCTCTGCACCTGTCTGGTGAGAGCTCAGCTGGAGCTGTGTGCCCAGTGCTGAGCCCTGTTCCAGGCAAGGGCTGAGGGTGCTGGGAGGTGTCCAGAGAAGGGCCAGGAGGATGCTCAGAGGGCTGGGGCCAGGCTGCTGTGGGGCCAGGCTGAGAGAGTTGTGGGTGTTGAGTGTGGAAAGGAGAAGGCTCCCAGGAGAACTTCTTGTGGCCTCCCAGGGTCTGAAGGGGGCTACAGGAAAACTGGGGAGGGATTTTAGAGGGTGTTGGGGAGTGACAGGAGTGAGGGAAAAGGATCTAAACCAGAAGAGGTGAGACTGAGGTTGGCTGTTAGGTAGAAGTTCTTCCCCATGAGAGTGGTGAGAGCCTGGCACAGGTTGCCCAGGGAGGTGGTGGAAGCCTTCACCCCTGGAGGTGTTTAAGGCCAGGCTGGATGTGGCTGTGGGTAACTGCTGTAGTGTGAGGTGTCCCTGCCCATGGCAGGGGGCTTGGAGCTGGCTGATCCTGGAGGTCCCTTCCAGTCCTGCCCATTCTGTGATTCTGTGACTCTAGAGCTTCACTCAGGGTCTGTGCTTCCACCTGCATGAGCTCTGCCTGTTCCCTGCAAGGGAATTGTTTGCAACCATGAAGTCAGCTCATCAGTGGCACACTTTGTCCTTCAGAGTGATCCTATATGATGACAAAATACTTTGGAGCCCTCCCAAATGATGTAGCAAATGGCACAAGGTCATGTCTAGCTCCACAGGGGAAGCTCCAGAGACCTCCAGACTACTCCAAGCATTGCTTTGGGGTTTTGGAGATGCTTTGGGTCCTCCTCCCTTGCCCACCAAGGAGCCCAGAGGAGCATGGGTGTGAGTGGGCAGTGGGTGTTGATCCAGGAGTATTGAGCTGTTGTTCCTCTTGGAGATGCTTTGGGTCCTCTCTTGGCTACCAAGGAGCCCAGAGGAGCATGGGTGTGCATGGGATCCCCTTGGAAATGCAGGGCTAAAAGACTTCTGATCCTCTAGGGCCATCAGCACTGCAGTTAGTGGGCATGGAGGTGTTGGGGTGATGAAAAGGCCTTGGGGGTATTGGGTGCTGAGCAGCTCCCCAGGAGCCAGCAGTGCCCTCATGCTGCCCACAGGCAGCTGTGTGCTGGCTGCAGCCAGAGCAGTGTGGGCACAGGGCAGGAGAGGGCATTGTGCCCCTTGGCTCTGCTCAGAACTCACCTCCAATCCTGCCTCCAGCTCTGCTGTCCCCAGCAGGAGAAGGACTCAGAGTTGCTAGAGTGAGGCCAGAGGAGGCCACAAAGATGCTGCCAGGGCTGGAGCAGCTCTGCTGTGAGCACAGGCTGAGGAGCTGGGGGGGTGCAGCCTGCAGAGGAGAAGGCTCCAGGGGGACCTCAGAGCTGCCTGAAGGCATCCTGCAGGAAGGCTGCAGAGGGACTTGTGCTGAGGGGGTCTGAGCCAGAGCAAGGGGGAATGGTTTGGAGCTGAGGCAGAGCAGGGTGAGGCTGGAGCTGAGGAAGGAGTTCTGCAGCAGAAGGGTGGTGAGAGTCTGGCACAGGCTGCCCAGGGAGGCTGTGGCTGCCTCCTGCCTGGGGGTGTTGGAGGTCAGGCTGGGTGAGGCCTTGGGCAACCTGGGCTCAATGAGAGGTGTTCCTGCCTGTGACAGGGGCTTGGAGGAGATGAGCTCTGAGGCTGTTTCTAAGCTGAAACCATTCTGTGCTGATTCTCTTACCTCAGAGGTCTTTCCCAGCTGTAACAATTCCATGACACAGTCCTGCATGGTCACTCTCTTCCAGTGCCTGTGACTCCAGATCCTGGAGACAGGAGCTCTTCCTGCCAGTCCTGCTCTGACTGTCTTCTGCAGCTCCTGAGTCTCTTCTTCCCAGCACCCTTCCACTTGGCACTTGGTCTTACCCTCTCCTTTTTTTTTTTGCCTGCTTAACTCTGGAGCGGTGCTGAGGTCACTCCTCTGAGTGTCCTCGGAGAGGTTGTTCTTCAAGGGAGAGATGTCTGCAGTGCTTGTCATAGTCTGTCCCTTCCCCATTATGATAATTAAGGACCTTCTTCTGTCCTTTTGTTTCCTAAGTGCCTTCTAGATGTTTGCTCTCTCCTCATTGCCTGGCTGTGGCTGCAATCAGCTTTATGTCCTTCCAAATGAGGAGGTGGCACAGTGTGACTTTGGGAAACTGTTTCAACCAAGCCTACCTGAAGAGAGGTCTTGGAGTTGTGCCTCTCAGTGTGGGGCATGTAAGGGACTCAAACCATTGCCCCTTCTGCAAAGGTCCATTTGTGCTTTTGGCTAAGTGAGGAATTAATGTCATAAAGCTCTGGAAGAGCAGAGCTGGAGCAAAGGTTTGGAGCTGAGGCAGAGCAGGGTGAGACTGGAGCTCAGGAAGGAGTTCTTCAGTAGGAGGGTGGTGAGGCACTGGCACAGGCTGCCCAGGGAAGAGGTTGTGGTTGCCTCCTGGCTGGGGGTGTTCAAGGCCAGGCTGGGTGAGGCTTTGGGCAACCAAGTCTAGCTGAGTGGTGTCCCTGTCCGTGGCAGGGCGCTGGCATAGATGATCTCTGTGAGTGCAGCCTCAGCAAGTTTGCTGCCCACACCAAGCTGTGTGGTGCAGCTGACAGCTGGAGGGCAGGGATGGCATCCAGAGGGACCTGCATAGGCTGCAGAGGTGGGCACAAGCCAAACTCAGGAGGTTCAACAAGACCAAGGGCAAGGTCCTGCAGCTGGGTCGAGGCAATGCCAAGCACCAACCCAGGCTGGGCAGGGACTGTCTGGAGAGCAGCCCTGAGGAGAGGCACTTGGGGGTGCTGGTGGAGGAGAAGCTCAACAGCAGCCAGCAGTGTGCACTTACAGCCCAGAGAGCAACCAGAGTCTGGGCTGCAGCAGGAGCAGTGTGGGCAGCAGGACCAGGGAGGGGATTCTGCCCCTCTGCTCTGCTCTGCTGAGAGCCCACCTGGAGTACTGCATCCAGGTCTGGAGCCCCTGGGACAAGAGGGATGTGGAGATGCTGGAGTGTGTCCAGAGCAGGACCAGGAGGATGCTCAGAGGGCTGGAGCTGCTCAGCTGTGAGCACAGACTGAAAGAGTTGGGGCTGTGCAGGCTGGACAAGAGGAGGCTCCCAGGTGACCTTCTCGTGGCCTTCCAGGGTCTGAAGGGGGCTACAGAAAAGCTGGGGAGGGACTTTTTAGGGTGTCAGGCAGTGCCAGGACTGGGGGGAATGGAGTAAAGCTGGAGGTGGGGAGAGTCAGCCTGGAGGTGAGGAGGAAGTTCTTCATCAGGAGGGTGGTGAGAGCCTGGCAGAGGTTGCCCAGGGAGGCTGTGGCTGCCTCCTGGCTGGAGGTGCTGACGGCTGGGTTGGGTGAGGCCTTGGACAGCAAAGTCCACTGGAGAGATGTCCCTGCTCGTGGTGGGGAGGTTGGAGGTGTTTAAGGCCAGGCTGGATGAGGCTGTGGGCAGCCTGATCTAGGGTAGGGTGTCCCTGCCCATGGCAGGGGGTTGGAGCTGGCTGATCCTTGTGGTCCCTTCCAACCCTGCGTGGTTCTGTCATTCTGTGCTTCTATGATCCCATGATTCTGTGATCTCTGAGGTCCCTCCCAAGCTGAGCCATTCTGGATGCTGTGGCTGTGACGTGTCCCATTAGGCTGATGCTGGCTGTGCCCATCACAAGTTTTATTTCAGGAGGCAAGCAAAGTTGGGTGAGGCCCTGAGCTACCTGGTCTAGTGGAGGCAGGGGATTCCAATCTCTGATAGCAGAGGGGTTGGAACTAGATGATCTTCAAGGTCCCTTCCAACCCAACCCATTCTATCACAGAATAGGAAGGGACCTCTGGAGGTCATCCAGCACAATCTCCCTGCCACAGCAGCATCACCCAGGGCAGGGCACACAGGAGGCACCTCCAGAGATCATCCAGCACAACCTCCCTGCCACAGCAGCATCACCCAGGGCAGGGCACACAGGAACACATCCAGGTGGGGTTTGAAAGCCTCCAGAGAAGGAGACTCCACAACCTCTCTGGGCAACCTGCTCCAGGCTCCAGCACCCTCACAGGGACAGTTTCCCCTTCTGTTCCCAGGGCACTTCCTCTGCTCCAGCTGGCACCCAGTGTCTCTTGTGCTGCCCCTGGGCACAGCCTGGCTGTGTCCTGCCCACACTACCCTCCACATCTTTAGCACAGCACTGAGGGCAACCCTCAGGCTGCTCTGCTGCCAGCTGCCAGCCCCAGCTCCCTCAGCCTGGCCTCACAGGAGATGTTCACTGCCTGCAGCAGCTTGGGGGCTCTGAGCTGGGCTCTTCCTATGACTGGAGGACTGCCATGGGCATCGCTGCTGGGGATGGCGAAGCTCTCAGGGAGGCATCACCCGAAGTTCACTTGGCAGAAATACGCCCAAACCAGAGCTTCCCAACTGCCATCTGCCAGCTTTCCAGAGGGAGCAGAGTGCCAGGAGTGGGGCTGGAGTTTGCCCCTTCCTTAGGAGAAGGTTGAATCTCTGTTCCTGAGAGCTGAAGCTGCAGCAGAGCCTGGGTGCAGGACACGTCACGACAGCTCCACACCGCCCTTGAGCGCTAATGATGTACCAGCTGTGTTCACATCTCTTGCTGCAGCTCCTTTGTGTGCCTGCTCCTGCTTGGGCTTGGTAAATAAAGTTTTTAGGGTCATTGCTCCCTGTGGGCAGCTCAGCTGGAGCTGGCTGGGTGGGAGGCAGGCCGAGGGATAAGTCACTGTGGGGAGACCTTTGGCGTCTCCGAAGAAATCAAAGAGCTCTGATGCAGTTGCTCTGCTCTGCCTCCTCTCTCTTCATCACGGTATCCCAGTATCACCAAGGTTGGAAGAGACCTCAAAGATCGTCAAGTCCAACCCATTACCACAGACCTCAAAACTAGATCATCTCTTCCAAAGGACAGCCCAGGTCCTCTGAGGCTGAAACAAGAGGATTGTTGTAATAATCATCAAACCAAGCTCTGTCAATGACTGGAACAAGGGGAGCAAGGCACCACTTGGCACCACTTTGCAGGTGGCACTGAGCTGGCAGCGAGTGCTGAACTTCCAGGGGTTGGGAAGGCTCTACAGAGGGCTCTGCCCAGGCTGGATCCATAGGCTGAGCTCAGTGGGATGAGGTTCAACAAAGCCAAGGGCTGGGTCCTACACTTGACTCACAACAACCCCAGGAAGGCTGCAGGCTTGGGGCAGAGTGGCTGGAAACAACCCAGCACAAAAGGATTTGGGGGTGCTGGTTGGCAGCAGCTGAAGATGAGGCAACAGTGTGCCCAGGTGGGCAAGAAGGGCACCAGCAGCCTGGCCTGGAGCAGCAATGGTGTGGGCAGCAGGAGCAGGGCAGGGATTGTGTCCCTGTGCTGGGCACTGCTGAGGCCACAGCTGGACTGCTGGGTTGTTTGGGGCTCATCACTGCAAGAAGGACATTGAGGGGGTGGAGCAGGTGCAGAGAAGGGCAGCAAAGGTGGGGAAGGGTCTGGAGAAGAGGTTTGGGGAGGAGCAGTTGAGGGAGCTGGGGGTGTGCAGTGTGGAGCAGAGGAGGCTGAGGGCAGAGCTCATTGCTCTCTGCAGCTCCCTGAGAGGAGGCTGCAGCCAGCTGGGGCTTGGGCTCTGCTGCCTGGGCTCAGGGGAGAGAAGGAGAGGAAGTGGCTTGGATAGGCTGAGGGCAATGGTTTGGAAGTGGAGCAGGGCAGATGTAGGTTGGACAGTAGGAGGGAGCTGTGCACAGTGAGGCTGGGGAGAGACTGGCACAGGCTGCCCAGGGCTGTGCTTGAGGCCATCCCTGGAGCCATCCAAACTCAGCCTGGCTGTGTCCCTGTGCAGCTTGCTCTGGCTGGAGGTGTCCCTGCTGCCTGCAGGGGGGTTGGACAAGATGCCCTTGGAGGGTCCTTTCCAACCCAGTGCCATCTGTGAAGCTGTGAAGCTGTGAAGTTGAGTTGTCTCCAAGCAACTGTGGCTGGCTTTCAGTGCTCCTGAAAATGGTTTTGTTGCTATATTTCTTGTTGCTGTAATTGCAGAGTTGGAGGATCTGAGAAACTCTCTTGGTTAAAGGCATCAAAAAGTAGATTGTGGCTGAAGAAGTCTTTAATGTTAAGAGTAGCTGTACAAATTTGGCTTGATGGGAGCTTCCTCCTCACCCTCTTTTCTGCATGCCTCAAAATGAGAGGATGAAAGAAGTTTCTTTGCCAGCTCTTGTGTCTTCTGGGCCCTGCCACACTTGGTCTTTCCTCAACACGCTGCAGAGGGTTTCCCTTTGACTCACCAATACATCAAAGTGTCTTCTCCTACACCAATTCCTGCTGCTAAGTGAGGAACAAGAAGTGATGTGGTTCTAAGCCAGACACCAAACACCTCCCCCTGTGCTCTGCCCTGGTGAGGCCACAGCTGGAGAGTTCTGCCCAGTTTTGGGTACCCAGTTCAAGAGAGACAGGGAAGTACTGGAGGGAGTCCAGTGGAGGTTAAGAGGATGCTGAAGGGCCTGGGACAGCTGAGTGGTGAGGAAGGGCTGACAGTCCTGGGGCTGTGTTGAGCCTGGAGAAGAGCAGCCCCGGAGCAGACCTTATTAATGCCCATAAATATCTGCACCCAGCACTCAATATCTGCACCCTTCTCTCCCCTGAGCCCAGGCAGCAGAGCCCGAGCCCCAGCTGGCTGCAGCCTCCTCTCAGGGAGCTGCAGAGAGCAATGAGTTCTGCCCTCAGCCTCCTCTGCTCCACACTGCACACCCCCAGCTCCCTCAGCTGCTCCTCCCCAAACCTCTTCTCCAGACCCTTCCCCACCTTTGCTGCCCTTCTCTGCACCTGCTCCAGACCCTCAGTGTCCTTCTTGCAGTGAGGAGCCCAAAACTGAACCCAGCAGTCCAGCTGTGGCCTCAGCAGTGCCCAGCACAGGGGCACAATCCCTGCCCTGCTCCTGCTGCCCACACCATTGCTGCTCCAGGCCAGGCTGCTGGTGCCCTTCTTGCCCACCTGGGCACACTGCTGACTCATCTTCAGTTGCTGCCAACCAGCACCTCCAGCTCCTTTTGTGCTGGGCAGTTTCCAGCCACTCTGCCCCAAGCCTGCAGCCTCTGTGGGGTGGTTTTGAGCCAAGTACAGGACCCAGCACTTGACCTTAGCCTTGTCCTCTCCAAACTGCAGAGTGCCAACCTCTCCCTGCCTCCTCAGCATGTTGTTACCTCCTTTGGACTGTCTGAAGGCTCCCTTGGTGGAATTTAGCAGCAGCTGCCAGCCTCAAGCCTCGTTTGTTGTGTGACTTTGAGTGAACATATCACAGTGCAGTGTCCCTCTGGAGACAGTTATCTTGGACTGAGATGGAGATCTGCTGCCCTGCTCCTCTGGAAAGCTCCTCAGCACTAAGTCCTTCCTCTGCCTTGCCTTGCACAGGCTCTGCCTGTGACTCTCAAACCAAGGTGCTCCATCCCTTTGTAGAGGACATTCTCCTTGCAGGCATTAGCATGCAGCCCACTGGGAGCTTTGTGATGTCTTCTCCACATTCTGAAAGGTCTTCAGCAGATCTGCCCAGACATTTGAAGGGCATGCAAAGGGTGACTAAAGCTCTGCATGCAGGCAGACACTGGTTGCTGTCCTACATTGCTTTACAGGCAGCAAGCTGGAGACCAGGAGCACATCCAGGCTGCAGCTACAGAGCAGTGCTCCTGATTTTTGTGCCCCCAGAGTGCTCCTTCTGATCCCCAGGGGTCAAGACAGGGCCCAGACTTGTTCAACATCTTCATCAGTGGCCTGGATGAAGGGAGAGAGTGGACCCTCAGGCAGTTGGCTGCTGGCACAGCACTGGGGGCAGTGGCTGGCACCTCTCAGGCTGTGCTGCCAGCCAGAGCTGGACAGGCTGCAGAGCTGGGCACAGGGAACCTCCTGGAGCTCAGCAAGGCCAAGGGCAGGATCCTGCCCCTGAGCAGGAACAACCTCCTGCAGCAGGACAGCTGAGGGGGGACCTGCTGTGAGGCAGCTCCATGGAGAGGGACCTGGGAGTGCTGGGGGGCAGCAAGTTCCACATGAGTCAGCAGTGTGCCCTGGTGGGCAGGAAGGCCAAAGGGGTGCTGGGGTGCATGGAGAAGAGTGTGGGGTGCATGGAGAAGAAAGCAACCCTGCAGAGAAGGACCTGGGGGTGCTGGTGGGGGAGAAGCTGGGCAGGAGCCAGCAGTGGGCACTGGCAGCCCAGAAGGGCAGTGGCAGCCTGGGCTGCATCCAAAGCAGTGTGGGCAGAGCTGGAGAGAGGGGATCCTGCCCCTCTGCTCTGCTCTGGGCAGACCTCACCTGCAGGGCTGGGGCCAGCTCCAGAGCCCTCAGCACAGGAAGGAGATGGACCTGATGGAGAGGGTCCAGAGGAGGCCACAAAGATTATCAGGAGTCTGGAGCAGCTCTGCTACAAGGACAGGTTGAGGGAACTGGAGGTGTTCAGCCTGGAGAAGAGAAGGCTTCAGGCAGACCTTGGAGCTGCCTGCCAGTGTCTGAAGGGGCTACGAGAAGGATGCAGAGGGACTGTGCCCAAAGGCCTGCAATGACAGCACCAGGGGCAAGGGCTTGAAATGAGAGCAGAGCAGACTGAGATTGGATGTGAGGAACAAGTTCTGCAGCAGGAGGCTGCTGGAACACTGCCACAGGTTGCCCAGGGAGGTGGTTGAGGCCCCAGCCCTGGACATATTGCAGGTGAGGCTGGACAGGGCTGTGGGCAGCCTGCTCTAGGGGAGGATGTCCCTGCTGAGTGCAAGGGGTTGGACTGGGTGAGCTTTGGAGCTCCCTTCCAGCCCGGAGCATTCTGTGACTGCTATTATTGCCATGGCAGCAGGAAGAGCAGAGATCAGAATAGGATGTGCCCAGAACTAACTCCAAGGTGCTGGTGTGAGCTGAGGCCCCTGGCAAGCTCGGGGTGCCAGGGGAGCCGAAGCGTCTCCTGGCAGGGGCTGCACTGCACAGCAGCCATTTCCCATCCTGGTTTTTCCAGACAGGAAGAAAAACCCAATTGCTGCTTCAGTGAAATTCATCATTGTCATAAAAATTAATGGGTTTGGAGGAGGAGGAGGAGGAGGAGGGAGGGAGGGAACGAACTCAGTGCAAGTCCTGCTCTTAATTATCCCCTTTGGTCTTTAAGCTGCTCCGGTCCCTGTGGTGGTTACTCGAGGGTTTGGTGTCTCTGCTGCTGGACAAATATTATCTGCAACTTGACAAATGTTTGGTGGAAAAGGAAGTTAGAGAAGCTGGGAAATAACAAAAAAAAAAAAACCAAACCAAAAAGAGAAATAATAAAGGTTTTCTCCCCAGGCCACTTTGCTGGGGAGGGATGAGGCAGAGTGAGTTTTCATGGCATTAACCTTTACGGCCTGAAAGTCAGCACTGGGGAGGAGGAGGAGGAGTGAAGGAAATGCTGCAGCACCTCAGGGGACATTCCCAACAGCCTCTGCAGCAGCTGGGAGTGCTGAATGGGACAGTGAGTTCCCCAAGGGGACACCAGTGTGGCCACCAATGCTCTCCTGGGGTGCATGGAGAAGAGTGTGGCCAACAGGTCTAAGGAGGTTCTCCTCCCCCTCCCCTCCTTCTGCCCTCCTGCTCTGCCTTGCTGAGACCATGCTTTGATCAGTGCCCAGTTCTGGGCCCCCCCTGCCAGTCCAAGAGAGACAGAACTGCTGAAGAGGCCAATAGAGGCAGTGAGGATGAGGAAGGGACTTGAACATCTCAGAAAGACTGAGAGCCTTGGGGCTGTTTAGTGTGGAGAGGAGAAGGCTGAGGGGGGGCCCTAACTAATGTCTGTATACATCTGAGAGGAGGTTGTGGCTGCTTCCCCCCTGGAGGTGTTCAAGGCCAGCTTGGACGAGGCCTTGAGTAGTCTGTGCTAGTGGGTAGGTGTCCCTGCCTATGGCAGGAGGTTGGAAGTGGCTGAGCTTTGAGGTCCCTTCCAACCTTCCCATTCTAGGATTCTGTGACTCTCTAAGTTGTAGAGAGCAATGAGGCCTCCCCTCAACCTTCCAGTTTTCCAGCAGCTCTGAGCTCCCACTCATCTGCTCATCTGCAAAGCCCCAGGTCAGGAAGCCCTGTGTCACCTCTGCCCACGGTTTGGGAGTGGAAAGAAACCAGTTTATGCTCAAATGGAGGCACAGGACCAGCTTCTCCTCCGGGCATCTGCTGAGGCTTTCTCATTGCTGAGCAAGTAGGGCACGAGAGGTGCCCAGCGACAGCGCCTCACAAGTGTCAGGGTCTCCAAACCCACAGGGGACAGAGAGAAGAGATTGTCCTTGTCATAGGTCTTCTCCTGAAAGACAGCCAAGTCCTACAGACTGGAAAGCTGCTGGAAAGCAGCTCCGCAGAGAAGGACCTGAGAGTGCTGGAGGACAAGAAGCTCCCCATGATCCAGGAATGTGGTCTCGAGACCATCAGTGTCTGGGGGTAGATGAAGAAGAGTATGGCCAGCAGGGCAAGGAGGTTCTCCTGCCCCTCTGCTTTGCCTAGTCAGGACTCATCTGCAGTGCTGGGGCCAGTTCTGGGCTGCCCAGTTGCAGAGAGACAGAGAAGTGCTGGAGAGAGTCCAGGGCAGGCTGCAAAGCTGTTGAGGGACCTGGAGCAGCTCTGGGAGCAGCAAAGGCTGAGAGCCCTGGGGCTGAGAGCCTGCAGAAGAGTAGCCCCAGAGGGCAGCTGAGCAATGCTGAGCAAGAGCTGAAGGAGCTGTGGGGGGCAAGAGGCTGGGGCCAGGCTCTTGTGAGTGGTGCCAAGGGGCAGTGAGCACAAAGTGGCACCCAGGAGGTTGCATGTGAGCAGGAGGAGAAAGTTGTTAGGTGTGAGGGTGCTGGAGGAGGCCTGGAGCAGGTTGCCCAGAGAGGTTGTGCNACAGCCTCTCTGGGCAGCCTGCTCCAGGCCTCCAGCAAGACTCAGCTGAAGTCACTGCATCAGATGCTGGCTGTGCTGTGGTGAAAACTCCTCCCTTTCAGAGAGCTCTGGCAGCCCAATCCAGGAGGAAGAGCTTGGTCTTCCCATCCAAAGTGTGTGGCAGAGGAAGGAGGTGATCAGGATCCCCAGCAGTAGGCTTCAGGGCTGAAGCAGCAGCCCACAGACTC
>VWZE01009722.1:22218-72921 GCA_013396675.1 Eubucco bourcierii | reverse complement strand
TTCCAACCCCCTGCCATGGGACCTTCAAGCTCATCCAATTCCAATCCCCTGCCATGGCACCTTCAAGCTCCTCCAGTTCCAACCCCCTGCCATGGGGCCTTCAAGCTCCTCCAGTTCCTGTCCCCTGCCATGGGACCTTCAAGCTCATCCAGTTCCAATCCCCTGGTGTGGGCAGGGAAACCTCCCTCTAGAGCAGGCTGCTGAAGGCTTCATCCAGCCTGGCCTTGGTCATCTCCAGGGACTTGGCCACTTGGGCTTGACTGAAGGTACATTTAATTGTGTGCAATATTTTGACAGCTTTCTGCCCACCTCCCCAGGCCCATCTCTGCCCATGCTCTGTTGTAACAGAGCTTTTCCTCTGATTTGGGTTGGAAGGGACCTTAAAGATCATCTCCTTCCAACCTTCCTGCTGTGAGCAGGGACACTTCCCACCAGCTCAGGCTGCTCAAGGTCTCATCATAGAATGGTAAGTTGGAAGGGACCTCGAAGATCATCTAGTTCCAGCCCCAACCTGGCTTTGAACACCTCCAGGGAAGGGACATCCACAACCTCCCTGGGCAACCTGTGCCAGTGCCTCCCTACACTCACTCTCAAGAATTTCTTTCTGCTCTTCAATCTAAATCTGGTGAATTACCAAATAGTGGAGGTTTTGTATTTATGTCAACAGCTCAGATATAAGAATAGGAAAGACCCAAGACAAGTAGGAATGTGTTTATATCTAGAACCAGCCTCACCAAGGATGCTTTGTACAGTTTTATTGCTGTTGGTTCTTTCTCAGAAGCATCAACAGTTCCTTAGGCATGGAATTTAAGAGGCTAAAATATAAATTATGCATCAAAAATAGAGAAAAAAAAAAGGGGGGGGGGGGTGAAGATGCAACTTCAGGGTAATAATTCATCTCCAAAATAACTTCAAATGCTTTAGTTCAGAGTAGCAGCCTATAGCTGGAAACCAGAGTCCAGGCAGCAAAGGAGAAAAAAAAAATTACTCTTCTTGACCCAAAAAAAGGTAGAGATCTTAGTTTTCAAATCTGGCAGCAGGAGGCTGTATCCTGCAATCCTAAATGTATTTGAAGGACCTATCTGAGAAGCTAATCCTTCAGAAGGACACTAACCAAACCAGACAAGTCTTGCATGCAGGGCAGTCAGGTTTGCAGAACTGAAGTCTTGCTTGATACGTGACTGGATATCCAAAATAGATGTCACAAATCAACAAGGCAGGAGCTATGTGAAATCCTCTTCCATAAGAGACAAAAAGAATCCCTTCTGCTTAACAAACACACCACTACACCAGAGCCCAGGGCAGATGTCTGTGTGAGTACAAGCCCTGAAACCACTTGGAAATCTCAGCACTCTGAAGGAATTCAGTCCCTTCTAGTCCTCTCTCATAGAATGGGTTGGGTTGGAAGGGATATCAAAAAGCATCCACTTCCTGCTGCCCTGTCATAGGCAGGAACACCTCCCACTAGCCCAAGTTGCTCAAGGCCTCCTCCAACCTCACCTTGGACACCTCCAGGGAAGGGGCATCCACATCCTCCCTGGGGGACCTGTGCCAGTGTCTCCTCACCCTCACTGTCAAGAATTTCTTCCTAGTCTCCAGTCTCAATCTGCTCTCCCCAAGCTTCAGTCCATTCCCTCTCGTCCTATCGCTACAAGCCCTTGTGAAATCAGAGCCAAATAATGGAACTGCACATTTCAGAACAAGCAGAATGCACACATACAGTCTGGCTTTAGCTGCTCAGGCTGAGCATGGTCACTTGGCAGCTGGCATGGAACGTGTTGGGTTGGAAGAAATACTAAAGATTAATCAGTGCCAATCCCCTCCCATGGGCAGGGACAGCTCCCACTAGCCCAGGCTGCTCATTCAACATAGCCTTGGACACCTCCATGGAGAAAGCATCCACAACTCCCCTGGGCAACCTGTTCCAGTGTCTCCTCACTGTCAAGAATTTCTTCCTAATCTCCAGTCTCAATCTGCCCTCCTCAATAAGGAGTCTAAATCTAGTCTTAAATCCACCCTCCTTGAGTTGTTCTACACCAGGGATGTAAATTTACTACACAAACCTGGAGATGGGTGAGCTTTTACCAGTAATTTCATAGTGCTTTTCACAAGAGGCATTTAGCTGAGGATGAAGCAGCTGTGAATCACACATAAAAGCTGCTTGCATGGCTTAAGGTAAAAGATATTCCCCCTCAGCTCTTTTGCTAGGGTATGAATACACTATGAGTAGTTTTTTCTCTCACAACTCATCTCTACTTTTCACTCTATGTACCAATTGGAAAGTATTGCAGTGTTATTGTGGTGCTGCAAGGTCCCAAGATACCATCACACTGACATCACTCCAGGAGCCTGCAGTGCCACAGGGAATTTGTAATCTGGATGCACAGGAGAAATGCAGCGAGCAGAGGCAGAGAATAGCAAAGGGCAGGAGAACTTTCCCATGTCAGTAGGTGATGCCCATGTCTGGACAAGTCATCTCACTCTTTTTCCAGGCAAGGAGGAGAGCATGAGTCATCTGACATTTGAATTGCCTGTCCTCACCAAAAGTAAACGTGCCCTACAAGTGCTGCCTCCAGATGCAGGTATCTGCAGTGGCAACCAGGATGCCCCCACCACCAGACTATCACTTCACACAGACTGCCCACAGAGTGAGCAATCAGTGCCACCCTGCTGGGCTGCTGGAGAATCTCCCTCAACCTCTCCTCGAGGCAAAAGTTCATCCTGGCACTGCTGCCTTCCCACAAGGCTTTCTGACTGTCCACCTTTGCTGCCAACAAAGCAACTGAATCAACTTGAAATTGAGCTAGACAGGGGGAAGGGAGAGAAATGGAGGCACAGATCAATGATGAGCCTCCAGAGCAGGGTGAGGTGGATTCTCCTTCCATGTTGGCTTACTGTTTCCCGCTAACAGCTGGCACTCATAAGCCAGATTCTACTCCCAGAAACCCAGATGGAGCCACTCCAGATTTGCTGTGAGTCCGGCACACTTTCTGGGGACTCCTGCCAGGATAACTGAGAAGAACACTTCTTCTCCAGCTCCCTTCACACTGCACTGGAAGAGTAAAAATCGTGGAACACTTGTTTAGAATCTTAGAATTGTTTTGGCTGGAAAAGCCTTCCAAGATCCCTGAGTCCAACCATTGACCCAACAGCACCTGGGGACATGGTTTAGGGGCCGTGGTGGTATGCCCACAGGTTTTTTGATCACCTCTAGGGATGGTGACTCCACCACCTCCCTGGGCAGCCTGTGCCAATGTCTGACCACTCTTGTTCCTAATCTCCAACCTAAATCTACCCTGGCATAAATTCAGGCCATTTCCTCTCCTATCACCTGATACTATGGAGAAGAGGCCAATGCCCAACCCACTGTGACTTCTAAGTCCTCCCCTCAGTTTTCACCCTTTGATAGACCAACAAACCCCATTTGGTTTTGGGAGTGCCAGATACAGAATAATAGCAACAGAGAGAGCAAAACCTCTGAGAGGTGACTTTGGACATGCAGTTTCTTATCTCTCAGGTTTTAGCTTCTCATAGAATGGTAAGGTTGGAAGGGACCTCAAGGATCATCTAGTTCCAACCCCCTGCCATAGGCAGGGACACCTCCCGTAGCACAGGTCACTCAAGACCTCCTCCAACCTGGCCTTGAACACCTCCAGGGAGGGAGCAGCCACAACCTCCCTGGGCAACCTGTTCCAGTGTCTCACCACCCTCACTGTAAAGAACTTCCTCCTAACATCCAGTCTAAATCTCCCCTCTGCCAGTTTAAACCCATTGCCCCTTGTCCTGGCATTCCAAGCCCTTGTCAATAGTCCCTCCTCAACCTTCCTGTAGGCTCCCTTCAGATACTGGAAGGCTACTATCAGGTCCCCTTGAAGTCTTCTCTTCTCCAGGCTGCAGAGCCCCAACTCTCTCAGTCTGTCCTCATAGCAGAGCTGCTCCAGCCCTCTAATCATCCTCGTGGTCTCTTCTGGACCCACTCCAACACTTCCATGTCCTTCCTGTGCTGAGGGCTCCAGAACTGTCATCAGGGCTGTGCTGCCAGTGAAGGTCTTAACCATCGCAATAAACAGATTTTTATCCTCCACCAGTATCAGGGCTGCAGTTAGGTGTCAGAAGCTGGAACTGGTAGCAGATTTTTCCCTTCCTCTTTTACTGGAGTTTCTTCTTTTCCTCTTGTGCCTGGATTTACTGCTCCCAAAGAAGAGATTGGTACTGAAATCCTACCAGAACCTCTGATCATAATGCAAGGAGATTCGACAATAATCACTGATTAAAACAGACGAATGAAAAGAGTAAGTGCTGGTGGCAGGATTGCTAAATGCTGATCAGTGCTGTAAGACAGCCTTTAATTTTTTTAATTAATTATACATTCCCTCATACTTTGTACTGCTGTTGACTTAATTGGACTCCTTATTTTTAGACAAATGTAGCAAGAGGAAGATAGGGTACAGCTTTCAGAAGCTCAGCTCTAGCCTAATTCTGCCTCTTTGAATACCACTGGGAGCAAAATTAGGCTAATGCTGAGCTCTTCTGAAAGCCTCCTGGTCTCCTTACAGTTTAGCAGAGCATGTTTTTCTGGCTTGCAGGATGGAGTAATTTCTCTGCAGTTTGGCCTGTATACACAGAGATCCATGCAGAACCAGGCTGAGCATCTGTACACATCTCAAAACCTTAATGCAGCAAAAAATGCCACAGAATTTGTTCTAATATTCGCCTAAGCTTCATTCCATGCAATTTATTTGCATCCTATATTGAAACATCTCTGCAAAGCACTTTGGCAGGCACAAAGCATTACAGGTTAAGCTGCAGAAGGGACAGAGAGCAATGCAGCAAGCAAAGTCTGAAGTCAGGTGAAAAGGACACGAGGACACAGAGGAGCCTCCTGCATGTGCACCTTAATTCACATTGCATGGAACCTCTTTACCTGTGCTACTCAAGGGTGTTCTGTGGAACTGTTGAGAGCAGCAGGAGGCTAGCAGAAGCAGGTCTGCTCAGAGACCAGGGAAGGACTGAGGCAAGGCTGCACTCTCTCACATGCACATGGAACAGCAGCTGCCAGCACTGGGAGCACAGAGGTTGCATATCTGCAGCTGAGAGGTCACTTCACTATCCTGCACTATTTAAAGTTGACTTTCTCAAAGCCTCAGCTCCTGTGGCTGTGGGATCCCCCAAACATGTGTCCCCTCTTGACACACACATCCTGCTCTTCTGGCTTTCCCAAGGTAGTCATTTCTGCAGAGCCTTCCCAGTATACCTGTAGCAGTGGCAGTATACAAGTTGTTGTGTTGGTACAGTTTGCACAATTTCAGTTTTGATCATTGAGTCCAGCCAGCAACCCAACACCACCATGGCCACTAAACCCTGTCCCAACCAGCAACCCAACACCACCACGGCCACTAAACCCTGTCCCAACCAGCAACCCAACACCACCACAGCCACTAAACCCTGTCCCAACCAGCAACCCAACACCACCATGGTCATTAAACCCTGTCTCAAAGTGCCACATCCACAGGTTTCTGAAACACTCCCAGGGATGAGGACTCCACCATCTCCCTGGGCAGCCTGTTCCAATGCCTGACTACTCTTACAGCAAAGAAACTTTTCCTAATCTCCAGCCTAACCTTNCCAGCAACCCAACACCACCATAGCCACTAAACCCTGTCCCAACCAGCAACCCAACACCACCACGGCCACTAAACCCTGTCCCAACCAGCAACCCAACACCACCACAGCCACTAAACCCTGTCCCAACCAGCAACCCAACACCACCATGGTCATTAAACCCTGTCTCAAAGTGCCACATCCACAGGTTTCTGAAACACTCCCAGGGATGAGGACTCCACCATCTCCCTGGGCAGCCTGTTCCAATGCCTGACTACTCTTACAGCAAAGAAACTTTTCCTAATCTCCAGCCTAACCTTTCCCTAGCACAATTTCAGGCCATTTCCTCTCCTTTTATCACCTGATACTACAGAAGAGAGACCAATTCCCACCTCACTGCAAGCTCCTTTCAGTGAGTTGCTGAGAGCAATGAGGTCTGCCCTCAACCTCCTCTTCATCTCAGTTCCCTCCACCTCTCACAGATTCACAGATTGCATCTGGTTGGAAAGGACTCTCAAATGTCATCTTACCTAATCCCCCCTGCATTATGCTCCTCCCCAGTCCTGTTCTTTAGACCCTTCAGCAGCTTTGTTGCCCTTCTCTGGACACACTCCAGCATGACTCTTCTTATTTCATCTCTCAAGAGCCCACTCTGACAGGAGAGGAGGTTTTGTTGTAAACACAGCTATTATTTTTCAGCACCAGTGATGCAAGGTGCTCTTCCTGAGTTCCAACATTGATGTGCTGCTGTTCTTGACAGCTGGCAGCATGAGCTGGAGTGGATCAGTGCCATACAGTACAGAGCAGACTACCTCATCAGTCTGATGGAAAGAAAGGCTGCAGTATTACTGCCATTGTTTCTGCATTTAAGAAAAAAAAAAAAAAAGCTCTGTACCTTTTAAAATGCTTTCAAGATAGCAGACAGACAAAAAAACCCCAAAAAACCCACAGATAAGATGGGGATCAGTTGTAGAAGATTTGCAGCATGAATAATTTTAGAAATACACCCCCACAGCAGCAGTGATACTCCAGTGTGGGGGAGAGCTGTGCCATGGGGATGAGGTGATACTAGCGCCTGTGTCCGCCTGGCTGGCAATACCTGCCTGAAAAGCTCAGGCTGGGTAACAAGGTCTCCAAGGCAAGCATCCAAGACTTGGCCTCCTACACAACCCTGGCAATAGGATGGGTGCAAGATGCCTCCAGATGGGAGATGCAAGTGCTGAGGTGAGCGAGGTGCTAGCTGCCTTTGGTGGCTGGCAAAGGGAAAATCAGGAGAGAGGGGAAAAAACCAAACGCTGAGTACTCAGACAGCACTTCTCACTTGAGAAGCCTCAAGGTCAAAACTTAACTAAATGGAAGCCCCAAATCTCCCACTGTTTAGGTACCCAAGGATGTTAGGGGTTGAAAGGGACCCAAGGTATCATCCAGTCCAAACCCCCTGCCAGAGCAGGACCAGACAATCCAGCTCAGGGCACACAGGAACACATCCAGACAGGCCTGGAAAGGCTCCAGAGAAGCAGACTCCACAACCTCTCTGGGCAGCCTGTGCCAGGGCTCTGGGACTCCTCCAGGCAAGAAAATGCCCTTGTGGTGAGCTGGAACCTCCTGTGCTGCAGCTTCCATCCATTGCTCCTTGTCCTACTCCAGGCAGCAGTGAGCAGAGTTTGTCCCCCCCTCCTGACCCCCAGCCCTCAGACAGTTCTAAACATTGATTAAATCCACTCTCTGTTCTCTTCTCCAGACTAAGCAGCCCCAAGTCCCTCAGCCTCTCCTCACCAGGCAGTGCTCCAGTCCCCTCATCATCCTCACAGCACTCCCCTGCACTCTCTCCAGCAGATCCCTGTCCCTCTGAACCTGGGGAGCCCAAAACTGAAGGTAGTACTCAAGATGAGGTCTCACCAGGGCAGAGGAGAGGGGGAGAACCTCCCTTCTTGTGCTGGACACACTCTTCCTAACACACCCCAGGATCCCATTGGCCCCCTTGGCCACCAGGGCACATTGGTGCCCCAAGGATAGCAGTCCCAGCACATCAGCAGTCACATTGAGCAGGAATGTGAGCAGGAGAGGCAGAGGACAGGCCAGGTTACGTCTCTGACCCTCCTGCACAGCACAAGCTTCTCTGAGGCGAAAGGAGCAGGATCTGTCTCCTTACTTGCTTCCAGTTCATTGCTCCCAGTGCCTGACTTGCTCAGTGTCAGAAATAAAAGTGATGGTGCTGAGAGGAGAAGGGAGGAGTAGTTATGTAACATAACTCAGCTGTGGGACCCACTTCACATCAGTTCTCGGTGTGAGGAAGGCAGGAGCTGAGCACCATTCTGCTCTGTGCTCTAGAGCTGGCAGGCTTTCAGCAGTGCTTAGCCCCTGGGGATTCCCATCCCTTAGGGCCAGATGGAACTGGGTGCTGAACACTTTAAGACCTAATGCTGCTTGCATTCACTCATGTGGCTCAGTAGAGAGTGAATGGTCGGGGAAGAGGCCTGGCAAGCTGATCTGCTATGACCTATGCTATGGTTGTGCTCTGCTCAGGTCTCTGAGCCTCATTGTGCCAGGTCCTGGGGAGTGCTGCAGCTGCAGAGAGCACTGTAGGAAATTTTTTTGCAGGTGACACATGGTGACACACTGGAACAGGTTGCCTAGGGAGGTGTTGAAGGACAGGTTGGATAACACCTTGAGCAACATGGGCTTGTGGGAGGTGTCCCTGCCCATGGGGATGACCTTTAAGGTGCCTTCCAACCCAAACCATTCTATGAATCTATGAACAAACACACCCTGGAGCACAGAAGGGTGAAGTTATTCCTCTGTAAGCGTGAGAACTAAGCACTAGAATAAGTAGTGCATCATGACACCTGCTAGATCTGGAAGCCCTTAACTGCAGGCTATGAGCTGGGTTCAAGGAGAATCCCATAAGGAAGGGATGAAGCAGGACCATGCAGTGCTGCAGGCTGTGCTAGACCCTGAGTCAGATGTGCTGCTTTGGAGCTTTTAGTGAGGAACCTTAAATACATTCTTGCTCCAGCAACCACACATCCATTTGTTATTTGCTGGCATCAAATCCTCAGGTTTGAGTGCACAGGGAAAAAAAAAAAAATAGAGTTGCTTTTATCAAGGCAAACACTTGCTTTAAATCTTTAGATATTGTGCTGGAAGAAAGAACAGACAACAAAGCTTTGATTTGCAGTAACCTCCCAGCACCTGGCTTTGCAGAAGAGCAGTTGCTCTGCCTCACTGAAGCCTCTAAGTACATGCTTGAAGTTAAATATATGCCTAAGCACTCTTTGGTGTAAGGATAATTGCTTAAATCCAGGTCTCATTAAGGTCTTCCTATTTTCTTTTTATTTCTGCAATTCCCTTACATATTCTGCAAGAATATGATCAGATGCAGGGGAGGGAGGAAAAAAAAAACAAAAAAAACCAAGAAGACCAAACTGACTGAAAAGTAAAACCAGGAAAAGTATTCAGGGAAATATTCCCACTCTGTGGTAAAATCTTCTCATTACATTCTCAGATCCTTCTTTATCTTATTGTTTCTCATTTTATCACAATTTTTCATTTCCTGTTCCCTTTTAGACTTCAAATATTTATTTGTAATGTGGTTTTGGTTTTTTTTGGGTTGGTTGGTTTGGTTTTGACCCTTCCATGCTTAAAAACCTTTCAGATGCTTTTGGCTAGAGACAGTTCAGATGCTTTTGGCTAGAGACAGTTCAGATGCTTTTGGCTAGAGACAGTTCAGATGCTTTTGGCTAGAGACAGTTCAGATGCTTTTGGCTAGAGACAGTTCAGATTACTTAACCAAACCCTTCAAGGACATTTATAATAGATAACCTGATCTTATCATTTCAAGTCTGACCAAGAGTTTATGACTTCCCACTGTTATTAATGTTGTGGCAGCAAAAATGTTGTCCTCTGTCACTTGAGGTAAAGGACAGACACTAACACAGCAATTCTTCGGTTTAGATCTCCCACTTCACTTTGGTCTACAGCTCTCAAAAACATCCACCACATCAGGCTAAAATTCCTTTCTCTTGCAACAAGAAGTAGAAGCAGCAAGCCAAAGCTGAGCAAGCTTTCAAATTTGCACCCAAGCTTTTGTTACAGCTTCATCTAACTGCAGGTTCCCTTATGCCCAGGGCTGGGGCTTCACTAGCAAAGATTTGCATCAGCTGAGGACCACAGAATGATCTGAAAATACCAAATACAGACCCAAAGTGAGTTTCAGACCAGCCCTTAATACTGGTTTTTTTTTTTCTTCCCCTAATGGAAACTCTACCATTAGCTTTAGTTTACTGGTTTAACCACACACTGCAGAATCTCAAGCAAGGGGATGAGACCTGTGTGCAATTTCTCACCCCAAGATAGGGGTATTGTGGCCCTCTCAACCTCAAGATTACTCAGGGGGGGTGTTTTAGCCTTGAGTCATTGGCAAGTGTGCCTCATCACCTACTGCATTAGTCCTCCTTTCCCCCATTTTCTACAGCACTTCAGGGCTCCTGCCCAGGTCTCCCACACAAATATTGACATAACTTGCTCCTATCTGGATGGCAAGAAACAGTAAGTGAGGAATAATTATTTAAAGTATTATTAAACATTTGGGTTATTGCAAACAGCAAGGCTTGAAAAATTTCCTGAACAGAGCTGTCTAGATCAGGAGGCTATTTTGAGTACCTCCTTTTCCCTTTAACCCAACTATCTCAGCACTCCACCCTTCTTCCTTCCACCTTCCTTAATTTCTTAGACTTCCTTCTTGGTGCTTTGCGTGAGTCTATTTTAGGTGTGAGATTGTGGTTAGCTTCTTGCCAGGCAGCTACTTCCCATTTTCTGCCTCTGGGGTTTGCCTTTTCAGCAAAGATGCAAGTCCATTATTTTCTACAACATGTAAAGATTCCTCAGTCTAAACAGGCATTGCCCATCCAGAAGAGAAAATGAGAAGAAAATAAAATGTCCGAGTGAACACAGTCAGGCTCTTGCAACTGCAGGAAATACTGTTAAAAACTGACTAGTGCAAGAAATACCAAATGAAGCTTGCAGAGTCCAGCTGGCAGGCCAAGGGTCTCTTAACTCTTCCATCCCTGCCAAACAGATACTCAGACTAACCACAAAAATATAGAATCATAGAATGGGAAGGTTGGAAGTGACCTCAAGGATCATCCAGTTCCAATCCCCTGCCATAGGTAGGAACACCTCCCACCAGCACAGGTCACTCAAGGCCTCATCCAGCCTGGTCCCGAACTTCTCCAGGGAGGTTGTGGAGCACAGAATCACCCAATGTGATCTTTGATCACATTGGGTGATTCTGTGCTCCACAACCTCCCTGGGCAACCTGTGCCAGTGTCTCACCACCCTCACTGCAAACAACTTCCTCCTAACATCCACTTTCAATCTCCCCTCTGCCACTTCAAACCCATTCCCCTTGTCCTGGCATTGCAAGCCCTTGTCAATAGTCCCTCCCCAGCCTTCCTGGAGCCCCCTTCGGATCCTGGAAGGCCACTCCAAGCTCTCCTGGCAGCCTTCTCTTCTGCAGGCTGCAGAGCCCCAACTCTCTCAGCCTGTCCTCACAGCAGAGCTGCTGCAGTCCTCTGAGCATCTTGGTAGCCTCCTCTGGACTGGCTCCAACACTTCCATGTCCTTCCTGTGCTGGGGGCTCCAGAACTGCACACAGGACTCCAGATGGGGTCTGATTGCTTTGGTGCCAACCCTCACCTTGTCTCATGGTGGGAGGTTATTCCACCCCATGCACTGATCAAGTGTAATATTAAATAGTACTGAGGAAAATTTAGTACTAGAAATTTAGAATTTAGTATTAGAAAATAGTACTGAGGAAATTTAGTTGTAATACATTCTGCTAGATGGAAACAGTGAGTGCATTTGGCTATGCAGGTCCCAACCTGATGCTTCACCCTCTTTGAACAAGCCTTAGGGAGCATTGCTTGTAAGTGGATGGTGTGGGACAAATCTCACTGCCCTCAAGTCTGAGCAAGTTCAGGTCAAGGTTCAGACTCTCTGAGGTTGGGCATGACACAAAGACTCCAACCTAGAAGGAAGTTTGCATCACAACTTGCATCACAAGACCCACACCAAGTAGCTCAATGCTTTGTTTTCAGTCTCTAGCTGTACCCTGCTGATGCTGGGCTACCCTATCCCTACCTGCTTCCTCCCTGCTGGGCTGGGAAGGCTTTCCCCTTAGCTGTGGGGCTTTGCTCCCTCTCTGGAGAACAACTCACTCTCCACTGGTAGTCAAGAGGAGCTGAAACCACAATGCTCCTACTAATAGGAGCAGCACATCAAAACCTCCTGAGAATTAGTGTCAGAGAACGAGGCCCTGGGTGGCTGCAGGGCTGCAGTTCCTGGTAGAGCACAGCATCACCAACCCCACAGAGCAGCTTTCTGGCAAGTTGTGCAACTGCACCGCCCCCAAACTTCCTGTTTTGAAACCCCAAGAAGCTGGAAAATGTTAACACTGGCACTTTAAAGTGCTAGTTGGGGCTTTTTTTATTTTTCTTTTTTTGTTTTTCTCCTTCCTAAAGATCTATTTGATGGTTTAAAAAAAAAAAGAAGTCTACACACAAAGAAGTAAAGTGGGGTTACCTTAAGGAACTAAGTGCAGAGAAGCAAGTAAAGATTCACAGAATGGGTTGGGTTGGAAGTGACATTAAAGATCACCTAGTTCAACCCCCCCTGGCATAGGCAGAGACAACCTCCCAACAGCCCAGGCTGCTCAGGTTCTCATCCAGCCTGGCCTTGAACACCTCCAGACAGGGAGCATCCACAACCTCCCTAGGCAACCTGTGCCAGTGCCTCACCACCCTCACTGCAAAGAATTTATTCCTAATCTTCAGTCTAAATCTGCCTTTTTCCAACTTCAATCCATTCCCTCTCATCCTGTCACTACAAACCATTGTAAAAAGTCCCTCCCCAGCTTTCTTGCATGTCCCCTTCAGGTACTGGAAGACTGCTATAAGGTCCTGTCAGAAGTACATTTTCTCCAGGCTCAACACCCCCAGCTCTTGCAGCCTGTCCCCATAGGTGAGGCTTTCCAGCCCTCTGCCCCAAGGCAAGCAGACCACAGCAAAACCATCCCCTCTTCCATCACCTGTGTGACACTGGGTTGCTCACTACCTCTCCATCTCTTATCTCACTCTCTCTGATTTGGGTGTGTAGGGGACACTCCATCACTGTGGCAATTCCTCTGTTTCAGCAACAGGTCCTGCTGCTACCAGTTGGAGCTATACTGGGCAGTGTGACCAGTTGCTGAATCAGTGGTGTCCAAACAAGGGCTGTGCTACTCAGAGTACGAGGCAAGGTGACAGATGGAGAGACAGGTGCTCACAAAGGGGCAGCAAGACAACCAAGATTCAGGTTTTGTACAGCACTCACTGGGCACCAGGTGCCACCAGTGGTCACCTGGCCCAGTATCCTGCGCTGGCAAGCTGTGTGGCAGATCCACACTGCCTAAAACCCATCCATGACAGGGGAAAAAAAAAAAAAAAAAAGAAAAAAAAGAGGCCTCAGCCATAGAAGGACCTTGATACAAAAAAAGAAAGATGGGAAATCTCTGTCCCATTCCAGTTCATTTGTGCCTAGGAAGAGGAGCAATTAGGAAGAAATCAACATCGCTGCAAGGGAATTTATTTCTTTCCAATCAGCATGACAACTGCTTCCTTTCCTGGCTATCACTGGAACTCCAGATGGTACATTTGAGCATACTTAAACCCCTAACTTGTCTCCTTGCAAAGACGTTGTCTTCCTGGATGGCTAAAAACATGTTACTAGCATTGGGATGAAAGCTTCTGCTCTCCTGCACTGCTCTGTTTGGATAATGGAGCCTTGGACATTTTGCAGCATTCTGGCTAGTGTTAAAATTTGGCATTTGAAGGGGCTAAGCCTCTGCTGAAAGACAGAAAAATGTTGATTTACTGGAGCATGTCCACAGAAGGGCAGCAAAGGTGGTGAAGGGTCTGGAGAATCATAGAATGGTAAGGTTGGAAGGGACCTCAAAGATCATCCAGTTCCAACCCCCTGCCATAGGCAGGAACACCTCCCACTAGCACAGGTCACTCAAGGCCTCATCCAACCTGGCCTTGAACACCTCCAGGGAGGGAGCAGCCACAACCTCCCTGGGCAACCTGTGCCAGTGTCTCACCACCCTCACTGCAAACAACTTCCTCCTAACATCCACTTTCAATCTCCCCTCCGCCACTTCAAACCCATTGCCCCTTGTTCTGGCATTGCAAGACCTTGTCCTTCCTGTATCCCCCTTCAGATCCTGGAAGGCTACTCTAAGGTCTCCTTGAAGTCTTCTCCAGGCTGCAGAGCTCCATCTCTCTCAGCCTGTCCTCATAGCAGAGCTGCTGCAGCCCTCTGATTGGTGAGGAGCAGCTGAGGGACCTGAGGTGTTCAGCCTGGAGAAGGCTGAGGGAAGACCTCATTGCTTTCTACAACTCCCTAAAAAGAGGTTGGAGTGAGGTGGGGATTGGTTTCTTCTCCTCAACATCAGGTGATAGGAGGAGAAGAAAATGGCCTGAAACTGTACCAGAGCAGATTTAGGTTGGATATTAGGGAAAATTTCCTGATGGAAAGAGTATTCAGGCATTGCAATAAGCAACTCAGGGAGGTGGAGGAGTCATTGTCCCTGGAGATGTTCAAGACAGTGTGGCCATAGCACTCTGGGACATGGTTTAATGGCCATGGTTGAGTTGGGTCTGTAGTTGGACTTGATGATATTAGAGGTCTTTTCCAACCAAAACAATTCTGTGATTCTATGAATGCTTTTTGAGTGTCTTTGTGTTACCTACATTGGGCTCTTTAGCAAAAGTCAGAATTCTTTGAGCCCTATGACAGCAGCAGGCATTACCTTAACCCTGTCCCCTTTTGCCACTGACTGCTCTGTAGCACAACTGTGAACCTTCCCAAATCAGCCAGCCAAGGTTCTGCCAAGTCCTATGGTTTCATTAGGGAATTGTGAGACATCATCTACTTCTATCTCCAGCTTCAAGACTCCTGTTACTTTTCAGAGGTTGCTACCCAAACAAACATTTCTTGATTTGCACAGGAGGAGAAAAAGAAGAAAACTAAGAAGGTAGAAACTGTCCCCCAAAAAAGACAAACAGCGTGATGGTTGTAAGCAAAACTGATGAGGGTAGATTCAGACAGGGTGTTAGAAAGAAATTCTTCCCAGTGAGGGAAGTGAGACACTGGCACAGGTTGCCCAGGGAGATTGTGGATGCTTTCTCCCTGGAGGTGTTCAAGGCTAGGCTGGATGAGTAGAAGAGGTCTTTGGTCACAGCAGGAGGGTTGGAACTGGATGATCTTCAAGGTCCCTTCTGACCCAACCCATTCTGTGAATCTGAATCTATGACAAAAGTTTTGCATCTGAAACTGAAGGGGAGAATAAAAGGACAGGGAAGTTTTGACCCATTTCACAGTATCACCAAGGTTGGAAGAGACCTCAAAGATCATCAAGTCCAACCTGTTACCACAGACCTCAAGACCAGACCATGGCACCAAGTGCCATGTCCAAACCTGCCTTGAACACCTCCAGGGACGCTGACTCCACCACCTCCCTGGGCAGCCCATTCCAGCAGTCAATGACTCTCTCAGGCAACAACTTTCTCCTCACCTCCAGCCTAAACTTCCCCTGGCACAGCTTCAGACTGTGTCCTCTTGTTCTGGTGCTGCTTGCCTGAGAGAAGAAAGCAACCTCCTCCTGGCCACAACCACCCTTCAGGTAGCTGGAGACAGCAAGAAGGTCTCCCCTGAGACCTTATTTTTATTTTGGCATCAGCCAAAACACCTGTGCCCTGCTTCTCCCTCATGTGGGGAACCTGGTGGCACCCAGGGGGCTGAGGGCTTGGACATCTAAGCTGATGCCTTACAAAAAGCAGCACCGTTGTTGTTCTCAAGAAAATAATATCCTGCTTCCTTTTCACACCCTGTATCTCCTCACAAATGTTAAATGCCTGCTACATTCCTGCCTTTATCCTGGACACTTTTTATGAGTCTGTACTTCCCCTTCCTTTGGCTGTCAGAAGGCAGCAAAGCAGAGGATGAGAGGAATGACTTAGTGTACATGTGCTAAAGAAAGGGGGGGAGGGGGAAATCCGCCTTCGAAACCTTACATAACTTAGCAAAACAAACACCTAAAACAGAGACACACGCCCAGGCCATCACTCCTTGCACTTAAAAATAACCACCATCATCATCATCATGTGGCCAGACTGCAGTTTGCCAGCTGGACTGTCCTCTGAAGAAAAAAAAAGTAAAAATCAGTGTTTTAAAGGCTGGAAGCTAGAAACATGAAGCAGCACATTGCCCAAACTCCTGTCTGAGAGCTTTTCCCATTTCTCTCTCTCTTTCCTATTACCAGAGCTTGGTGTTCACTAGCTGGAAGTAAGCAGCCAGCCCTTGGGAGAGGAGAAGGAGGAGGAGGAAGAGAATTACTGAGCCCCAATCAGGTTGTCAGGCATCTTCTATAAATATTTATGTGACCTACAGGACATAGTACAGCTTGAAACCTTGCAGTCACTAAGCAGTTCCCCATCCTCCTCTGGAAGTTCCTGTATCTCAGGCAAGACCTGGGTCTTTACAGAGCTGGGATCTGCTTACAGCATTCACTGACCTAAATTTGGGGATGTTGGATGGAACAGCCTGTTCCTAAGGGCAGCCCAGGGCATAGCAGTGACCTCACGTTTGGTGAGGGATGTGGCTGCAGTTGGAGGCAGGCAGCTAAACACCAGGAGGACTTCATGTCCACCATCATCACCCCACCTGGAGTCCTGTGTGCAGTTCTGGAGTCCCCAGCACAGGAAGGACATGGAACTGTTGGAGCAGGTCCAGAGAAGACCACCAAGATGCTCAGAGGGCTGCAGCAGCTCTGCTGTGAGGACAGACTGAGAGAGTTGGAGCTCTGCAGCCTGGAGAGGAGAAGGCTTCCAAGAGACCTGATAGTAGCCTTCCAGGATCTGAAGGGGGCTACAGGAAGGCTGGGGAGGGACTATTGACAACGACTTGGAATAACAAGACAAGGGACAATGGGTTTGAAGTGGCAGAGGGGAGATTTAGACTGGATGTTAGGAGGAAGTTGTTTGCAGTGAGGGTGGTGAGACACTGGCACAGGTTGCCCAGGGAGGTTGTGGAGCACAGAAGCACCGAATGGGATCTTCTGTGCTCCACAACCTCCCTGGAGGTATTCAGGGCCAGGTTAGATGAGGCCTTGAGTGACCTGTGCTGGTGGGAGGTGTCCCTGCCTATGGCAGGAGATTGGAACTGGATGAGCTTTGAGGTCCCTTCCAACCTTACCATTCTATGATTCCATGATCACGTGTGCACAGCAACAGGAGATAGTGCTGGAAGGATGGAGCCCAAAGCTCAGTGAAGGGGATAAAAAAGTAATTCCTCTGCCATGCATTTAGGTTAAAACACCAAATTTCTCTCTCTCTCTTTTTTTTTTTTTTTTTTTTTAACCTCTTAAACTGCAGTAAAGGAACCTACCCAACTCCCTACTCTAAACAGGAACTCGATCCCCAGTGATATCTTCCTGTCCTGTCCCTATTTATAGAACTAAGGTCACCCAAATAAGAACAGAAATGGTATCATATGATTGTTGGTGACCAAATGAATTCTGCATACTGAAAATTCAGAGGAACTCATTTGAATCACCCACATGAAAACTCAGCAGGCCAGAACACCTCCCTGTGGGCATTTCCTTGTGCAGAACACAGAGAAGGAACACCACTACATGCAGGGGGCTACAGGGAAGCTGGGAAGGGACTTTTGACAAGAGCTTGTAGTGGTAGGATGAGAGGGAATGGATTCAAGCTGGAGGAAGGCAGATTTAGACTGGAGATGAGGAAGAAATTCTTTACAGCGAGGGTGGAGAGACACTGGAACAGGTTGCTCAGGGAGGTTGTGGATGTTACCTCCCTGGAGATGCTGAAGGTCAGGTTGGATGAGGCTTTGAGCAACCTGGGCTAGTGGAAGGTGTCCCTGCCTGTGGCAGGGGGGTGGAACAGGATGATCTTTAAGATCCTTTCCAACCCAAACCATTCTCTAAATCTATGAACAAAACCAATTCATGAGGTGCAGTTATTTGCAATTTGGGTATCTTGCCCAACATCAAAAAACTAAGACCACTGGAGGGACAAATATTTGCCTTGCAAAACTGTGCTTCAGTGTGGACTTTGCCATTGAAAGCCTAAAGCAGAGACATTTCCACTACTGTGCTGCTAATGGCATGAACAATTGATGACAAGTGGGAAAAAAATAAGGAATATGTAAAGGTCACTTAATGGGAAATTGGGAAACCAACACACAGAGTCACAAGAAGCTGAGAATTCTGCTGTTTGTGCAAGGAATGCGCAACTGCTTCCCTAACACACAGTGGGTTTGATTCAAGACCTCCCACACATGACTGAGTTTGACTTTATTTTACAAGGGGAGGGCTTCTGACCTCTACCTGGGCTCGCAGGCATGCTCCAAAGAGCAACTTCAGCCACCTCAACAGAAGACCTATTTTGTCATTCCCTGAAGCCAGCCAGCATTTCCCTTTCTGTTCTTTTATTGTCAAGCAAACAGAAACTGATAGGAAGTCAGGCTTTAAGATGATGCATGTGCCTATTTGAGTATATTTTTGACACAGCTATGGATTTTATGCACACACAAGAGTAAAAATAAAAATGCCTCTTTTATCCTCCTGAGAGAAAAAAGTTCTGTTTGACAGCCTTCATCTCTCAAACTCCTTTGGCATAAATCATGATCCACAATTCCTATCTCATCATGTCAGGCAGTCCTTCAAACTGAACCCAGCAATGAGCTGAGCCAAATGCTTCCATCGTGCTTAATAATGCAGTTTCCTAAACCTCTTTATTTACACAGTTCAATCTTTCACGGGCCAAAGATTCAGGGCTACTCAGAATGATGAATTCATCCCTCCGAGGGGCTTTGCTTACAGAGAAGTCTGCCCAGGCTGGAGGCACAGGATGAAAGGCAAGATTCAGTCATTCCCTCTCCACATGCTCAGAGGGCTGCAGCAGCTCTGCTCTGAGGACAGGCTGAGAGAGTTGGGGCTCTGCAGCCTGCAGAAGAGAAGGCTTCCAGGAGACCTTCTAGTAGCCTTCCAGGATCTGAAGGGGGCTCCAGGAAGGCTGGGGAGGGACTATTGACAAGGTCTTGAAATGCCAGGACAAGGGGAATGGGTTTGAAGTGGCAAAGGGGAGATTGAAAGTGGATGTTAGGAGGAAGTTGTTTGCAGTGAGGGTGGTGAGACACTGGCACAGGTTGCCCAGGGAGGTTGTGGCTGCTCCCTCCCTGGAGGTGTTCAAGGTCAGGTTGGAGGAGGCCTTGAGTGCCCTGGGCTAGTGGGAGGTGTCCCTGCCTATGGCAGGGGGTTGGAACTGGCTGATCCTCGAGATCACTTCCAACCTTCCCATTCTATGATTCTCCTTTACAGGCTGCCTGCATCCTTCCATTGCTCATTCACAAATCCCTCTGTGTCTCTGTAGGCAGACAACCTGTAGGTGGATCAGAGGTGGAGGCTGCTGCTAGCATTTTCTACAGCCTTTGTGAGCAGGAGCAGGCAGCAGAGCAAGCTCCCCCTTACAGAGAGAAGCCAGCTCTGCCAACAGCAGGGTCTGAATCTCCTCTTATTACAGCAGAGCCAGTGGAAATGGGGAAATTCAGCCCTAAGCAGCAGCCAGAAGGGCCAACTTTTCATGAATTAGACATTGCTTCTGGGGAACAAACAGGCTCTCTGGACCTGAGGCTTGAGAGCAGCTCTGTGAATCAGCCTTGGTCTATTTGAACATGAGGAAGAGAGAAGCTTGCCTGCAGTAGTCTCTGCTCTGTGTGTGACTGCAGGGCCAGCTCTGAGGGCTTGCACGTAGAATCATAGAAGTTGTTTTGGTTGGAAAAGACCTCTAAGATGATCCAGTCCAACCACCAACCCAACCCCACCATGGCCACTAAACCATGTCCTAGAGTGCTATGTCCACACAATTCTTGAACATCTCCAGGGATGGGGACTCCACCATCTCCCTGGGCAGCCTGTGCCAATCCCTGAGCACTCCTGCAGCAAAGGCATTTTTCCTGATCTCCAACCTAACCCTCCCCTGGCAAAATTTCAGGCCATTTCTCCTTGCCCTATTAATTGTTCCTTGGGAGAAGAAGCCAACTCCCACCTCAGTCCAACCTCCTTTCAGGGAGTTGTAGAGAGCAATGAGGTCTCCCCTTAGCCTATTCCTCAGAGTAAACACACTCAGTTCCCTCAGCTGCTCCTCACCAGTCCTGTTCTCCAGACCTCTCACCAGCTTTGCTGCCCTTCTTTGGACATGCACCAACATCTCAATGCCCTTCATGTAGTGAGGGGCCCAAAACTGACCACAATATTTGAGGTGTGGCCTTGAAACATCTCAGCCCCTGCAGTCCATCCTGGCCATAGTGGAGTCTGGAGACTCTGCATGGTCACAGTGCACAAACTCTTCCTTCCTGCCCCAGCACAAAGCTGTTCACCCCCAACCCTTGCTCTTGTCCTGCTTGCATTAACTTTGCCCATCTCAGTCCCTTACCCTTCACACTGCAGCACCACTGGCAGCCATAGGCAGCTTCCTTTCTTTAACCTGGACTAGAAGAGCAAGCTGAACCCTTAGAGAGGCAGGTTTCTATGTGGTACTTCTGAGACTGAAGGCTCTCTTTATGGTCAGTGCATCATTCCCCAT
Organism: Eubucco bourcierii; assembly: GCA_013396675.1. Classification (NCBI taxonomy): domain Eukaryota; kingdom Metazoa; phylum Chordata; class Aves; order Piciformes; family Ramphastidae; genus Eubucco; species Eubucco bourcierii. Next base: position 52,615 of record VWZE01009722.1, on the reverse strand, counting down.
TACAGCCATTTCCTCTGAGCTAAATGAGATTTTGCCATTACACTTTATGTTTATTGACATATATTTCCTAACAGAATTGACATTCCTCAGTTGGCTTCCCTCCCTCCTCCTCCCCTCCCCTGAGATTGCAGGAAGTCAAAAAACCCTTCAGCAGTAATGAGTTAAGTTCTGCAGCATGCAGAGCTCTGTGAGTTCTCCCATCAAGTGTGCTGGGGTTAGAATGGGCATCATTTACACATGAATATGTATGCCAGAGCAGCAACTGCAGTTCTGCTGTCATGTTGCAGGCTAAGGGGTCAACTTTTTAGCTAGGACACTCCCTAGCAATGTTTTGATGCTCTTTAACCAGTGGTTGAGTGGAGAATGACTTTCCTTGTGACTTGACATTGAAAAGTGTCACAGGGAGGCCACTGGGACTGAAGAATCAAACCCCTCTGATGGTCTGTGGTAGCTAAAAATCGCTGAAGGGCTTTCTGAAAACACTGTTAGGGTCTTCTTTCCCCTTCCCTGAACCCTCCATCTCCAGACCTGCAGCTGGATACAGCCTCTTCCCTGCTGTCTGTTCAGAATTGCTTTTGCATGTTGCTGTGCATTGGTAAATGATTTTCCTGTACATCACCTCAGAGGGAGCAGAAGTTAAGAGGTGGAGGAACTGGGTAGTAATGCTGCACAGAGCTTTACACCTCCCCTTTGAATCCAGCTGTAATTTTGGCATGACCAGAAATGATCAACTGTACTGTGTCAGCTTGGTAGATTCTGAAAGATAAACTGTTTTCTGGCCTTTTCCCCCTTTTCTTTTCTCATGCATCTGCATCACAAACCCACTTCTCCCCACTAGCTACAATACTACAGCCAAAACCTGCTACCCAGTATGAGTAAATTCAAGCACCTGAGCGAGTTAGTCACCTAATTAAGTGACCTGATTTCCTCAGGAGCAGAATGTGTCTTCCAGCTCTCACTACACTCAGCAGCTCTGAAAACCAGGGCATTTTTTAAGTGGTCAGACATAGGTGTGACTGGCTCTGGGTACTCAGCTTGGAAAGAGTTGATCTAGACAAGGTTGGAGCACTTGGAGGTCCTCCCCAGGTTCTTCTACAGTGGAAGGTATTTGGGAGGGACTCAATGCATGGCTGAGCAGAGGTTATCCAGTGATCAGCACCATTCCCAGCACTCAAAGAGAAAAAAGAAGAAAGTCTCTCAGCTTCAGGTCCTGTGATAAAAATACACCTTGGCTTTTGTTTGCTTTATGCAACATTTCCTCCTCGCGCTGAACAGCAAATTGAAAAGGGAGCTTATTGTCCTCACGGAAGAGATTGGCACCTTTGGAAACCATGGATGAACAAACCTGTGTGGGGCCCAGTCTAATATTGTCTAAGGCTCTTTAGGGTCCCAGGAGCACAAAAAGGCAATGGAGAAGGAGCTGCACTCAATTCCAGCAGAGCTCTATTGTGTGATTTGTTCCAAGGAAACATCAATTCATTATGTGAACAAGTCAACAAGGGTGGGTGGCAGAACCATCTGTCCTGCTAGATTGTGCATGACTCCTTCAGAGATCTGCTCTGGGGTCTGGAGGGAGTAAATAAGGAGTGAGAGCCAGCTTGTCAGCCCTCACTTTTGGTAACAGGAAAAACTGCTCATTTCAAAGCTAGAGCTTAAACTGGGAGGGCTTTTGAAATCCACTGCCTAGAATGCAACACAGACAGACTTGAGTAGCAAGGTGTGTGGTTAGGAGAGTCACATTTTAGTTGTGTTTTAAAGAGCATAAACAATCCAGGCAAGAGGGGAGGTGAACTGAGAAAAGGCAACTTAACAGAAAGGGATGATGAAACCAGGGCAGGGATGATCCACAGTAAGCCAGCTGAGGCAGCTGGATATTGCTGGCTCAAGGAGCAGCCTCCCTGCAAGGGTCCCAGCCTGTACAAGGGAGAGCTTTTTGCTCTTTGCTCTTGTCTGAACTGCTTTTCAAAGCAAAGCAGTGACTGCTTTGCATAGTGCACGTTAGCCAGGCTAGGGAAAGGTCAGCAAGATACAACAGACCACACTGCAATGTTGACCATGCAAGGCACATCCTTCCAAAGGGCAGGTGCTTGGACTGGCACTCTGCTGATCTCAAATGATTGCTGGCAGACCAGGGCAGCAAAATGCTTCAGGAGGAAGTATTTTCATAATCACACATTTGCAACACAGCCCCTTTTTTTTTGCAGCATTATCTTTCTACCTTCCTCTTGCTCTCAAAATGAACAAAAATATGTATATTCAAGGGGTGGAGAAACCAAGGGCAGAGCTGAAACGCAGCTGAGTCAACACCACATGTCTCTGAGGTGGTGGGTAACAGTGCATATTCCCACATGGTTGCCAGAGGGCTTCTGAAAGTCCTCACTGCAGACAGAAAGGGTGACAGAGGGCAGCAAACATCCTGCACAGCACTGTGGGCAGGAATAAGAAGTTATGGAGGGTGCTGGATGCCCTAACCCTAAAGCCATGAGCTAGACTCTGGAGCCAAAATCCTCTTCCATCACCTGGATTGACTTCCTATAACCAAGCAGCAGCATCTTCCTGCAGCAGATAGCACAGGGTGCACAGCACCCTTGAATTTGCCTTCATGATACCTGAGGGTCTGACTTCTACCCCACAGCCCTGAGGTTTCTCTCTTTTTCTACCTCCTTCCTTTATCTGTTTTGCTGAACATTTATGCCACTTGGATTCTGGGTGAACTCCTGATTTTGGCAGTCTCAAGTGCTACAAAGCTGAGCTGATCTACAGCTGCATTTCAATGCTGCCATCAAGCATCTGAAAAACACTGTTCTGTATCTGCACCGTGCTGGTTTGTCCTGTGACTAGGGAACTTGCTGAACAGAAGACTTGGGCCTTCCTAGTTGGAGTGAAAAGGGATTTATAGGTCTCCTGAAGGGAAATAAGCAAAAAGAGCACTTCCAGTGTAGCAAGAACTGAAGGGAGTTAGCAAATTTGGGCAGTTTGTTGTAACCTGAAAAACCTCTGGTTTGTGCCCTCTGGTGGCAACTGAATTTTTCATGTCCTCAGTCTTTGCACTTGCAGACTTCAAAGTTTTATTTGTCATGTTGAGTAAATGAGCAGCAAAGAGCTCAATAAATGCCAGTGGCTGGTGCTTCCCCATCCAGAAAAACCCTGCACCAAGCAGGGAAAACCCAGAGGTGTGATGCAGGGACAGTTTGGATGGCTTTGCTGCTCAGACTGAGTATGGTAATTTGGCAGGTGACAGAGAATGGTTTGGAAGAGACCTTAGAGGTCATCCAGTTCTAACCCCCCTGCCATGGCAAGGGACACCTCCCACCAGCACAGGTTGCTCATCCAACCTGGCCTTGAACACTTTCAGGGAGGGAGCATCCAAAACCTCCTTGGGCAACCTCTGTTCCAGCCTCACTGCATTACCCTCACTGGAAAGAATTTCTAATCTCCAGTCTAAATCTTCCTTCCACTAGCTTCAATCCATTCCCTCTTATCCTGTCATCACAAGCCCTTGTAAGAAGTCCCTCCCCAGTTCTCCTGTAGTTCCCTTCATGTACTGGAAGGCTGCTCTTAGGTTTCCCTGGAGCCTTCTCTTCTGAAAGGGGAACACTCCCAGTTCCCTCAGCCTGTCCCCATAGAGGAGGTTTTCCAGCCCTCTGATCATCTTTGTGACCTCCTCTGGACCTACTCCAACAGTTTCACATCCTTCTTGTGCTGGAAAGAAAACCCCACAGGGGAAAGCAAGCCCTAGGGCTGAAGGAATCAATCTGGACAGTAGAGATCCCACAGATTTCCAAACAGAACACCAGCAAGGATGCAGGTTGAAGCAGTAGATGTGACCATAGGCACCTAAATCCAGCAGCACTGAAATGCTCTTTTCATTTTGCTCTCTCTTCAGACAAAAAGCGCTGGCATCAACAGGCGGAAGAAGCGTTCAAGCAGCATGCGACTGGTTGGTATGAAGTAATAAATGTTTAAGGAAAGAGTAAAAGGAATCAGTGAATTTAATGTTCCAGATGAAGCCATTAGGCTGTGGAGCGTGTTTAAAACAGGGGCATTATCTGAAAAGCACTGGTAAAATGGCTGGGAGGTTACTGAAGTGCTGTAAATAAGCAACCCACAAACAAGCCTCGTGCCAGGGTTTGTGGTCTTGAGTAACAACAAAAGAAGAGGTGAGAGAATGAAGCCACTCTCCTCTGCACCCCAGCACCTGAACAGAGAACTGAGAGCTGCCTTTTCAGAGATGCTGAGCAATTTCTACTGCTCTCCTCCCTGTGTTTTTGTACACTGAAAGTCAGAAAGACAGAAGCGGTGACCTGGGTTAGATCTTCAGAGTCTCAGCCTGAAACTAAAACCCAATTTGCTGTATTACTTAGTAGTGGTAATGGGCTGCAAGCGAGACAGGGCACCTGTGCCTGACCTGCTGGAGCTGCTTCACTTCCTGAAAGGGGAACAAAGAGGGAGAGAGGGCAAGGCAAGATGATTTGGCTCACAACACATGTGCCTTTACCTGCCAGTCTAACAGTTCTTTCTCCCCCTCAGGCTGTTCTCCCATGTGGGTGACCCATTCCTTGACGACAGCCTGCCCCGGGAGTACGTCCTCTACCTGCGCCCCACTGGTCCCCTGGCTCAGAAGCTTTCTGAGTTCTGGCAGCAGTCAAAGCAGATCTGTGGGAAGAACAAAGCTCACAACATCTTCCCACACATCACCCTTTGCCAGTTCTTTATGGTAAGGCAGAGCTCCTCTCTCTGCTGCCTTTATGCATGCGTTTGTGAGCAGCCCTCGCCAGGCGCAGCCCAGAGCCATGACAGGCTTGGTTCAGTGGCTGCAGGAGGAGTTGTGTTGGGGAGCTCCAGGGATTGTTACCACTACTGCTGGTGCCTGGGCTTGTGGAGGGGTTTACTGGGCTCTAAACACGGTGCTTCCAGGGGAGAGTAGCAGCAAAACCCCAAGTTCTCCTAACCTTAAGTAATAGTTAGCAAGAAAATAGATTGGGGAAGGGGAGGTTAGAAATGTTACTTGGGGATAGGAGGTCCTGATTTGAAGACAAGGGAGGAGCAGCTGAGTTCTCAAAGTACTTTTTTCTAGCCCTCTCTGTTTTTCCCTCCCTGTGTTACAGCAAAAGGTAGAGCATTCACACCCACACACCCAACCTTCTCCTTTCCTACCAAGAGCTAAACACAAGTGTAAGGAATGATTCTCCATCTGAGAACTGCTTCCCTTGCTCTCTTTGGCAGTGTGAGGACAGCAAGGTTGATGCACTCACTGAAGCTCTGCAGGCCACTGTGATGCGGTGGAAATGCAAATTCCCTGCCCCTCTGCCTTTGGAGCTCTACACATCCTCCAACTTCATTGGGCTTTTTGTCAAGGAAGAAAGTGCTGAGGTGCTCAAGAAGTTTGCTGCGGACTTCGCTGCAGAGGCTGCTTCTAAAGCAGGTGAGTGACTGCAAAGAGCTCATGGCTTGGCCAGAGCTTGGGCATTCTGAGAAAGCAAAACGTTTCCATGGCACAACAAAATAAAGCTCCTTAAGCCAATGCTTAGAAGTGGCCTGAAGGCTTAAGAGCCCAAGAGGAACACCTCACAGGGTGCTTTGGCTTTCAGTGCTTACTCAGTTCAATGAGCACTTTACACATAATCTCACCTGTGATCTCCTAAAAGGGAAGCTGACATTTGGTGGTTCCTTAACCTTTCAGATAGGTGCTTTGTCTGCCAGGCTGAGCATTTCCTGCTCTACTCACCACCTAAAGTCACTGCCACAAACGTTCCTCAGCCACCTAAAGGCTGTGTTCATTATTTTGCTGCGTTTCTGAGATGCAAACAGGGCTCTGTGACAAGTCTCCAAGCACCCTGGCTACCTAGAAGGGAACCTTTTTAAATCCCAGTACCAAAACTTGGCTCCATTGCCTGATCCTCTGCTGCTTCTAGATGTTTTGAACTCATGAGGAACCAGGGAGAGGAGATAATCAGAACCAGTGGTCTCCAGTGGTGAACAGATTCTCTGGGTGTCCTCTAAGTACCTCCAGACTTAGGAGTAAGGACAGCAGTGGAGCATTGTAATAGCTCCCTGACTAATCCTCCCACTCTCTGTTGGTGTAGTGCTCAGCCTTGACTAATCACAGCACAACTGTAGTCCTTCATTATCACAACATTAACTCAAGTTCATTAAGATACAGCAATTCCTGAGTCCCTGGGCTGTTCCATGCAAGACAGGCACCCATGGCACCATGCAGGACAACTGCAAGTCTCTGCCCCTGGCCCAAAGCAAGGTGGTTCACACCTCTGGACTGCGGTGCTTTCACCTGACGGTGACCTAACAACTTCTCTCCCTTCAGAAGAGAGAGGAAATGGCTGTTACCTTTATAAATGCATATTTTGCAAGGCAGCAACAGGCAGAGAGAGACTTTCCAAAGCCTTTTTCAGATACTGCCCTAAAAATTGCTCCACTTGAGCTATCTCACATAGCTCAGCTCCTGTTCAGCAGCTCTTCCCGCTCTGAAAAGCTGCTGATCTCCAGAGCCGCTTGCTGTTAGCTGACATCTTCTCGTTGCAGATGTTCACGTGGAGCCTCACAAGAAGCAGCTCCATGTGACCCTGGCCTATCACTTCCAGACCAGCCACCTGCCCACACTGGAGAAGTTAGCACAGAACATTGATGTCAAGCTGGGCTGCGACTGGGTGGCTGCCATCTTCTCCCGAGACATACGCTTTGTAGCCCACGAGGTAAAGCTTTGCAGCTTGCTTCAATCACCAAGTTTAAAAATAAAATAAAATAAAATAAAATAAAAAAACCCTCCAATAAAATAGGACCTAGCAGAGCTGTAGGCTGTTTGAGCTGCATTGGCAGCTCAAGAGTGTTCAGGTGCTGAATGAGAGCTGTACGAGCACACAGCACAGACTATGCGGGCAGTAAGGAATTTCCCTCAGGTCCCACAAGGACACCCAGAATGCAGATGTCCCACACCCCACCAATCATCTCAGCCAGCATTCACTCTGCCCCTTCTTTGGGCTTTTTACAGAAGCACAGAAACATCCAGGTTGGAAAAGCCCCTCAGGAGCACCAAGCCCAACCTAGAACCCCACTCACCTTAAACCATATCCCTAAGCACCATATCCTAATGGCCATTAAACACAGCCAGGCTGGGTGACTCCACCACCTCCCTGGGCAGCTCATTCCAGTCCCTGACCACTCTCTCTCTGAAAACCTTTTTCCAAATGTCCAATCTAAACCTCCCCAGTCTCAGCTTGAGGCCATTCCCCATTGTTCTGTCTCCAGTTACTTGTGAGAAGAGCCCAGCAGCAGCCTCTCCTCAACTTCCCTTCAGGTAGCTTGTAAACAGCAATGAGGTCTCCCCTCAGCCTCCTCTTCCTCACACTAACCATCCCCAGCTCCCTCAGTCACTCCTCATTAGAATTACTCTTCAGGCCCTTCCCCATCTTCCTTGCCCTCCTCTGGACCCACACATCTCTCTTGTATTGCAGTGCCCAAAACTGAACACAACACTCAAGGCGTTCACCAACGCTGAATAGGAGGAGACAATCCCCTCCCTGCTCCTGCTGGCCACAGCATTTTTAATACAAGCCAGGATGCCACTGGCATTCACTCCTACTGTCTAGACTTGCTGTTTCCCCCACCTCATTTCTTGCCTCTTGTGGGAACAATGTCCTGCTGGACTAATTAGTTCTAGCAATGATACTCTGTTAGATCAGCATGGGCTGGTCTGACCTCTCAAGAGCCAGCCTAGTCCCTTAACCTGGCTGCCACCCATTTTGTCTGTACAGACTTGAGCTGATTAATGATCACAGAGTTTAGTTCAAATTCATGTTAATTCCTGTTAAAAACATTTCCCCTCATGGCCTGTGTACTTCCATGACTCACATGGATTCCCTGACTGCCATATCTGCATGTCTCAGCCCATTTTCCTTAATAATGTTGTTTTTTCCAAACACAATGTACAGAAAAGAGATGTTATTATTTCCATTTTGTAGATTGAGATCTTGAGCACAGAGAAACCACATGTGAGATTTGCCTCACCTCCCTCTAAATATCCCCCAAGTTAAACCTCTTAAGTCTGAGGAGAAATGGGCACCTCCAGAAAGTGAGTCATCTGACCCAGCTAAGGTCTCTGCTTCAGATGAATCAAACTTCTGAAGGAGGGAACCTCCACAAGGTGCCTGCTCAGGCTTAGGAAGGTTACAAGACTCCCAAGGTTGGGGTGATTAACCTCAAAGTGCTTTGGTCAGAATCAGGTACAAAACCTGTGGTGGAGTGGGAAAAAGTTCTTCTAGTCCAACACATAATAACAACACTCACTGAGTAGAGGGTGCCAGAGCTTCTGGAGACGTGAAGTCTCTCCTGCAGAGTGCTCTGAGCCAGCCCAGGCCATGCTTCCCACGCATGACAACCTCCTCCTTGCCCTTTAGAAGCTGCAAGTAGTCAACAGCATCAGAGAGCGCAAGGGGAGCTGCTGCTGGAAACCAGCTCACATCTTTGCATATCTAACTTCAGGCAGCCATGTGTGAAAGTGTTGGTCTCAGGTGATGGTGACTTGTTTCCATCTTCTTTTGAAGATACCAGAAGTAGTCTAGGAGGATTAGTGAGCAGATGGGCTGGCACCATCAGGAGAGGAGAGCTGCTCAGCAGATTATGGTTTTTATTTTGCATGGTGCCATTGCAGAAGTCAGGCTTGGCCAGGGACAGTATCACATTTGTTCTCCTTTCAGATGGGGAGCTGCTGCAGCCGCTACCAAGGAAAGTTACTGTGTGGATTCATCATGCTCCAACGAAGATGACAGAATTCTACTCACTGATCTTTCCCCACCTTTTAACTTAATTCAGTTTGTGTTAGGAAATGCAAAGAAAACAATGCACTCTGCCCTAGTGAGACCTCATCTTGAGTACTGCCTTCAGTTTTGGGCTCCCCAGTTTGAGAGAGACAGGATCTGCTGGAGAGGGTCCAGAGGAGGGCTACAAGGATGCTGAGGGGACTGAGCACTGCCTGGTGAGGAGAGGCTGAGGGACCTGGGGCTGCTTAGTCTGGAGAAGAGAACACTGAGAGGGGATTTAATAAATGTTTCTAAATATCTGAGGGCTGGGGGTCAGGAGGAGGGGACAGGCTCTGCTCACTGCTACCTGAGCTAGGACAAGGAGCAATGGGTGGAAGTTGCAGCACAGGAAGTTCCAGCTCAAAACAAGGGGGAACTTCTTGACTGGAAGGGTTCCAGAGCACTGGCACAGGCTGCCCAGAGACATTGTGGAGTCTCCTTCTCTGGAGCCTTTCCAGGCCTGTCTGGATGTGTTTCTGTGTGCCCTGAGCTAGAATGTATGGTCCTGCTCCAGCAGAGGTGTTGGACTGGATGATCTCTTTGAGTCCCTTCCAACTCCTGATATCCTGTGAGCCTGTGATGTGGCCACATCCAAGTAATTCTCATCTGCTGTGTTTCCTCCTGTGCATTCTCCTGAGCAGTTTTGAGAGCAGCATTTCACAGAGTCAAACCTGTTAGCCCCTGAGCTGCCTCTGCCTTGTCTTCAAAGGCAATAAGAACAAGGACAGCTCCTCTTTCAGATCAGGCAGGATAAGGAAGCCAAAACGGTCACTAACCACTAGAGCTGTGTAAATACCACATCCCAGCAAGTATTTGGTTCCATTTTAACAGGACTCTTAAGATTCAGGCACATGGATTTTGCTCACTAAAAAGCTCATCCCTCTCTTTCCCTCCTGGTTGTGAAAGACACAAACTAGAATCAGAGGGAAGGAGGAGTCCAGACTTAGAAAATCTTTCCAACGGTAGAGTGGGAAGTGTTAAGAATTCCCTCAAGGGAAAGCTTCCCTGGATAAATCATGAGGTGCTGCATTACCAGGAAGGTGTTCACACCTTGCTAAGGTTAAAGGTGCAGTGTGGGAGTGTTCCTGCCTTGTTCTGCTAAGAGTTCCCTTCCACTAACAATCCTTTCATTCATTCCTGCTTCTTTTTTCTCCCCCAGACTCTGCAGGTGATCTATCCTTACACCCCCCAGAATGATGATGAACTGGAGCTGGTCCCAGGGGATTTTATTTTCATGTCCCCAGTGGAACAAACCAGTACAAGTGAGGGCTGGATTTATGGCATTTCCCTTGCAACTGGCTGCTCTGGGCTGCTGCCTGAAAATTACATCACGAAGGCGGATGAATGTGGGACCTGGGTGTTTCATGGGTAGGTAAAGCTGCTCGGTCCACTGCTGTAAAAAGAGAGCTCAGCAGCTGTGATTTCACCTGGGTAAGTGAAGAGTTTCCCAGGGCTGATGAGGAGGTTGCCTGGGGGAATCATACTGGCATGCAAAGTCAGTGATAAACGAAGGAAGAGCAGATGCTGTCCCCGGTGCAGGGGATTAGAGGAGGATGTGATTTATTTAGCCAAGATGCTACAGCAACTATTTACTCCCAGAGTTGCTGCTGGTGGTTAGCAGAGCAGATGGCCACTGCAGAGTCACTGCTGTGTGTGGACACCTCTGTGATGGGACTGGGAACAGAAAGGTTTACGTTTGAGCATTAATTTGGGGAAGGCAAGGTCTTATGTGTGTAATTCCCTGGGGAAAAGGGCTTGGGATAAGCAATGTTTCTTAAGATACTTAGCAGGATTTTCAGAAGCAGTTAGTTGCCTACCTGTGTTGGCTTCAAGGGGAATGCAGATATCTTCTGAGTAAGGTCATGCCTTGTGCCTCTTGATTTTGATGGGACTTTGTTAAACAGCAGTAAAAACCGAGTGCTTGAGGGGTGGGTGTGGGCACTCCTGCTAGGCTGGCTGCATCCCTAAGCACTCAAATACCTTTGACAAATCACAGGGAGTAGTTGGTATCTAAAAGCACAAGATGACAAGGAGAGGGGAAACATTCCTGCCTACTGCCCCTCTGCTAAGCACCATTGCAGGTACAGAAGTTTGGTAACAGTCACAGCAGTGAGCAGGTTGCTTACAAAAGGGAAGGGATAAAGATATGACACCAAGCTGTGTGGCACAGTCACTTGCTAGAGGGCAGGGATCCATCCAGAGGGACCTGGACAGGCTGCAGAGGTGTGCCCAGGCCAAACTCATGAAATTCAACAAGGCCAAGTGTAAGGTCCTGCGCCTGGGTAGGCACAATGCCAAGCACAGCTCCAGGCTGGGTGGGGAATGGCTGAGAGCAGCCCTGAGGAAAAGGACCTTGGAGTCTGGGTTGATGAAAAGCTCAACCTGAGCCTGCAGTGTGAGTGCAGCCCAGACAGCAACTGTGTGCTGGGCTGCAGCAAGAGCAGTGTGGGCAGCAGGGCAAGGGAGGGGATTCTGCCCCTTTGCTCTGCTCTTGCCAGACCCCACCTGCAGTCCTGTGTGCAGTTCTGGAACCCCCAGCACAGGAAGGACATGGAAGTCTTGGATACAGTACAAAATACAGAGGTACTCTTTCAGATTTCAGCATGACCTGTGCAGGGAGAGTCTAGGCAGAGATGGGAAGCATTCAGTAAACCATGTCAGCAGAGGCCAGCCAGCAGAACTGACCTAACTCAGCACTCGCAGAGAAACTGATCCAACTGCTCCTCAGATCAATCAAAATGCAGGAAACAAGAGGAGCAGAAAGGGCAAGTAGCCTTCTCCTTTGCCTGGGACTCTTTTGGCTTAACACATGCAACATGGTGAGTGACAGATGGAGAGCAGGCACAGGGCAATCACAGCAGGTTGGCTTCCAGATATGACTGCCACCAACCACTGCCTTTCTGTAAGGCAGCCCTGGCTTAGCCCTGAGTTCTCCCCAACCCAGGAGTCTTTTCCTGCAGGGACTGGCATAAGAGATCACTCATTCACCCCTCTTATCACAACCATCTATTCTTTTCTTGCCTGCTCTCAGAATGAATACAACTAATAAAAGTGGCTTTCATCTGCACATTTGCCAAGCAGGGCAAAGCTGTCTTCACTGAGCCTGCCACTCTCAAACTCCAGCTCATCTTTCATTACAAGGAAAGAAAAGATCTCCAGTAGCCAGACAGAGGGCTGAGGATCCACTTTACACAGCAACAAAAATGGGTCCTAACTGAGAAATTCAGATCCTTCTCATACTGAGATTCTCAATTTTGAGGTCAGTGAGGATGTATCTGTGCTAGTTGCATTCACACTCCAAGCTGACCACTTAATCCAGTGAGAAATGTCTGTTGGTGCTCCCTGCTCAGAGCTTAACCACCTGAGCTTGGCACACACTAATGCTTTTGGATCAGAGTTGGCCTTATCCTGCCAGCTGGAAGTGTGTTCTGAGTGTACTTCTGCCTGCCATGCATCACATGCACATATTCTGAGGAGGAGGGTTAGACATAATTTCTCACCTCAGCACCTGGTAAGATTTTCCTCAGCTTATCCAAAAAGCTCTCCTGCCTACACTTAACTCCCCTTCAACATCCACCACCCCTGCTGCACCTTGTCATACCATGCCCAACTGTGAGGCATGTGCTGCCCTCTGATGCTCTGCCTGCACTTGGGCAGTGAGAGGAACAGTTCCTTGCAGCATGCCCAGCCCTTACTGGGAGTAAAATTCATTTAGTTATGAGTAATGCTGGAGGGTCAGGTCTGAAAGAGCAAGAGTAGGAGGTTGGAGAAGTCATCTGCTGCCAGAGGGTTGCACCCACTGTGCCTGCTGCAAGGTTGCCTGCTGTTGGGCAGGGGTCAGCAGTGCTGGCCCCAGCATGGCTGGTTCCCACCTCCTGCTCCCTTTGCCTGCCAGTGCTTCTCTGTACTGGCTGAAGAAGCCAGTACCTCAGCCTCATCCTTGCACCCTAATTCCAGCAGATCATAGAATCACAAAATGTTAGAGATTAGAAGGAACCGTGAAGGTCATCCAGTCCAACACCCCCTGCCAGAGCAGGGCCACCTAGAGCAGGTCACACAGGCTGAGGGACCAACATCAGGGCCAAGTGTGGTATTTTTCCCTTCTTGAAGCAGATGCAAATCAGATGATTTCAGTTCTCCACAAAAAATGCAGATGACCTATTTTTGTTCCATTGGTAGACAAACTTGGTGTTGCTTTCACAGCTTTGAAACACCCCTCTGAGATTTTATCCCAACTAGGGGACTAGTCAGAGGCAACTTCTGACAAACCTAAGGCACTGAAAAGCTCAAGCACTGGCAGCTGCTTCTTCCAAAGTGACCACATGCACTAAGCTCATAACTGATCTTTTTTTTTTTGGTAGTGACTAAGCAAATGTAACCCAAACAATGTAACTGCATCAGCAGAGGCACTGCAGCTTCTGTAATTGCCTGTCAAGAGTTCAGTCCTGAGGGTCTAGGTCAAAGTCCTTGAACATGAGAGCTTTATTCAGAGGGAGAATGGGATCTATTATTTCTCTTAAGTGTAGCCAAAGGGATAACACTGGTGGGAATAAATTCCCACTGTAGATGGGAAATGGGATAGACAGAATTGAAAAATGTAGAGATAACAACCCAGACGGAGTCTGCCACATCCCCAACAGTGGCTGTAAACTATTCTGTATGCAGCAACCCTGCAAACTACCCAGCATGAGAGGCAAAACTGTGCTCCAGCTTTCTACTGAAGCAGTAGGGGAGTGGAAATTCCCTGCAGAAATTAGTTTCCAAACTTTGGTCCACAAGACCAAAAGGGCCACGAAGATGATCAGAGGGCTGGAGAAGCTCTCCAGACTGCAACAGTTGGAGCTCTTCAGCCTGGAGAAGAGAAGGCTTCCAGGAGACCTTCTAGTAGCCTTCCAGTATCTGAAGGGGGCTACAGGAAGGCTGGGGAGGGACTATTGAGAAGGTCTTGCAATGACAGGACAAGAGGCAATGGGTTTGAACTGGCAGAGGAGAGATTTAGACTGGATGTTAGGAAGAAGTTGTTTGCAGTGAGGGTGGTGAGAGACTGGTACAGGTTGCCCAGGGAAGTTGTGGAGCACAGAATCATCCAACATGGTCCAAGATCTCATGGGTGATTCCGTGCTCCACAACCTCCTTGGAGGTGTTCAAGGCCAGGTTGGATGAGGCCTTGAGTGACCTGTACGAGTGGGAGGTGTCCCTGCCTATGGCAGGGGATTGGAACTGGATGATCCTTGAGGTCACTTCCAACCTTACCATTCTATGAGACCATTAATTTGCAGCTGGTGCCCAGATGATGTCAGTGAGCACCCTGTGGCTGTGAGGAAGGTCTTGGTATTTTCCATGAGGAATGGCTGACAGAGCCATGTAGACCAAACTTTGGGAACTGTGTTTCTGTCAAACTGTTTCTAAGGAGACAGGAAGCCTGTTGAGATGGGTTTTATCTCTCCCTGTGTGTACACCACCTAGCAAGGTGCACTCCAGGCAGCACTAAAATACAAATTCTGAAGTAATTGCATGATGAGAGTAATTATCATCAGCTCCTGTAGACTGCAGAAATGTCCTTACTGCAGCCTGAGCACATGAAGCCCAAAGTATTCCCAAAGCCAACATCTTTCTATTTTTGGCAGGTCCTACTCAATCCTGAATACAACATCCTCCCCATCCCTTCAAACCTTCACTGATGGAGCTCTGGAAAGAAGGCAGCAGGAGGACCAAGGACCTTGTGACGCAGGGCCCCTCACAATCATCTGCCAGAACGTGCAGGTAGTGCCACACACACACACACAAATCAGACACAGCTTTAATGGTGAGATCTCAGCAGCTAAGTTTCCACTGCCAGCTTGCCCTCTGCTGTCCTTTCACTGCCTATAGCACAGGCTACAAGTTAAAAGTTCTCTACCAGCTTCCCAATGACACAATTAACCACAGGCACAGAGGATGTGGATTGAAGCTTGAGGAAGGCAAATTTACCCTGGAGATTAGGAAGAAATTCTTGACAGTGAGAGTGGGGAGACACTAGAACAGGTTGCCTAGGGAGGTTGGGGATGTCCCCTCTCCTGGAGGTGTTCAAGGCAAGGCTGGATGAAGCTTGAGTGACTTGGGGTGGTGGAAGGTGTCCCTGCCTATGGCAAGGGCAGCAGGAACTGGATGATCCTTGAGGTCCCTTCCAAACCTGCCAATTCTTTGAACTGCCACCAGAAGTAGGAATCAAGCCAATGGACACAGCACTTAAAACACCTCTCTGAAGGGTCTTCAGGGCCAGGCTTGAGCAACCTGGGCTAGTGGAAGGTGTCCCTGCCCATGGCAGGGAGTTTGTAACTGGATGCTCTTTAAGTTCCCTTCCAATCCAAGTCATTCTACATGACATTGCTGCCCCCAAACCTGCTCTGAGCATGGTGCAGCAGGGCCCCATCCTCTGCTCACTTTAGCAGTTTTACACCAGCACAAATTTACCAACTTCAGAAGAGCTTCCTGTACCCACACGTGGGTAAAGCAGGAGGTCCTGACTCCGGTTAGCAAATCAGACCTCAGCAAAGCCCTTGCACTTTGCTGAAGGTCAAACATCCTGGCATTTTTCTTCCAGCCCCTGAGAATAAGCAGCCAGCCAGGGCCTCAGAAACGCTGCCTGTTTGTCTGCAGACACGGGGAGAGGATGGATGTCGTTTTTGGGAAGTACTGGTTGTCACAGTGTTTTGATGCCAAAGGTGAGCCAGCTCCCTCGGGTCTCTCGGCCTCTAGGTTAGACAAGGAAGGAGAGCAGTGACTGCCTGGGGCAAAGCTTAGATGGGAGCTGTGGTTTCTTAACACGAAGTGCTGCTTTGAGCAGCTCCTTGTGGCTGAGCAGGGCTGCAGTCAGAAGCAGAAGCACAAGACAGGGAGGGTATACATCTGCTAACACTTGGGAAATTACTGCAGGCAAAATGACATTGAAGTAAGGTTGCCAAAGGGAGTTTTTGTTGGAAATGAAGTTATGGTGTTAGTGGTCAGTCTCCAGTGCAAGTATTTACTACAATCAAGAAATTTTTTTGCAAGTCCAGAGGAGAGCTGCAAAGATGATCCAAGGGCTGGAGCACCTCTGCTGTGAGGACAGGAGTGTTCAGCCTGGAGAAGAGAAGACTCCAGTGGGACCTTAGGGCTGCCTTCCAATAGCTGAACAGATCCTACAGGAAGGCTGTGGAGAGACTTTTCATAAAGTTGTCTAGAGATGAGACAAGGAGGAATGGTTTGAAGCTGAGGAAGAGTAGATTTAGACTGAATCCTAGAAAGAAGTTCTTCAATATGAGGGTGGTGATGCTCTGGAATAGGCTGTGGATGCCCCCTCCCTGGAGGTGTTCAAGGCCAAGTTGGGTGAGACCTTGAGCAACTAAATCTAGTGGAGAGGTATCCCTGCCCACGGCTGGGGAGGGGGGGTTGGAACTAGATAATCTTTAAGGTCCCTTCCCATCTAGACCATTTGATGATTCTGTGGAACAGGTGATGCTGCCTGCCTCTCTCTGAAGGGCTCATTCTGCTCTCACAGGAAGGTATGTGCGCAGTAACCTGAATATGCCTCACAGCTTACCTCAGCGAAGCGGCGGCTTCAGGGATTACGAAAAGGATGCTCCCATCACCGTGCTGGGCTGCATGCAGGCAAGGATGGTTGGTAAGTGGTCCTCAGACAAGAATTTGCCCAGGAAGCTTTAATATCTCCCTCTCACCTGCCTAGCCAGGAAGAGA
The DNA here is from genome assembly GCA_013396675.1 of Eubucco bourcierii. Taxonomy (NCBI): domain Eukaryota; kingdom Metazoa; phylum Chordata; class Aves; order Piciformes; family Ramphastidae; genus Eubucco; species Eubucco bourcierii. The sequence continues at coordinate 36,086 of VWZE01009722.1, read as the reverse complement.
AAGTGCAGGGCAGGTAAAAAAAACAGAGAGGAATGAAGTGCTTTGAACTAACAGGACTTAGATGCTTCAAGGACCTTTGCCAAGCCCCTGCTTTCAAAGGGAGTGGCTCACTAGGTGAGAGGATGAGAGGAAGTGGCCTGGAATTGTGCCAGGGGAGGTTTAGCTTTGTTATAGGAAAAAGAATCTTGCCTGCAGGAGTGGTCAGATGTTGGAAAAACCTGCTCAGGGAGATGATGGAGTGTCCGTCCGTGGAGGTGTTCAAGAAACCTGTGGCCATGGCACCTGGGGACAGGGTTTAGTGGTCATGGTGGTGCTAGGTTGATGGTTGGACTGGATGATCTTAGACGTCTTTTCCAACCAAAGCAATTCTACGATTGAAAGGAAACCTTGTCTCCTTCAGCTGCTGCAGCTGAAAAGGCAAAACGGATAATCTAGGGCACAGAATGAAATCAGAGCCATCAGCAGCATGGCTGCAGAGCATTCCCTACCAGCCTGTAAATCTGCACCACTGGAAGATGCTGTTGTCACCAGCGCTGGTGAGAAATGCAGCAGTGTGACAGTCACCTCCTGCAGAATCTGCTACACCAGAGTACAGAAAAAGCCAAGTGCAGGTTCAAATCTCAGATTGTCAACCTGCTTTTATCAGCCTGGCTTCTTTACATTTCTGTGGCAAAAACGGAGGCCAAATCATTTCCAGTTCTCTCCCACACCCCCATCCTCATCTCTGCCTTCTGTGTCTGTTGGTGCATAGACAGAAAATTGATAGTCAGAGAGCATTTGATTAGGGCAGCCCAGCCCCTTAAAGACATGAGCTTCAGAGATCAGTACTTAGCATTTTCTCAGATGCAAATCCTTCAGAGCACTTGGTGCTGGTCACACTCAAAGTAGGGCAGCTAAAATTACACTTTGTGTTTTAAACAAACAGAAACGACTGTGCCACAGCAGGATGCTCAGCCGCCCAGCCACATGGCAGCAGGGTTTGCAGGATGCACAGAGCAGAAGGTGAATCTGGGAGCAATCACAGCACACTTTGCTGAGATCATTAAATGGGTCTGAGTAGGCAGCTGCATTTGTGACCCAGAAGCCATTAACCTGCCAGGCTGGCTGTGGCACGCTGGCCATCTACAGGCAGCCTCTGCCCACTGGCTGCAGCACGGCCTCGACCTTGTGGTTGACTGAGCCATAATTCCTCTGATGACCAAAGCAAACCAAGAGGGCTATTAGATGTGTGGCTCCTCCTAAATTGTCCCACTTGCTCTCAAGAGATTTATAGAGCAGTTTGACATAGCTTACAGCCATCATTAAACACATGAAGTCAAGGTTAACAACCCCTTCTTGCTCCCACTTCTTTGTCCTGCCTCTTCAAACATAACTCTGCCCTACTACAAGCCTGTGCAGTGCTGAGCAGATCCCTTTTCTCATTTGGTTCCCTTAAGGCATTGCAAGAATATTAATAACCTTAATAGTGGAGTTGATTCTTATCTCATTTTCAGCACTCTTCCAGCCATGGTAATTTATATGAGTAGAGGATTGAGCCAATTGCATTAAGTTGAGCTTCAGTTAACTTGAATTGCTCTGATTTACAGCTTATAAATGCAATGAAATGAAGTTCAAACTCTCCACAGTTCTCCTCAGCATGCTGTTGGCTTTGTGGTTCAGTCTAGGAGGCAAAGCTGCTGCAAATTCTGTGCACACTGCTTTAAGTACCTAGGCACAGGTGGAGCAGACACAGGGAAACATATCTTGGTACCACGGCTGGGCACACCACAGTGCCCAGCAGGCTGCTGCAATCAATCTGATGGGTACACATCTTTCCCAGTGCAGCTGGGAAGCTACTTCAGTGGCAGAAACCCTCCTCCCCCATGCTGTTACAATGTCTGGTTTTATTCATGGGTGTTGAAATTTACCTGCAGGTGAAGCCTTGCTAGAAACGAATACCATTGTAGACTACATCTACAGCTCCCCGTCCCTGCGGTGTGTACAGACAGCACACAACATCCTCAAAGGTAAGAACCTTTTGGGGAGGGACTATTGACAAGGTCTTGGAATGCCAGGACAAGGGGCAATGGGTTTAAACTGGCAGAGGGGAGATTGAAAGTGGATGTTAGGAGGAAGTTGTTTGCAGTGAGGGTGGTGAGAGACTGGCACAGGTTGCCCAGGGAGGTTGTGGAGCACAGAATCACCCAAGGTGATCAAAGATCTCATTGGGTGATTCTGTGCTCCACAACCTCCCTAGAGGTGTTCAAGGCAAGGTTGGAGGAGGCCTTGAGTAACCTGTACAAGTGGGAGGTGTCCCTGCCTATGGCAGGGGGTTGCAACTGGCTGAACTTTGAGGTCCCTTCCAACCTTACCACTCTATGATTCTATAACCCAATGAGGAGGAAAGACTGCTGAATTCTCCAGATAAAAGGAACCCTGGTATGGGAGACTCAAGCAAATGATTCAGACTGGGGATTATTTCCATGGGAGTGTACCTTACCTGAGCACAGAAAAGGCCTCCTCACAGACAGTGCTGACTGCATGGTGTGAGAAGTGCTTAGGCAAGCAGCATGCTGGCTTCACCCCCACCAGCTGCTGGTCAGGGTAGGATTTATTGCCCCTCCCTGCAGAAGCCAGATGTGCATTTGTGATGGGTGGACACATCCAGCTCAGCACACCCTGCTCACACTCCTGCAGCTGCTTCTTGCTGCATGCTCCCACAGCAAATGCTACCATCAGTAACTGGCTGCAGAAACTGGGAAGGGCAATAGTGAAACGCTACCATCAGTAACTGGCTGCAGAAACTGGGAAGGGCAATAGTGAAATGCTACCATCAGTAACTGGCTGCAGAAACTGGGAAGGGCAATAGTGAAATGCTACCATCAGTAATTGGCTGCAGAAACTGGGAAGGGCAATAGTGAAAGGGGCACGAGATGCCCTGGCATTGGAAACAGTCAAAACCAGCTCCAAAACACAGTCACCTCTAGCTTCAGTACTGTGCACATAGCTGCTGACCAGGGATTTACATTGCCTGGCATATGATGTGCCCAGTAGCTATGTTAAATACCTCATCTTTCATACCTGCTATTAATCAACTGACTACTCAGAGAGGAAAAAAGGAAAATAGTTTTCATTCAAATTGAAGTATTAAAGCTGCCTCCTTCCCCAGCTACTTCCACTGACATCTGGTCTCCTTTCTCTCTTTCCCAGGGATGCAGCAAGAGAACAACCTGAAAATTCGAGTAGAGCCAGGCTTGTTTGAATGGACCAAGTGGGTCTCTGGGAGCACACTACCTGCCTGGATACCCCCTGTGGATTTAGCTGCAGCTACTCTAAGCGTTGATACAACCTACAGGTAACAAAAAAGGGAGGGGTGAGAGGGTCCTGCATTTGCTTAGTGGCTTTGGTTTTGAAGAGTGACACTTGGCTGAGTTTTAGAGCAGCGACTCAAAGAGCTGCTGAGGATCCCAGAATAAACTTGGAGGAGGTTTGAGGTTGTTGTGTTGAACAGGACCTGAGAGTGGTTTCTTATAAACCATGTTCCCCAGATCACTGGCAAGGCCCAGCTATATTGCTGATCATGGAGATCCTCTTTCCATTATTCTTCCTTCCATCCTCTGCATGTTTCAGGTGCCCAGGAAACCCTCAATGTATTTTTTGCTTTACTGGAACTTAGGAGTTTGGGCTCAGCTAACAGAACTATTTTTGCTAAATCACTTCCCTGACCATCATAGCCACAGACTGGTCTGGACCATGGGTTCAGTCCAAAGGAAAAAACTTCTCTGTCTCTCATGACTGGCATGGTGATGGAACTTAACTGTACATTCTGCATCACCCTGGGGAACCTGTCTGCAGCTGTCAGGCATTTAGGGTCCTCTGACAGCAAAATCCAGAAGTCTGCTATCAAAGAGCTGAACCCTAAGTATTTATCACTTCTCAGCAATTACATCTGAACAGTTTTATAGTGGAAAGAAGTGGCAGGTTTTTTACTCACATTTTCATGGTATTCATCAAAAAAAACCCAACAAACAACCCTGCAAAACCAGAAAAAAAAAAAAAAAGAAAAACAAAACAAACAGTTGCTGAAAGCAAACAAATTAAACATCTGATGAAAAAGCATTTGAATGGCAAACAGATAAGCACCACTGATCTTTCCTCACACTTTGCAGAAAGGGAAGCACAAAGCGAATTTGCTCAGCTTGCAGGGGCCCTGACACCCGCTCCAAAAGCCCAGAGCTGACCGTCCCGAGGCTTGGCCTTTTTGCAGCCACCCCCACAGCTGCATAGTTCAGCCCTGGCGCCTGGGCAGGCTCCACATCCTGACCTCACACCCTTGCTGCCAGCCTCTGCTGCTTGCCTTTTAGCCAGCCACGTGTCCACAGCTCCATGTTCCAAATATTGTTGGCTCCAAACACCACAGGGCTGCTGGGAGCAACCTGCAGCTTGAATCTGGAGGGAAACTCAAGACTCTTGTGACTCCCTGGTGCAGCAGCACAGCAGTTGATGCCCTCCAGCCTAACACACAGATGCCTTTTACTGTAAACTGCAGAGAGAAAGTCTAAATAAAACCCATCAGAAAGAGTCATGTGGCAAAGAATAGACAAGATGATCTGTTCAGGCTTCCTACTCTCCAACTCATGATTCACTTCTACAAGCCAGACACAAGAGAGCTCTCACAAAGAAGGAAACTCCAGGGAAGTCACACAGTTTAGTTCTCATCAGACCCCATCTGGAGTCCTGTGTGTAGTTCTGGAGCCCCCAGCACAGGAAGGACATGGAACTGTTAGAGCAGGTCCAGAGGAGGTCACCAAGATGCTGAAAGGGCTGCAGCAGTTCTGCTCTGAGGACAGGCTGAGGGAGTTGGGGCTCTGCAGCCTGCAGAAGAGAAGGCTTCCAGGAGACATTAATGTAGCCTTCCAGGATCTGAAGGGGGCTCCAGGAAGGCTGGGGAGGGACTATTGACAAGGGCTTGCAATGCCAGGACAAGGGGAATGGGTTTGAAGTGGCAGAGGGGAGATTGAAAGTGGATGTTAGGAGGAAGTTGTTTACAGTGAGAGTGGTGAGACACTGGCACAGGTTGCCCAGGGAGGTTGTGGCTGCTCCCTCCCTGGAGGTGTTCAAGACCAGGTTGGATGAGGCCTTGAGTGGGCTAGTGGGAGGTGTCCCTGCCTATGGCAGGGGGTTGGAACTGGATGAGCTTTGAGGTCCCTTCCAACCTTATCATTCTCTGATTCTCGCTGAACTCTACATTACTCTGCCTTCTTACAGAAACCAGCACTGTCTGCCTTAGTGTGAGCCTGACTGCTGGCTGAGAAATGTCAGAGGAACAGAAAACATTTAGAATACACACACAGGACGTGGGCTTGGTGACAAATATTTTGTGGCTGGGCTTTTGTGGTTTAGGGTAACACCAGAAACACTTGTGCTGCTTGGTGACCCAGTGCACTCATGTGTTTGGAAACCCTCAAGTGGAATAAAAGCAGCTGAGACATTGAAAAAGAAAAAAGAAACAAAAGAAGAAGAAAAAAAAAACACGAAAGAAAATTGGAAAAAAAGGAAAAAAGAAATGTTTGGGGTTTTTGGTTTGGTTTTTTTTTTTTTTAAAATACCTAATTATACCATCAATGACTTATGTTGCATCCTTTTGGTCTCCAGCTGAAATTCCAACTTGCTGAGGGTACCTAAATAGAATTTTTTACACTGTATTTATCCCTGCTGGCACTCAGCAGAGCAGCTGGACCACAGGAGAGTCTGTGCTTCAGAAAACACATGCCTTCTGGGAAGACCATAACAAATATTCTCAGCACTAGAAGGCTCAGCCTGCTCTTGTGTGGTCAGCTGGTTAAATGGGGGACTGGGAGACAGCCTTCCTGGTGCACTGTGTCTCCCCTCACGAGGGTAATTCCTGTAGATAGATCAGATCACTGGATGGAGGGGAAAGTTACAGCTTTTCCTTGTACCACAACACAAAATTACAGCCTTCTGCTTCTCTCTGTGCAGCAGCCTGCTCCAGCTGATAGAATTGGCCAGAGTCCTGCCAGGCAATTCACTGAAACGCCCTGGCCCAGGAGGGGCTTGGCTAATTCCAGACATTTCCCAGCAATGCAGCTTCACAGATGGCCAAAGCAGCAGTTTGCCTCTGCCCTTCACCATCAAAGCATGAGCAGTGAAAAGAGCCAGCAGCTGCCTTCTCCACTCCCCAAATTTCTCCCTGTACCTGCCCTGACTTCTCAGAAACACACAGATGTTGTCAGCTCACCCTCTAAGCTGGAAGCTGTGACTCCTCAGACACACACAGATGTTGTCAGCTCACCCTCTAAGCTGTGGTAGCCCAGTGCAGACCTCAGCCTGGCACAGAGGGTTTGGGTAGCCAGCAGAGCTGCCTGGGCTGTCTGCAGGTGGCTGTGCCTGCATTGTCCTTGTCCTGCTGTCCCTTCCTGCTCACTCCTGCTGGGGACAAGTTTTGTTCTCCTGCCACTCACTAACTTTAGCTAGCTGGCTGAACCCTGAAACCTGTTGGTCCAAGTACATATGCCTCACTAAGTGCCAAGGGGCATCACTGTTGCCACACACCATTGCAAAAGCAACACCAGTACAACTAGCATGTCCTGTGCTGCCTCCGTGAACTGGTCCACACTGGAGGAAGCAGTTTCCCCAGCTAACTGAACAATCTTAATGCAGGAATGGTAAAGGTCTCTGTCTTGAAGTTTAAAAAATCATCACAGTGGTCCTGGTGAGAGACACAGGTTGGAGGAATTAAGTGTAAAAGAAAGAGCTCCTTGCAGATGAATCATGACTTGCACTTTAAACTTGATCACTTCTCCCCATTTACTATACTTGTTTTTCCTCTTCACAGACCTCATATTCCTGTCAGCAAGTTAGTGGTTTCTGAATCTTACGATACATATATAAGTAGAAGCTACCAAGTCACAAAAGAAATCATCAGTGAATGTAAAGGCAAAGGTGAGTGCTACAGAGGGGGTGAAAAACAAGAGAGGCATCCTGGGATGTGATTGCTGATATTAGAGAGGTAGGGGGAATCAATGTGAATGCTGATATTAGAGAGGTAGGGGGATCAATGCCCCCATTCTGAGTCTATGATTCATTTAATGAAGGGGAAAAGGAGGGAGGGGGGGGGAAGAAAAAAGGAAAAAAATCAGGAAAACTACAGTGTCTTTCAAATTAACATCCAGTTTGTAAGGTCAGTTTTTTTCATTCAGTATTCTTTTATGTGACCCATAATGGTATTTCTGGCTTCTGTTAGAGCTATATAGAGGTATGCAGGATGAGGCAGTAAGGAAAGTTCTTTGTTACTCTGCATCACTTCATGCACCTAGGGTGCATTAAGAGGAGTGTGGGCAGCAGATGGAGGGAGGGTCCTCTCCCCCTCTACTCTGCCCTGGTGAGACCCCACCTGGAATATTGCCTTCAGTTTTGGGCTCCTCAGGTCAGGATGGACAGGGATCTACTGGAGAGAGTCCAAAGGAAGGCTATGAAGATGCTGAAAGTGCTGAAGCACTGCCCTGTGAGGAGAGGCTGAGGGACCTGGGGCTGTTTGGTCTGGAGAAGAGAAGACTTAGAGGGGATCTAATCAGTGTTTACAAATACCTGAGGGCTGGGGGTCAAGAAGGAGGAGACACTCTTCTCAGTTATGCCCTGTGATAGGACAAGTGGCAATGAGTATGAACTACAGCACAGAAGGTTCCACCTCAACATGAGGAAGAACTTCTTGACTGGAAGGATCCCAGAGCACTGGCACAGGCTGCCCAGAGAGGTTGTGGAGTCTCCTTCTGTGGAGCCTTTCCAGCCCTGTCTGGATGTGTTTTTGTGTGATGTGAGCTAGATTCTGTGGTCCTGCTCTGGCAGGGGGATTGGATTTGATGATCTCTGGAGGTCCCTTCCAGCCCCTAACATCCTGTGGTATATTCCCATGATATTCCTGACTCATCTTCCCCTCTTCAAGGAGATGAATCCCACACAGGAATCACAGAAACATTCAGGTTGGAAAAAGCCCCTCAGGATCACCAAGTCAAACCAACATCCCTACTCTGCAAGGTTCACCCTAAACCATATCGCCAAGCACCCACATTGAAATGGCTCAAACACATCCAGGGCTGGCGACTCCACCACCTCCCTGGGCAGCCCATTCCAATAAATGACCACTCCTGCTGGGGATTAAAAAAAAAAAATTCCTAATACCTAGTCTAAACCTCCTCAGTCACAGCCTGGATCTCTCATTCCACCAGGGCAACAAAGCTGAGAGAGCAGGTCTGATGCAGAGCAGCTGAGGGAACCGGGGTAGTTCAGCCTGCAGAAGAGGATGCTGAGGGGAGAGCTCACTGCTCTGTACAAGCTGCCTTCATCCCCTCCCCTTTCCCTGAGCCTGCATTTCTCCATTTATTTCAGGAAATAACATCCTGCTAGTGGCACACGCATCCTCCCTGGAGGCTTGTACCTGCCAGCTCCAAGGGCTCTCGCCGCAGAACTCCAAGGACTTTGTACAGATGGTCCGAAAGGTAATTAGCAGGCAGGAGGAGAGCTTGGCTGCCTCTACAAAGGCAGGAGGAATTCGCAATCTGCTTAACCAGGCAGAGGACACTTTGTTCCTCTCCTCTGATCCTTCTGCCCGTGAGTGAGTTTCATTCGTTTCACAAGCGAAGGTTGGTTTAAGAGGCTTATCTGAACGCGGCGCTTGTGTAACAGATAGCGCAGCATCGGGTGCCCACCTACAGATGGCCTTGCAGCGACTCGGCTTCGCTCCTGTGCACGCCGGGGCTCTACAGAGGCTCCCACACTGCCCTCCAGTGCTGAAAACACCCTAACCACAGCTAACAGACCCTTCTGCTCTGCACTTTCCCTTCTCTTTTCCCTTTAAGGAGCTTTTAATGACAGTAGGAGGGCTGCTGCCTTCACTGCTGGCTAAAGAGATGGCATTGTGTGATGGTTTGGGAGTTACCCACCCCCCACACTTTGTAAAAATCCCCCAGACTAGAACTCAGCCAGCTGGAAGTTAAGGACTGAAGCTCTGTTTACAGCTCAACACAATGCACAAGCAGAGATATACACAACAGACAGGAATAGTTACAGACATAGGCAAGGTAAAGGGAATACAGAAACACAACTCCCCTCCCAGAAATCAGAGTCCCTAGGAGGGGCTCCCAACCACCCTTCCACCTTCTCCCCACCCCTCTGCCTTACATGCAAGGTGAGTCTGGAGGATGGGCCGGCGGAGTTAGAAGCAGAGTAGTTAGTTAGTCAGCAGAGAGAAGGCAAAGACCTAGAGAACCTGAGACTCTCCAGGCCCAAGAGTCTTATCTATGTTTTGTGTTCTTGTTCTTATCCATCTCAGCAAGCCTACGAGTGAAGCAGACATCACCATTGTTTTCCTTTCACAGCCTATAATCTAATTTTCTCCATTAAAACATTCCAGTTAGCCTCAAACCAGCACACATTGCCCAGGGCCAGCCTTGAAAACGTGCTGGGAGGTGTCCATAACTCACACCTGACCTGAGGACACCTGAGCCAGACTAACAGCCATATAATTCCACCAGAGCTGTGTTGAAACCTTCAGGGTCTGAGGCCTCACCAGCCAACAGGACACCTCTGAAGAGTAACCCACGTCACAANGCAAGGGCACCCTGTGCCTCGCCCACGTGTTACCCACGTCGCAAGGGCACCCTGTGCCTCGCCCACGTGTTACCCACGTCGCAAGGGCACCCTGTGCCTCGCCCACGTGTTACCCACGTCGCAAGGGCACCCTGTGCCTCGCCCACGTGTTACCCACGTCGCAAGGGCACCCTGTGCCTCGCCCACGTGTTACCCACGTCACAAGGGCACCCTGTGCCTCGCCCACGTGTTACCCACGTCACAAGGGCACCCTCTGCCTCGCCCACGTGTTACCCACGTTGCAAGGGCACCCTCTGCCTCGCCCACGTGTTACCCACGTTGCAAGGGCACCCTCTGCCTCGCCCACGTGTTACCCACGTTACAAGGGCACCCTCTGCCTCGCCCACGTGTTACCCACGTTACAAGGGCACCCTCTGCCTCGCCCACGTGTTACCCACGTTACAAGGGCACCCTCTGCCTCGCCCACGTGTTACCCACGTTACAAGGGCACCCTCTGCCTCGCCCACGTGTTACCCACGTTACAAGGGCACCCTCTGCCTCGCCCACGTGTTACCCACGTTACAAGGGCACCCTCTGCCTCGCCCACGTGTTACCCACGTTACAAGGGCACCCTCTGCCTCGCCCACGTGTTACCCACGTTACAAGGGCACCCTCTGCCTCGCCCACGTGTTACCCACGTTACAAGGGCACCCTCTGCCTCGCCCACGTGTTACCCACGTTACAAGGGCACCCTCTGCCTCGCCCACGTGTTACCCACGTTACAAGGGCACCCTCTGCCTCGCCCACGTGTTACCCACGTTACAAGGGCACCCTCTGCCTCGCCCACGTGTTACCCACGTTACAAGGGCACCCTCTGCCTCGCCCACGTGTTACCCACGTTACAAGGGCACCCTCTGCCTCGCCCACGTGTTACCCACGTTACAAGGGCACCCTCTGCCTCGCCCACGTGTTACCCACGTTACAAGGGCACCCTCTGCCTCGCCCACGTGTTACCCACGTCACAAGGGCACCCTCTGCCTCGCCCATGTGTTGTGCCTGATGGTGCACACAGTCTGCCTGTCACACCCTACCGAAAATGGGTTTGGGTCAGAGGGAGAGAGAGGAGACACAGATAGACTTCAATCGTAGAGCAGGACTTCAGCCCTTAGGGAAGCTCAGCTCAATCTCTGCTCATTACTTCCCTCTCTCCTCTCACAGATTCCATACTTGGGGTTTTGCTCGTGCGAAGAACTGGGAGACACAGGTGTTTGGCAGCTTACGGACCCCCCTATCCTCCCTCTCACACACGGACCAACTGGAGGCTTTAACTGGAGAGAAACCTTGCTCCAAGAATAAGCAGAAGAAGGGAAAACCACAGCCTTCCTAAGCATTGGAGAATGTCTCTTTCTTGTGTTTATTGGCAGTGGAAAACCAGTCATGCTACGTTGAGTGGGTCACACAAACAGGCGTTCTAGCATATCTCACACAGCCACAGTCATGCAACAGCTCTCATCTACAAGCAAGCAAATACAAAAGGGAGTGAGATTTGAGAGGGGAGGGGAAAAAAAAAGAAAAAAAATTCCTAAAATACAGACTGAAGGTCTTGCACTGCAGGGAGGCTCTGTTTAGTCAGTAGCTCAGGGAGGTTTCCCCACCTCGAAGGGAGCCTCTGGTAACACCGGTAACTTTCACTGCCTTCTGCACCGCGGTAGGAGCAACCAGCACTGTGTAAATGGAGCATTCAGGATACTGGGTTGGGTTTGTGGTGGTGGTTTTTTTCTTTTTTTTTTTTCCAACTACTACTTTTGCAAAGCATTAGCAGGCTTGTTCAGGACCACGTGTTGACATCTCCCTCACTCCCAGCCCCCCTGGTTCTCAGCACCTTCCATAAAGTGTGCAAAACAAGAATCCAGCGTTGCCTCTGCAGGCAGCATCAGATTCTTCCTCTTGGGCTGGGCATACCATGGATGCAAAGACTGATGGGTGCTGATCCATGTCAGAAGGAGGTTCTGAGCTTCACATCAGCTACAGATAAAGTTTGCACATCAAAAAGAGAACAGCATTGTCAACAAAGCAGTTCTGGGAGCAGTCTTTATTAAGTGGAGATGAAATAAGCCTTCTCCCAACTAAATCTGAGTGATTTAACAAGTTGGGAGGGTGGGTTTTGTTTGCCCTTTATTTTCTGTTTGCCCTTTATTTATTGAAATCCACCCTTGTGCTCAGATCCAGCCTAAAGTGTCACTTAAATTCCCTTCAGAAAACCTTTTTTCTTTTTTTTTGCTGGTCATTTACACAGTGGTGGTTTTCTGTCCCTTGTGAACTTTTCTGTCATCCCTGGTGAGGGCCTGCAGTAAGCAGCTTCCTTCAGGAGGTAATGATGAAATGAAAATGACACTGAAATGCAGCTTCTGCTGCATGCTTTGCTTCCTTATCCTTAATTCCTAAGTGCCACTGAACATAAAATCAAAGCAGTGCTGGAAAAAAAAAAAATAAACAGCTCACTTAAGAGTAAGATGGTTTAACCTATTAAGATGCTATTTGTACAGTCAGGGAAGAGTTAGGATTTGGGGAGAAGAGGAAGAGAAAGGTTTCCACCAGTACCTAAAATCTTTAAAATTACAAGTGTCCTCTTAGTGCATCAACCTGCAAGGTGCCAATGCCAGGTGCTTCATAGGAGAAAGCAGAATCCACCACAGTGGGTAGTTTACTGTGTAAACTGGCTTCAGAAAAGGCTTCTCTTAGGTTAATGTGAAGTCATCAGTCTTGAGTCAAAAAGTTGCTGCAGGCATTTGTAGGAGTCTTAGCAGAAGGTACTTAAAAATGTGCTTAAATGGGATGAACAAGATTTAGGCATCCTCCTTTCTTGGTTTGGGCTCTAAGTCTGTGTATTGCCATAAACAGCATCAAAGGCAAGTGGAGATGTGCCAGGAAAGAAGTTCTGGCATCCTAGGTACCTCTCTTCTGTCCACCTCTTCCTCTGCAGAAAGTGTTCATGTCCTCATTTGAGATGTTTGTATGGCTCAGAAGTTCGTGTTGGCCAACTCTGACAGAGGTTTACACACTTCAAAGCAAGATCACAGTTAGGTTTGTGTTGGTTTCTCTTAACCTATCAAGGCTTGGGCAGGGCTGGTCTCACCTTCAGCAGGATTTGACTGAGCTGCACTTTCAGCAGTCAGAATAAGTAAGGAGTGAGAAGCTGCAGCCCTTTCTTCCTAAATTCATAGAATGGTTTAGGTTGGAAGGGACCTTAAAGATCATCCTTTTCCAACTCCCCTGCTGCGGACAGGGACACCTTCCACTAGCCCAGGTTGCTCAAAGCCTCATCCAACCTGTCCTTGAACACCTCCAGGGAGGGAGCAGCCACAACCTCCTTGAGCAGTGAGTGAGGCAAAGCACTCAGCAGCAATTGCAATGCAACAAGTCTGAAGGGATTTTAGCTCAGCTTTGTCTCTGGGTTTTACTTAGCATGCCTGGGAGAGGACACCAGATTCTGTAGATACTTGGAGGCAGCAGAGATCTCATCCTGTGCAATATATCCCTTGTCACAACCCATAACAACAGGCCATTATTTATACCTTTGTGACTATGTAATACACAGTAGGCTCTTCATAAGTGTATTATTATACCAGGGATGTATACTGAAGTGTCAGGGAAATAACTTGGGAGCTGACAGAAGGGACTGCTCCTGTGCAGTGATACTGCTGTCACTTTATTATTTAACTGTAATTTAAACTAATTTTGGTTGTGTACAGGCATTCTGAAGAGCTTTTCTGGCTTCTTTTCCTCCATGCTTAACCCAGTGCAACTTTGCAAAGAGTCTAAAACTAGACAAATGAATTGACAATCACAGCAAAACTCAGTTGGGTCCTGCTGCATGTGTGATACTCTGGGCTGCTTTTTGTTTCATGCTGTGGGCCAGCAAGATGTCATTTGTGACAATGAATACTGCCTATAGGGAAGAGCAGAGGCTGCTTTTGTTATTTGGGACACCAAATATTGCCTATAGGGAAGAGCAGAGGCTGCTTTTGTTATTTGGGACAACAAATACTACCTGTAGGGAAGAGCAGAGGCTGCTCCTGTAGTTGGGACACCAAATATTGCCTATAGGGAAGAGCAGAGGCTGCTCCTGTGCTTGGGACATAAAATATTGCCTATAGGGAAGAGCAGAGGCTGCTCCTGTAGTTGGGGCATCAAATATTGCCTATAGGGAAGAGCAGAGGCTGCTCCTGTAGTTGGGGCATCAAATATTGCCTATAGGGAAGAGCCGGGGCTGCTCCTGTAGT
>VWZE01009722.1:0-22080 GCA_013396675.1 Eubucco bourcierii | reverse complement strand
CAAATATTGCCTATAGGGAAGAGCAGAGGCTGCTCCTGTAGTTTGGACAACAAATATTGCCTACAGGGAAGAGCAGAGGCTGCTTTTGTTATTGGGGCACCAAATATTGCCTATAGGGAAGAGCAGAGGCTGCTCAGGCCCTGGTCCAGTTAAGGAACATTATAAAAGGAGTTTATTTAGACAGAAGCATGAAACAGGGAGGGAACTAAAGCTGAATGCACAATTTGAATACTGTACTAGGTGATATTTGCATCTAGAAAAGAGTGTTGTGTTGGAGGAGGGAGATGTTAAAACACTCTTTCCTTTATTAAAAAAAAAAAAGGTATATTTTTGGATGTTTGGGAAAGTATTTTGACAATTGTAGTCTGATCTCAAATTAGTTTCTTTTTTTCAGGTGCCAAGAACCTCAGAAATAAGAAAAAAAATAATAATCTTATTTTCTTCCAGCCTTTTGATTTTTCAGGGGGTTTTGTGTTAAGTAGTCTTGTATTGCTATGGCTTATTGGGGGGGGCGGGGAACAAACACAAAAAGGAGAAAGAATAAAATAAAATGTTCCTTTAAGATTTTTAATTGAGATGTTAAGAATGCAAAACAATTGCTGCTTCACTTTCACTCCATTGCTGCTTGTTAGTGTAGTGTATTTAATGTCACTTCAGTGTTTTGTCCCAGAAGAACATGAGGCTTGGTCTAAAGTGTGTGTGAGTCTTTTCCCTGCCTTCACTGTGAGCTGCATCAGACCCCAAGCATTGTGATTAGGACACAGGAGGTAAACAGCAGTTCCTAGACTTTCACCTCCCCCTCCTCTTCCCACTTAAGGAATAAAGTTGGAAATCTGTCCAGTTGTATTTTTCTAGCCTAGCCTGTAAGCTACAGCTCATGACAAAACAAACGAGATCGAAGTGCAGAACCACATTAAGACAGCAGCAGCTGATGGGATGACAGCACCAGGAGATCAAAACCAGGGGAGTTGGAAACAGAATCATAGAATGGTTAAGGTTGGAAGGGACCTCAAGGATCAGTCAGTTCCAACCCCCTGCCACAGGCAGGGACACCTCCCACTAGCACAGGTCACTCAAGGCCTCATCCAACCTGGCCTTGAACACCTCCAGGGAGGGAGCAGCCACAACCTCCCTGGGCAACCTGTGCCACTGTCTCACCACCCTCAATGCAAACAACTTCCTCCTAGCATCCAATCTAAATCTCCCCTCTGCCACTTCAAACCCATTGCCCCTTGTCCTGGCATTCCAAGCCCTTGTCAATAGTCCCTCCCCAGCCTTCCTGTAGCCCCCTTCAGACACTGGAAGGCTACTCTAAGGTCTCCTGGAAGCCTTCTCTTCTGCAGGCTGCAGAGCCCCAACTCTCTCAGCCTGTCCTCCATTCAGGTTTGATCAACAGTTTGTCTTTCTCACTGGACTTTGACTCTCCCTCTGCTGAAGTGGGTGGGAGGGGGCTGCAGCATGCCCCCACCCCAAGGCTTCAGCTCTACCTGGGGATACCTTTCCAGTTTAACAGAGGTGCCAGGTCTAAAGTTCCATGCATTCCCTTTGCACTGGCAGCTACAGCCAAATATTTAAATCCTCTGAAGTCCTCCCCGAGTGTAAATTGACACTGTGTACTCAGACCAACAGGGCTTTATGCAAACTGAGGATCCAGACCATAACTTCAGAAAAAACAAGAGTACAAGAACCATATTTCCCTTTTCACTCAGTCTGTAGTTTCAGAAAGTCAGCTGCTGGCAGGAGCCTGCTCCTCTCCTCTGGTGTTAGTTTCTAGGGTCAGAGTCACTATGAAAGCAGGCATTTACATCCCCCAAATCTGTGGTTGTTTACAAGAATTCTACAGGAATCATGTTTAGAGGAGAATTCTGCAAGACAAAGAGGGTGGAAGGGATGCTGAAGTGCTACTTCCCACAGGATAAGTTTGTAGCTGCAGCCCTGAGCCTCCCAAGCAGCAATATCTCAGGGACATGGGTACTGTGCACTTGGAAAACAAATGGTCCAAGCATGGGGAGGGAGTTGGGTGGCAGCACTGTGACAAACTCAGCCTCTCTGCTTAGCTCCCCAGTACTGCACTGCGTGTGAAGTGAAAGGTTGCAGACTCCTCCCTCTGGGTCCTGTAGCTTCAGAGCCCAGGGAAACCAAGAGGAAGATTACTCCTTAAGTCCTCAGGCATGGGATGAAGTCTTGCAAAGTCTGGTCCTGCCACAGGCTGCTCCTCACTACCTGCCACTGACTTCATGAGGAATTTGGAAGACTCCTATCTGTGCAGGGCTGAGCCCCTCCGTGCCTGGCAGAATCGGGAGGAGGTCTGGTGCACAATTAGAATTCACCTTCAGTTCAGAAGAGGGGCAGCAGGTGGTGGGGTCAGGCTGCAGCTCACTAACCCCTCTTTAAATCCAGAGCTGGAAATGAGTTTGTGATGCTTCACAGTTCCAAATGCATTGACACAGTTGTTTAGAAAGGGAGCAGGGGTAGATTTGGGTTGTGGTTTGGTTTCAATGAAGAGCCTAAGCACAGAGGAAATGATTTAAGCTTTAAACATGATGTGACAGTGGTAGCAGACAAGCTTAAAGCAGTGACTGAATGAACAACAGATATCAATAAAGCCAAGCACTAAGTGTGATTGATTGCAGGCACTGGAAATTGCTGCTTACTTCTCACCACTTCCTCAAACACTTTTTCCCTGGGGAATCTTCACAAACCATAAATGCTACAGAACAGAAAAAAACCTCACAGCCAGTTCCTCTCTGTTACTTCCCATCAAATGTATTTTCTGAAGTCTCTCTCTGTGGACATCTCTTCAAACTTGATGTTATCAATGGATTATTATATATATATTTCCCCCCTCCCCCTCCATTTTAAACTTGTATCATTCTGTTGGCTTTGGTTGTTGGTTTGGGTTTGTTTAGTTGTTGCTTTGGTTTTGATTGTATTTATTTGAGACATTTAAATGTTTGCTGTTTAAAAAAAAAACAAAAACAAAAACACAAAACACCAATAATTGTATTACCAAAAAACAAAAAGAAAGAAATTAGCTGTAATTACCTGTGACATCTGTAATATTTTTGTTTTATTATCATTTTCTTTTTGGAGGGGTTGGGTTGTTTTTAAATCTCAAGTGTCAGATGCTAACAACTGTTGGAACCACCACTGTGTTTTAATTCGCTTATGGCATTAAATGGATTTCTCTGAAGGCAGACAAAAAAAAATATAAATCCAACAAACCTTTAATGTCTCGTGGATGATTTAATAAAGATCTTGAAATGGCTACAGAGCTGATCATCAGGAGGTTCCCTTCATCAGTTTTTAAAGCATAGTCCACTTCTTAATCATAGAAACAGAATGGGTTGGGTTGGAAGGGACCTCCAAAGATCACGGCATCACNGAGAAGAAAGCAACCTCCTCCTGGCTACAAGCACCCTTCAGGTAGCTGGAGACAGCAAGAAGGTCTCCCCTGAGCCTCCTCTTCTCCAGGCTAACCAATCCCAGCTCCCTCAGCCTCTCTCCATAGGGCTGTGCTCCAGGCCTCTCCCCAGCCTCGTTACCCTTTTCTGGACACAGTCAGAGACTCACAATGTCAGGGGCTGAAAGGGACCTCCAAAGCTCATCCAGTCCAACCCCTCTGCCAGAGCAGGATCTCCTAGACCAGATCACGCAGAAACACATCCAGGTGGGTTTTGAATATTTCCAGGGAGGGAGACTCCACACCCCCCACCCTGGGGATGCTGTTCCAGTCTCCTGTCACCCTCTCAGTCTGGGTTGCAGTGCTGCCCTCCCCACATCCCATTTGGGGATGCCCACCCAGATGAGCTGCAAGCCTCAGAAGCATCAAGAATAAAGGGGAATTTGAGCTCCTTTTTCTTTCCCTGCACTGAAGCTGCAATCTAGCTATTGGACAGCAGATGGCACAAAACCTCCTCGAGTCTGACTGCTGCACAAGGATGGAGTTTGCTCTCCGTGTTGGAGGCAACAGACTTCAGTGTTCTTGCTGCTTGATGGCCTTTTTTTTTTTTGCCCCCAGAGTTATTTTACTGTCAAGGTTTACATAGATGAAAAGCTAGAAGCACAGATTTGAAGCCAAAGCCACACTGACAACACAGCTCATTCCTTGATCTGGATTCCTTAATCCAGCAGGAGTTTATCAGCCAGGGAGACTCTCCTTTCAAACCTGCATTAAGTTTTATGGGCTATAGCTCTGTTTTCAGATTATATTAGGATAAACAGAAAAGCCACAGCTTTTCCTAGTCAAATCTACACTAACAGAGTGATGCACTTCCAAGTTTAGTGGAAACAGGTTCCAATAAATCAGGAGTGAGGTGCCTAATGCATTTAACTGTTCTGCCCAGCCCTCTCAAACCCATGTCCTGCAAATGCACACAGTTCCCTCATCATATTTCTCATTAACCTCAGTTGATTCTAACAGTATCAGTCAATTGCAGTTGCAGAGAAGGGCCAGAAGGGATCTGCCAAAGTTTTTTTTTTTTTTTTTTTGGAAGCCAACACACCAGGCTACACCAGAAAGAGTCTCTGCCTACAGCAGACTTGGATAAATCATAGAATCATACAATAGGAAGGTTGGAAGGGACCTCAAGTATCAGCCATTTCCATGAATGATTATAGATGAGTTTGTTGCTTTTACTTATTACACAGAATCATAGAATAGAGTCATAGAATCATAGAATGGTAAGGTTGGAAGAGACCTCAAGGATCATCTAGTGACAACCCCCTGCCATAGGCAGGGACACCTCCCACTAGCACAAGGCACTCAAGGCCTCCTCCAACCTGGCCTTGAACACCTCCAGGGAGGGAGTGGCCACAACCTCCCTGGGCAACCTGTGCCAGTGTCTCACCACCCTCACTGCAAACAACTTCCTCCTAACATCCACTTTCAATCTCCCCTCTGACACTCCAAACCCATTCCTCTCCTCCTGCCATTGCAAGCCCTTGTCAATAGTCCCTCCCCAGCCTTCCTGTAGCCCCCTTCAGATCCTGCAAGGCTACTCTAAGGTCTCCTGGAAGCCTTCTTTTCTCTAGACTGCAGAGCCCCAGTTCTCTCAGCCTGTCCTCAGAGCAGAGCTACTGCAGCCCTCTGAGCATCTTGGTGACCTCTTCTGGACCCTCTCCAACACTTCCATGTCCTTCCTGTGCTGGAGGTTCCAGAACTGCACACAGTAATCTTGTGATGTTGCTGCACATCACACACTCAGGAGACACAAGCAGTTTTGTCGTGGCCCTGACTGCTCATGAAATAATCCTGACCTGAAAGAAGTTATTGGAAATCCAGATTCTGCCACCAGTCCTCTGGGATCTCCTCAATGTAGCTCCTCCCTGTGTCCCATGCTCTGGTGCCCAGCAAACCTTTCACAACCACTTCACCAATACTCTTTGTTCCCCAGAGAGCCACAAACCACACACAGCAAATTACCTTTCTCTTGTTAATTGTTCTGCCAGGATTCCTTCAGGCAGAGCAAAGCAAACCCCCCAGGCACCTGGTGCTACAAGATAGAGGCACACAATGCTGTCCTTCCATGGATCCAAACTGCACAGCTGGCTCTTCAAGCAACCATGTCAATGACTGCACTAAAGCGGTGCCCATCAGACAAGCTTTGCCCTCCTGGCTGCCTCCTTATCCTGGGGAATTAAATCCTGCTCACACTGCAGCAGCACTGCAGCAGGGGTCCTCCTTGGCTTGCTTCCCCCCCACTCCAGGTGCCTGTTACCTCCACTTCACAGACACAGATAGCACTGGAGGGGGGTGCAAGGCGAAGTGCCCCCAGTCCTGCCACCCACCAGTTTCACTTTAGGGGGCTGTAAGGTCACAGATTACTCAGCAGTTACCAACACATAGGAAACGTGAGGTGGTGGGAAAAGTGAGTGGAACAGCAGAAAGAAAGAAAGGAGGCAGAGACCCCATCAGTGATGAAGTCATGGTAAATCTGCTCCCCCCATGCTGAAAAGGGACCTGCTGCACAGCAGCCCCAGCAGAGAGAGGAAGCCAGCACTGCCTGCCTGCACCCAAACCACAGCATGACTTTCACCGGGGTGCTACACATCGCAGCTCTCTTCCTGATGCAAGGTAAGCCATGGGTGCTGTCCTGCATGGCCTCCCCTTTGCAAGCAGCCCAGCTTGGAGAAACTGATTTGCAGACTTCCACCAGCTCAAGTGCAAGCCAGCCTTGCTGGTGTCATTTGCTAGCTGACAATGTCACATTGTCACCCAATTCTCCACAGCATGCTGGTGCTCGGTTGCAGTTTCTCCACTAAATGCAGCATCCCTGAGACCAATTCACCCCCTAGCAGCTGGTGGCATGCTTGAGATGGCAAAGCATTTGGAAACCAAAAGATTGCCCCTAGAATTTGGATAGCAGGTCACTGCTTGCTTTCCATGGCTTGGATGTCTGTGTGTGCCTTGGTTTGTGTCTAAAGAGGCTAACAGGAGAAATCAGGATAGTTTAGAAAGCCATTGTAAAGTACTTTGACAATGAGAAGTGCTTCAAATGCTTAATCTCCTTACTCTTACCAGAGGATATAGCTTATACCTATTTGTTAGTCTGACTTACATGCACGGGAGGAAGAGACTCGTATTGGAGTATAGCAAATAGGGAAAAGTTTAAGTAAGGAAAGCAGCAGCACAGCTATCTGTAGCTCAGGAGCCCTGCAGGCTTCACTTCTGACCTTTGAGGATGGAATGCACACAGGAGCCTGCTGCTGTTGGACAATGCAGTAGTCCCTCTCCCTTCTTAAGGAATGCTGGAGCAGCAAGCAGGGCAGTACCACTGCTGGCACTTGACTAATGCTCCCACACGGAGGCCACATCAAAGTTTGGGGTCTGAACAGCACAACGATGTGCTAAGGATCTTTTATTGCCATTGATTGTGCCTAGCAGAAGCCAGGTCCTAGCTGCCAGTTCTAGTCTAGCTGAGCCAGCACTTGCAGTGCCCTCCAGACTTGCTCCAAATCAGCAGATCTCACTCTGTCCTCAGCCAACAACCCCTCAGCTCCCAGTACTGACACAGCCTTCTGCAGGATGAGTTTGTACCCACTGACAACTGCTAGCTGCTCTTGGCCCTCAGAATTAATTCAGACTTCCACTCACAGGTCTGCTACCAGAAGTCAAAAATAAATCATTAAACAGGATGTGTTTACAGGCTACAGCTTTAAAGATAACTCTGAAAGGATGCATTGAGTGCCTATGACCACAGCAAGTTCTCTGCACTTTCTGATGTGCAACCAGAGGCATGAACAACTCCACTCTGTTGCATCCTGTAATTCCTGGCAAGCAATTGTTGCCCTTCCTTGCCAAGCAGGTGGATATATCCCCCACACTTCATGCCAGACACATTTCCAGGTAGCTGGGCACCTGGGATTGCACAATACAAAGTGCAGGAACATCTCCCATGCCCTAGGGACTGTACTGTGGTGGGCTACAGTGCCTTGAAGGCCACAGCCACATCAAAAACTGTCCCCTATAGAAGGAAAGAAAATTGACCTGTGAATCATGGTGTGAATGAAGCCATGGTCTCATGGAAATTACGTTTAGGGTCTATTCTGAGTGCTGGGTTTTCCTGTTTTAGACAAGCAAGCAACACCCCCAGCTTCTCTTGTTCACTCTTGTTGCTCCCACCTCAAAAGGTGTGACTTTGAAGACCCCACACAGCTGTTAGCAACAGGAAACTGTCACAATAAAATAGTGCAGAAGGGCCCTGTGGAAAACCACAGTCAAGGCCCTCTCTGCACCTCCTCACACAGGTCTGCACAAGGGTAAACCAGGCAAAGAGGTTTCAATTTTCTACATGTAAATGACCCCCATGTGGCACAAGCCCTGAGATGCCAGCTGAGACACTAACCCCAGGAGATGGAGGTGGAATCAGGAGGAAATGTTAACTGATGTGCTGTATCTGATGGTAAATCAGCTACACCAACTCTAAGTTCATTGATTGCATTGGGTTGGAAGAGACTCCAGAAGACAAATTTTCCTAAATGAGAACACCCTCAGCAATGTGCAGATGGTACCAAGCTGTGTGGCACAGTGGACTTCCTAGAGGGCAGGGATCCATCAGGAGGGACCTGAAATTCAACAAGGCCAAGTGTAAGGTCCTGCACCTGGGTAGGCACAATGCCAAACACAGCTCCAGGCTGAGTGGGGAATGGCTGAGAGCAGCCCTGAGGAACAAGACCTGGGGGTCTGGGCTGATGAAAAGCTCAACGTGAGGCTGCAGTGTGAGTGTAGCCCAGACAGCAACTGTGTGCTGGGCTGCAGCAAGAGCAGTGTGGGCAGCAGGGCAAGGGAGGGGATTGTGCCCCTTTGCTCTGCTCTCCTCAGACCCCACCTGCAGTCCTGTGTGCAGTTCTGGAGCCCCCAGTACAGGAAGGACATGGAAGTGTTGGAGCACTTCCAGAGGAGGCCACAAAGATGCTGAGAGGGCTGCAGCAGCTCTGCTCTAAAGACAGGCTGAGAGAGTTGGGGCTCTGCAGCCTGGAGAAGAGAAGGCTTCCAGGAGACCTTAGAGTAACCTTGCAGGATCTGAAGGGGGCTACAGGAAGGCTGGGGAGGGACTATTGACAAGGGCTTGCAATGCCAGGACAAGAGGAATGGGTTTGAACTGGCAGAGGGAAGATTTAGACTGGATGTTAGGAGGAAGTTGTTTGCAGTGAGGGTGGTGAGACACTGGCACAAGTTGCCCAGGGAGGTTGTGGCTGCTCCTTCCCTGGAGGTGTTCAAGGTCAGGCTGGATGAGGCCTTGAGTGACCTGTGCTAGTGGGAGGTGTCCCTGCCTATGGCAGGGGGTTGGAACTGGATGAGATTTGAGGTCCCTTCCAAACTTACCATTATATGATTCCAAGTCAGACATTGGAATCACCTCCTAAGGGCAGCAGTAGAGTCGCCTCCCTTGGACAGCTTGAAGACTCAGCTTGGCAGGGTGCTGAGTCAGCTCAGTGCAACTGTACTATCACCTAAAAAGTTGGACCTGGTGGTCCTTGGGTTCCCTTCCAACCTGGCATTCTGTGAATAAAATAGCCTCATTTTTCAGAGCTGTGATTTGCACCACTTGCAAATCAGCCCCAGAACGGAGTTAAATAATATCACTTTACTTCATGTCCCATTTTAACACTTGGGTTTATTGTGGTTATCCTCTGGCAGGGGATTTTCCAGGAGCTGGCAATGAAATTGTGACTCTAAAGGAAGGAGAGGACCTAAGCCTCAACTGCACCCTCAGCAGCAATGACAGCTCAGCCCTGCAGTGGGTAAACCCTCATGGGTTTGTCATTTTTCTCAACAACCAGCGGGGTAAGTGTGAAAACTGAACACAAAACCTTCCACATGGAGCTGAAGGGTCACTCAGAAGTGGGTTTTCATTGCTCCCACCCACGACCAGTCTGACTCAACCACTCGAGGTGGTTTTAGGTTCAGCTCCTTTCTGGCAGTAAGCTGATGAAATGGAAATCCCCAGGAGAGTGGTCTGGCACTAGAGCTTTCAGCTGTAGTTACCACCAGCACCAAGAGATTAGCACAAAAACTCACTCCTGCCTTACAAGAGAGAGAGAAGTGGATGTGCCTAAAAGCCCTGGGTGCTCTTCTGCTCATCAGGGAATTTGATGTAGTGCATCAAGAGGAAATTTGTAGAAAACAAGCAGTGACTCCTAATATGTGCTGGAAAGACTTAGATTGGATGTTAGGAGAAAGTTGTTTGCAGTGAGGGTGGTGAGACACTGGCACAGGTTGCCCAGGAAAGTTGTTGCTGCTCCCTCCCTGGAGGTGTTCAAGGCCAGGTTAGAGGAGGCCTTGAGTGAGCTGTGCTAGTGGGAGGTGTCCCTGCCTATGGCAGGGGGTTGGAACTGGCTGAGCTTTGAGGTCCCTTCCAACCTTACCATTCTGTGAATCTATGAAAGGCAAAGTTACACTTGTGTTGCCTTTCACTCTCTGCACCTCACGCCCCTCTGCCCTTATGTCTCTCTTCCTGGTGATCCAAATTCAACAGTGAAGGCAAGGTGAGGGCTGTGCATGGTCATTTTCTGTTCCAGATCACCACTGTGAGTCTCTGTCACGTTGCTTCTCCAATAAACCACTCCGTGAATCACTTCCCTCCAGTCTCCATTGTAGCTAAAAAGATGACAAGTTAGCTACAAGTCTTAGATGATGATGATTTCAAAGTCCTTTAATATTTCAGCACCTCCATACATTCTAATGCTGTTGTCATTGTCTCCCAACTCTGTATTTTGACAAAACCTCAGCTAAAAAACCAAAGCAAAACAAAAAGATAATTTTTAAAAAGATAGCTCTTGAAGTCTTTTTTTTTCCCTTCCCCTTATGCCTGGTACATATCTCCAGTTTCAGTTCAAGTTAAGGGCAGAAGGTTACACTTTCTGTGCTGTGATTGTGGGAACAGTTCATGTGACTTGCTGGCTTGGCCCTGAGGACTGCCATGGCTTATTCATCAGGAGTGTCATAGTTTAAGCCCAGCTGAAACCAGGACAAGGAGGAGTCAATCAAAAATCTAGAAAGTCAGGACAGCAGAGTACAAACAGCCTAGGAGATGGTCTCTTTAAAAAAAATTAAAATCAAACTAATTAGACAAGGAGAAGCAAAAGAGGTAATTAATAAGCAGTTAATGGATAGGTGCATGCTGACCACAGTGTTCATTTATTTATCTCATAATATACCCAAAGAAGGGAAGTGATTTTTCTTTTTTCCACCCCCAAGGCCAAATAAAGGCTTGGGGAACAGGGAATAGAAAGGGCCTCAGGGCAAGGGAGGGGATTCTGCTCCTTTACTCAGCTCTTGTCAGACCCCACCTGCAGTCCTGTGTACAGTTCTGGAGCCCCCAGCACAGAAAGGACATGGAAGTGTTTGAGCCATTGCAGAGGAGGCCACAAAGATGCTGAGAGGGTTGCAGCAGCTCTGCTGTGAGGACAGGCTGAGAGAGTTGGGGCTCTGCAGCCTAGAGAAAAGAAGGCTTCCAGNCTGCTCCCTCCCTGGAGGTGGTCTTGAGTGCCCTGTGCTAGTGGGAGGTGTCCCTGCCTATGGCAGGGGGCTGGAACTCAATGATCCTTGAAGTCCCTTCCAACCTTACTATTCTATAATTCTATGCTTTATATTCAAAAGTCCTGCTGCTTCTGTGACCACATATGTCCTCACACCCCAATGTTTGTTTATATTCACTTATATTTATCTATCTAGACACATCAAGAACCCAAATTGCTCTAAGTACCTGGGAACACAGGAATAAGACAGTAAAAACAAGGCAAAAGCCATGTCATTTTGCTCCCTGGCAGCACACATTTCCTTCTTCAGTTCCCTGCCCTCTCTGTACAGGCTCAGCACCAGCTAGGAATGCTTTGTGCTAAAACTGCTCTCTAAGTGCTGATGAATTAAACAACTGCAACAGAGAAAACTACCTTCATCCATTACTGCTCTGACTATGTCTCTTGCTCTTACAAACCAAGATGTTTAGCATGCTGGGTTTTTTTTTTGTTTGGTTTTTTTTTTTTTTTTTACAGCTTTAAGAGACCAGAGATACAAACTCATCCATCACTCAGCAGATGAATTGTCCATCCAACTGTCCAATATCACAGTGCAGGATGAAGGTGTATACAAATGCTTCTGCTATGGCATCCCATTTAAAAGCAAGAGCAAGACTGTGGAGGTGTTAGGTAAGTTTCTTCACTTGCTTTACTCCAGAGAGGCAGAACAAAACCAGCTCCTCAACTCCACACCTGCACTTCTGCATGGTGCCTAGCACAACATAATCCTGTTTTAGCTCAGCCTCTCTAAACAATGCTCTTTGTGCAGCCATCCAAAAAGCCAAGGAACTGTAACTGATTCTAAATCTTACTTCTGCAGCTGCTCCTTCTTATCCTGTACTGGAAGTATCCCAAGACACAGAAAGAAGCATTACATTGTCTTGCTATGCCCAAGGGTGCAAACCACAGCCCCAGATTACCTGGCTGCTGGACAACGGGATAGAGCTCCCTGGTAAGTGTTAAAGGACCAAGGATTGATTACTAACCAGTTCTTCTTACTAGCCTAGGGTTTTTTACAAGGGCTTCTTGTGACAGGGCAAGAGGGAATGGATTGGAGCTTGAGGAAGGGAGATTTAGACTGGAGATTAGGAAGAAATTCTTTCCAGTGAGGCTGGTGAGACACTGGAACAGGTTGCAGATGCCCGCTCCCTGGAGATGTTCAAGGCCAGGTTGGATGAGCAACGTGGTCTAGTGAAAAGTGTCCCTGGCCAGGGCAGGGTGGTTGAAACTGAATGATCTGTAAGGTCCCTTTCCAACCCAACCCATTCTACAAGTCTTTGTTTAAAAACACTGGAGGCTGAAACACCTTCTACAGTACATCAGCTGGGACCAGCACTCATCTGCCACTCGTTTAGTACAACTTGGCTCTGTGGTGCAGGTTTGGGGAAAAGTCAGCACCGTGTTCTAGTGTTTGTGCAAGGGAGAGGGCTCATCTGTGTGATGGTTTGGAAGTTCCCTGCCCCCCTACACTTTGTAAAATGACCCAGACTAGAACTCAGCCAGCTGGAAGTTAAGGACTGAAGCTCTATTTACAGCTCAGCACAATGCACAAGCAGAGATATACACAACAGAGGAATAGTTACAGACATAGACAAGTTAAAGGGAATACAGAAACACAACTCCCCTCCCAGATATCAGTGACCCCTGGAGGGGCTCCCAATCACCCTTCCACCTTCTCCCCAACCCTATACCTTAACCCAAGGTTTGCCTTATGTGCAAGGTGAGGTTGGAGGATGGGCCAGGGGGGTTAGAAGGAAAGTGGTTAGTGAAGATTAGTGAAGCTGCTAGACTGCTTGAGATGCTGTGCCCCAGAGACTGACTGACTTATCTATATTTTGGGTTCTTCTCTTACACATCTCAGCAAGCCTATGAGTGAAGTAGACCATCATCATGTTTTCCTTTCACAGCCTGTAGTGTAATTTTCTCTATTAAAATATTCCAATTACCCTCCAACCAGCACAATCTGCTTTGCCCACATTCACAACACCACCACTTAGCATCAAATAAAAAAAAAAAATCTCTTCAGAGCCTGGAGTAAAATTACACCAAAATAAAAGGAAACCAAAACTCCAGGGGCACAACTTTCAAAGCCTCAGTATGAAGGGAGAGAATAAACCCATTAGAACCATTTCCATATTGCAACTGGTAGACACATTTGCCTCAGCTCACACACACCCCAGCAGCATTTTTCTCTCTTGACTGTCAGAACCAGGCAGCTCACCAGCAGAAACAAAAGGATTGCTCAGGAAACACAACTCAAACTGCCCTGTGAGGCTCTCCTTAGTCTGCAGGCCTCTGGGTGGACAAACACGAGGGGGAAGAAAGCCACCACATAGCTCAGTTTCACTTGTGCACTACACAAATAACTGCTTTGATGAGCATGTTCTAATAATAACCACCACTAAATCAGCTCTAACTGTAGCACAGGGAAAGGAAATGCACAGCTCTATCAAAGGGTGAGGAAAATATCCAGAGATGCAAATGCATTTCCCTTCATGCATTAAGAAGCTCTTATTTGTATTTTGCATCATCAAGCAACATATTCAAAGCTTAGCCTGCAATCTTCCTGCCCCACCAAGAAGGTTTTTTTTTTTTTTTTACCCTAAGAGCTCTGGTAGACAGCAGAGAGGTGTGCTGGCCAGAATATAGCCAGAAATCAAGATTAAAAGAGAAACCTCCTGGCTGCCAGGTCCCCAGACATTAATGCAACTGCTTACAGCCCTCTGCTTTAGAGGAATTGCACTCCAAGAAAGCAGCATAGCTGGTCAGAGACCAAATGAAAGCCAGAGTAGAGAGCTGCTTGTGATTGCAGGGAGAAAGATGCTCTGGAGTAGTGTAGAGGTCCTGTGAAGCACACAGTGTGTGGCTGTAAGGGCTTGGGGGAATGCCTGCTGCAAGAGCTCAGGGAAGCAATGTGACAAAGTATTTACATATACTGCTCCCTATGCTCCTCTAGAGTTCCCTTAAACATGAAACAGCCTCAGTTCTGGCCTGGTAAAGGACTTTGTTTGTGGTTTTTCCTTTTCAATAACACAGACACTAAACATCTCTCCACTTATTTTAACAAAAAACCTCCACTTTCCTACCTGTCCTCCTCGTCCCTGCAGCGCTGTCCCAGCCAGATATCGGAGCAGGTCCCGGCAGAGCTTCCAGCCCAGCACTAAACCACCTACAAATCATTTAACACCTGTGGTGCACTTAGCTGGGATGGGGATCAGGTGTGGTTGGGTGTCCTGAGAGCTGCTGGTTTCACCATGCAGCTGACACAAATTGCAATGCTTGGATGGGTGGAAAACACCTGCCCTCGTGCACTGCTGCTCAAACTTTCTGTAAGTGCCTTTCCCCTCTCAAAGGTGACTGCCTCTGAGCAAGGCTACCTTCTCCCACTCTCAACTTTAATCACTTACTGCAAATGTTTATACTAATCAGAAAGTGGCTAATACATCTTAATTACTGGCAGCACCTCGGTTCCACATGGGCTCAGCAGGGGCAAACCAGCTGTAATTACTGAGCTGTTGCTGACAAAGATTATTTTCCTTCCTAGCAAAAAAACAAAACAAAACAAAAATTAACCCACAAACCAACACTTTGAAATCTTTTTAAGCTCTTATGTGACCCTGCAGGGGATGAAAAGAGGATTGAGAAGCCCTGGGCTGTGTAATACAGCAAGTTATCTGTGAAGGCTAATTTGGAAAGGAGGAATTTCTCTCATTTAAGAAATGAGTGTTACCGAGGGTAACAGATCAAGAGAAAGCAGCAGGCTGTTTCCAAAGGAGCTTTACACTACACACAGCAGAATGATTTTTTTTTTTCTGCCACCATGGACATTCAAGGTAAACACCTGAAATAAACCCAAACCTCTCTTTCCACCAGACTACTTCAAACACCTCTCTTTGTGTCACATGAAAACACATCTTTATTTTTCCATCTCATATAGATGAGCAGGAGCCACTCTCACCTAGAGGAGCAGAGACTACATTCAGACAAGTCACACTGTGCTCTCTAATTCATTATGGCAAGGCAATTAATCTTTGTGGTTAACTTCTCCAGCTGCCAAAGGGGAAAAGTCAAACCTGCATTTTTTAGGGATGATGGAAGGCTTGTTAAATAAAGGTACATGAAGGTTGATTCATTAGAGATTTTAATATTGCACAGCAGTATTTATTTGTGCACATTCAGCAACAGGCACACAGAGGGCACAGCTTTTTATGTTTGAGGGTAACAAATCCACAGCTGTTAGGATATAAATTCAAGGTCCTTGGATGTCACATAACATGCTCATATAGAACCACCACAGGGCTGGTAGTGATAGCATGAGAAGGAATGGATTGAAACTAAGGAAGGGTAGATGTGATGGTTTGGGAGTTCCCNGTAGAGAGATACACAACAGTCAGGAATAGTTACAGAGAGTCCCCAGGAGGGGCTCCCAACCACCTCCTCTCCACCCCTCTGCCTTACCCTAGGGTCTGGCTTATGTGCAAGGTGAGTTTGGAGGATGGGGCAGGGAGGTTATAAGGAAAGTGGCTAGTTAGGGTAGCAGAGAAGAAAGGACCCACTGGCTCCCAGAGAGACTGAGAGACACTGCCTCATCTACGTTTGTCTTCGTGTTCTTACCCATCTCAGCAAGCCTGTGAGTGAAGCAGACATCACCTATGTTTTTCTTTTCACAGGCTATAATATCATTTTCTCCATTAAAATATTCCAATTAGCCTCAAACCAGCACAGTCAATTTGGACTGGAGATTAGGAAGACATTCCTTGCAGTGAGGGTGGTGAGCCACTGGAACAGGCTGCCCAGGGAGGTTGTGGATGACCTCTCCCTGGGGGTGTTCAAGGCCAGATTGGATAAAGCCTTTTGAGTAACTTGGTCTAGTGGGAGGTGTCCCTGCCCATGGCAGGGGGTTGGAACTGGATGATCCTTAAGGTCCCTTCCTGAAACCTAAACCATTCCAGGACTCTATGAATCAGAACTCTTCTAGATCTCAGTTGTGCTGCAAAGCAGGAGATGCCAAGCCCTGAGGCTCCCCACTGCAGGCCATGCATGGCTGTGGCACACAACAAAAGAATTTATTCCCTTCAGTAAGGAGCAAAAGTATTTCACATAGTGCTGCAGTGGAATTTCCCCACATCAGTCATAAAACCAAGCAGAGGCTTTGGACTGAGTGCAAGAGGAGCAGCAAGGTCTGCACTTAGCTGCTGAGGAAGAAAACATGACCTTGCTGCCTTTGGGCTCCCACTTAATCCATTTACACAATGAACCACTTCTGCACAGCAATCAGGTGCTGCTTTAGCACACCCAAGTGATGCAGATTGAGCCTGGAAGGTTTTTCATTAAATTGCTCTTGACTAGAAAGCACTTAAATGTTTTCTTCCAATGGGTGTATAGGTGACACTAAGCACAAGTTAGAAGCTGATGGGAAGAAATGGACCACAACCAGCAGGCTGACAGTCCTTGCCCACAGGCCCAACTCAACAGCCAGCTGCATCCTTCGCCATCCAGCACTAAGGGAAGAGAAGCTGATGTTGTCTTTCCACTTTGAGGACCTCCTCAGGACAGGTACTGCAGGCTCCCCCATCAAGACCTACCCCATTTTAGCATTTTGAAGTGGTGAAATTCATGCAGATGCTTATGCAAAGCTGAAGTTCATAATCTACTGCCACATGTGCAGGATCTCTTATAAATGAGAGGGCTCTCTGGGGCCAAAGAACTCCAAACTGAGATCTGGGGTCTTTTTCCTGCTTCCTAACTGCCTTAAAACCTGATAAATATTAAACCACAGTAGGCCAGGCAGGTCAGGTCCCCAGGCAAGTCAGGTCCCCAGTGCTGCTGCTAGAATTGTGCTAAAGCTTTAAAGACAACTCCAAGTTTCTGTTGTCAAGAAGCTTTGTGCTCGCTGTGCCTCTTGTATACCAGACACATCCAGCAAGAAGCCAGCAGGGGGTAAGAACTGTCAATTAACACTGAAGCTGCTTGTCTAATTATTCTCAGAGCAAAGTTTGCTTTCCCCCTCATCTTTAGAATGGATCTAACAATTCTGATTTGATTCTGCCTTAGGTTGTTTGATTCAATAACAAATGCTTATAAGGTGCCTTGTTGATTTGGTTTTTGTTTCAGTGGCAAAACCAAGCCCTAGACCAGAGGTGGACACACATGTCCCTGAGAATGAGCAACCTACAGGTAGGCATTCAGTGCTTGGTCTCTTTTGAGTTCACAGTCTCACAGTCTCACAGTATCACCAAGGTTGGAAGAGACCTCAAAGCTCATCAAGTCCAACCTGATACCACAGCCCTCCAGACCAGACCATGGCACCAAGTGCCACGTCCAAACCTGCCTTGAACACCTCCAGGGACGCTGACTCCACCACCTCCCTGGGCAGCCCATTCCAGCAGTCAGTGACTCTCTCAGGCAACAACTTTCTCCTCACCTCCAGCCTAAACTTCCCCTGGCACAGCTTCAGACTGTGTCCTCCTGAGAGAAGAAAGCAACCTCCTCCTGGCTACAAGCACCCTTCAGGTAGCTGGAGACAGCAAGAAGGTCTCCCCTGAGCCTCCTCTTCTCCAGGCTAACCAATCCCAGCTCCCTCAGCCTCTCTCCATAGGGCTGTGCTCCAGGCCTCTCCCCAGCCTCGTTGCCCTTCTCTGGACACACTCAAGCACCTCAATGTCCTTCTTCAATGGAGGGGCCCAGAACTGGACACAGGACTCAAGGTGTGGCCTGAGCAGTGCAGAGTCCAGGGGGAGAATGAGCTCCCTGCTCCTGCTGGCCACACTCTTGCTGATGCAGGCCAGGATGCCATTGCATCCTGGGCACACTGCTGGCTCATGTTCAGGCGGGTGTCAATCAGCATCCTCAGATCCCTTTCTGTTTGGCTGCTCTCCAGCCACTCCCACCCCAGCCTGTAGCTCTGCATGGAGTTAATGCACAGATAAACACAGTAGTGCTTCCATCGGCTCCCAGCAGCACTGAGGGACATTTCTGCACAGCCTTCAGAACTCCTTTTGTTTTCCCAGTGGCCACACCAGTGTCAGATCTCCAGAGCAATACAACTTCCACTCCAAGCCACCTACAGCATATTGGTAAGATTTCACTTTCATTTTTTTCCCCCCTCGTTTTGTAGCATTAAATACATTTGGAGAACAGGGAAGCTGAAGGTGGGAGGGTGGGACTGAGTCTAACCACAGATCAGAGCAGCCAAACAGGAACAGCCAGGGCAGGTTTCATTTGTCAAGCATCAGATTAATAGCAAAGTGAGGCATAGGAAGTTTCATTTAAACATGAGGAGGTTTTTTTTCCACCTGTGAAGGTGACAGAACCCTGGAACAGGCTGCCCAGGGGGGTTGTGGAGTCTCCCTCTCTGGAGATATTCAAAACCTGCCTGGATGTGTTCCTGTGTGATCTGCTCTGGGTGATCCTGCTCTGCACGGGGGGTTGGACTGGATGAGCTTTGGAGGTCCCTTCCAGCCCCTGACATTCTATGATTCTGTGGTTCTGTGATTCTATGGTTCTATAGTTCTATGATTCTGTGATTCTATGATTATGGTTCTATAGTTCTATGATTCTGTGATTCTGTGATTCTGTGATTCTGTGATTCTATAGTTCTGTGGTTCTGTGATTGTATGATTCTACAGTCCTGTAATTCTATGACTCTGTGGTTCTGTGATTCTATGACTCTCTGATTCTATGACTCTGTGAATCTATGACTCTGTGATTCTGTGACTGTGCTTCTATGGCTCTGTGCTTCTATGGCTCTGTGACTCATTCTGTGTTTCTGCTGATTTTTGTCCTGTGGTGTTTTTTGGTTTTGTTGGTTTTTTTTTTTTTTTTTGGGGGGGGGGGGGGGGGTTGTTTGTTTGNNTGTCGGGTGTGTGGGGAGGGCCTTTCCTTTAGGATCTGAACAGCCAACCATCCCTTCTGCAGCACCAGAAGATCCAACAGTCACCAGCTCGGCACCAGCATCAACCCAGCACAACCCCCAACCAGATTTCACATCTGCTTGTAAGTTTGTCATTGACCAAAGCAGGACAGAAAAATGCTACTGAGAACAGCATTACAAACACACACAAAACATAAAGCACAGCGTTTCTAGCTTGTGTGGGGAGCCCTCCGTTTTTCAGTCGTGAGAGCAGACAGAATCAATCTCTTTTTAGATGCAGAAGGAGATCAGCATTAGCAGCGTGGTGAGAGCCCGGGCTGGGATTTCTCAGGGCGGTTGCACTAGGTGGCACTGCACAACAACGCTTAGCTGTGCATGCAGCAGCCTGCAGCTCATGGAACAACCTGCAGCTCATGCAGCAGCCTGCAGCTCATGCAGCAGCCTGCAGCTCATGCAGCAGCCTGCAGCTCATGCAGCAGCCTGCAGCTCATGCAGCAGCCTGCAGCTCATGCAGCAGCCTGTAGCTTATGGAACAACCTGCAGTTCATGGAACAGCCTGCAGCTCATGGAACAGCCTGCAGCTCATGCAGCAGCCTGCAGCTCATGCAGCAGCCTGCAGTTCATGGAACAGCCTGCAGCTCATGCAGCAGCCTGCAGCTCATGGAACAGCCTGCAGCTCATGGAACAGCCTGCAGCTCATGGAGCAGCCTGCAGCTCATGCAGCAGCCTGCAGCTCGCTGTTCTCCAGCTGAGGAGTTCCTGCCAGCAGGAGAATTAAGAGTTCCAACGTCCAAATCGGTTGGACCAAAACCCACCAAGGTGGGCACATGCACCTGCTGAAGGTGACAGGACCTGCAGAGAAAAATCAGTTGGCTCTATCAGAGTCACAGAATCAGAATCATAGAATTGTTTGGGTTGGAAAAAAAATCTCTAAGACCATTGAGTCCAACAACCAAGCTCACACCACCATGGTCAGTAAACCATGTCCCAAAGTGCCATGGCCACAGGTTCCTTGAACACCTCCAGGAATGATGACTCCACACCTCCCTGGGCAGCCTGTGCCAATGCCTGACCACTCTTTTCCTAAAGATAAATTTCCTAATCTCCAACCTAAACCTCCCCTGGCACAACTTCAGGCCACTTCCTCTTGTTCTATCACCTTATACTAGGGGGAAGAGGCTGATCTCCACCTCAGTCCAACCTCCTTTCAGTAGAGGTCTCCTCTCAGCCTCCTTTTCTGCATACTAAACAACCCCAGTTCCCTCAGCTGCTCCTCATAAGACTTCTTCCCTAGACCCTTCCCTAGCTTTGTTGCCCTAGAATCCTAGAATTATTTAGGTTGGAAAAGACCTTTAAGGTCACCATAGTGCATCAGTGATTACAAATGCCACAGGATGGCTACATCCCAATAGAGAGTTCACATCTACAGTGATGAACATAGAGCATCACATCATCACAGGATGTGCTGGGGTTGGAAGGGACCCAAAGAGATCATCCAGTCCAAACCCCCCTGCCAGAGCAGGACCAGACAATCTAGTTCAGGGCACACAGGAACACATCCAGACAGGCCTGGAAAGTCTTCAGAGAAGGACAGCCTCTTTGGGGAGCCTGTTCTAGTCCTCTGGGACCCTTCCAGTGAAGAAGTTCCTCCTTGTGTTGAGCTGGAACCTCCTGTGCTGCAGCTTCCATCCTTGCTCCTTGTCCTATCCCAGGCAGTAAGAGAGAAGAGCCTGTTCCCCCCTCCTGACCCCCAGCCCTCTGATATTTATAACCATTGATTAAATCCCCTCAATCTTCTCTTCTCCAGCCTAAGCAGCCCCAGGACCCTCAGCCTCTCCTCCCCAGGCAGTGCTCCACTCCCCTCATCATCCTCATGGCCCTCCATTGGATTCTCTCCAGCAGATCCCTGTCCCTCCTTAACTGGGGAGCCCAAAACTGACTGCAGTAGTGAAGGAAAAGGAGCCTGAATCTTTAACAGGACTTCCACTAGGTGTGCTTTAGATAAGGAAGAAAATCTCTTCTGACTGTAGAGTTTTGGTAGGCACAGTACACACTATCATTTTGGTTTTATAAATCAATGTTCTTGTTTTGGTAGGCATAGTGCACACTAATATTTTGCTTTTATAAATCAATGTTAACTATACAAGGCTGTGTTGTTTGTGTGGATAAGAAAGTCAGAGCTCACCTCTCTGTTTGAACAGGGCCTGAAGTGACACCAGCAGCAACAGGAAAGGAAGAACTGGCTGGGTCATCAATTTATCATGTCCCCAATGGTATGACCTCACATCAACAGGCAAGGGTGGCAGTAGCAAGGATGGGAACTCTCACACTGGGTGACTGCACCACTGTGAGCTATAAATACAGTAAAAGAATCATAATTTTTTTTTTAAACTGCATTTTTTAAGCATCACTTTGCCCTTCAGACAAATACTGTTCTCTTTTCCCTTCTTCCAGGGACTGAAGCACCATTCAGCGGCAATGTCACAGGAGAGGAACTTTCCAAGACAGAAACCCCACTCCCAAGTGAAAATATAACTGTGATTTCCATCACCTCTGGTATGACAGCTTCCAAACACTTCTTACACTAAGCTGCTTCTCTCTGGCCATGTGTCCACCTCCAAACCTTGCCAGGGTAATGCTGGCTTGCAGTCCTGGAGACAGACCACAGAAACACAACCATGCTTATCAGCTAGAAGAAAGATAAATGTTACTGCTTGTGATGCCCAAGCACAAGCCCACTGATTTCTGCACAAGCAAGAAATGCTGTGGTTTATGTTACAAGTGGTGGTGCTAGGTCATAGGCTGGACTTGATGATCTCAGAGGTCTATTCCAGCCTCAATAATTCTGTCATTGTTTAGTATGTGATCTCACATACTAAAATTAAGTCCAGTAGGTGACTTCTGCTCTCTCACCATCTTCATCTTTGCTGGTCCAGGATAAATCCTT
This sequence comes from Eubucco bourcierii, assembly GCA_013396675.1. Classification (NCBI taxonomy): domain Eukaryota; kingdom Metazoa; phylum Chordata; class Aves; order Piciformes; family Ramphastidae; genus Eubucco; species Eubucco bourcierii. The sequence continues at coordinate 238 of VWZE01009722.1, read as the reverse complement.
CTAGTCTTAGCTACTAAAGACTCGTGGGAACCTATTTAACAGCACAAACATACATCTGCCTCTTTTACAGAGAAAGGTCTGAAATCTGAAGGCATCAAAAAGAAGGAGAAGAATCTCCTGCTCCCAATCTTGGTGGCTACTCTGATTTTTGCACTGCTTATCATTGTCCTGTTTTTTATGAGGAAGCTGAAAAAAGCTCATGGAGTGTGGAAGAGAGGTGAGTGAAGGGAGTGTGGAA
>VWZE01009721.1:0-121681 GCA_013396675.1 Eubucco bourcierii | reverse complement strand
AGTGTGGGGGGCGGGGAACTCCCAAACCTTCACAAGGCCACCCATCAAATCCCATCTCTCTCCAACTTGGTGAGCAGGATGTTGTGGGGGACCGTGTCTAAGGCCTTGCAGAAGTCCAGATAGATCACATCCATGAGTTATCCCTTATCTACTGACATGGTCACTTTATCAATGTCCAGTTGGTTCACAGTACTCTCTTCCATTTTATCTCTAATGAGGCCATTTGTCCTGCTTTCTCTCATGCAGCTGTTGCTCGATGCTGAAACTGTGCGACTGCCCAAATTGCCTGAGGGTACCAGGGGTGGATCCAGTATTTCTCAGGGGCTCTACGAAATCTGCGTGTGTCCAGATGGAAAGCTCTACTTGTCAGTGGCTGGCATGGGCTCCACTTGCCAAGAATACAGCCGTGTCTGCCAGTAAGGCACCAGAAAAGGCCACGCACTCCCTTGCTGGTCTGAGTTTTGTATTGTTGCTAAAGAGCATTACCAAAAGCAGAATGTTCACAATTTCCAAGACTTCAGTTTGGAAAACAAATCTGTAGCTACAATTCTGGACTACAGGGTGAAAGGGGAAGAAGAGCACAAGTGACATTTCAACTTCAGAATGACTTGAATCAGATTACATGTTCTGTCAGTAACATTTTGAAAACAGCCTTACAGAAAGCATAAAAACAATAAAAGGAATGTTTCCTTGCTGAACTGTTATTCAGTCAAATGATTATGTCATTTTTAATATTTTTGAGCTCTGTGGGTTTTTTCTCTTACACCATATAAACACTGCATTAAATGGGTGAAATTAAACGGAGGGAACTACTTGAACTCTTCGCTAAGACAAAGCACTATTTAAGGAATTCAGAAAGTGCCAGCAAATGGTCTATGCAATTTTGTTCTTGCAATAACACAAGGTACGAAGTATGTGGTATTTGTATAAGCTCTGTGTAAAAGGGTTAATTTGCTAATAGCTTTCTAATTTGGCAATGTATATGCTGATTTGCTTGCTACTGAGATTCATATAAAAATAACACAAAAAAGCTCCAGGGGTCATTTACACCTCAAATTTCTTCACTGTACAAGACAAATATGTTAGTTTATTTTATAATAGCAATAGTTTGTTGTACTGCCTGCACCTTCATACTCATTTAAACCCTTTTATAACTTAGAACATGCTAATTCAACAAGGCAATTTGCTATGCCAGCCGTACTAGTAAAACAAACAAAAAAAATATGTGGCTCCAGACTGTCTGACACAAGGAACTGGGAAAAACTGTAGGGGGAAAAAAAAATCCTTTTTTTGCATCCCATCTGATTCAATTGAGATGGCTACTTCATTTCCATCTGCAGCTATCATCTGACATTTCTGATTCTGTCAGAGTGGGACTCCATCACAAGCGGAGAGAGTAAAACTATTATTTATCGGGTTTTTGCATTATGACTTTGGATACAAAATAAATGCTGACCAGAGTTGACAAACCATCGATTGTCCTTGTAGACTGTCTTTGTTTGAGGAGCTAGACAGGCTTTCTTTAACTCTTTTCAAAGTAGTTAAACACTCCGCACAAGATTGGATAGAAATACAGAATATTATTGGAAGTTCAAATGAAAAGTCCTATTCATAAACCACATGCTACAGTGCAAAGCATATAAAATGCAAAGAAGTCCATAGGCTACAGCTCTCCAAAACCTCCTTAGGCCAAAGCTTCCACAAACCTCCCTCCAAAATTGGACTAACATCCCAGGTTTAGATGCCCCCTGCCCCCATACCTCCCTGCTACTGCCCCCGCACACCAGACCTACAACAACGCAGCTAAAAATTAGCTTGGCCATGGCAAAAGTCAGGCTGCAAACCTCCCCTGCATAGCAGAGGTGAGGTTTGCAACGCGTAGGGAGAGAGTGAGGGAGAAGGGGACGAGGCAGTTTGTGCTGTCCCCTTATATGCAGGCACTCTGGGTATGAAATAACAAAAAATACACTTTCTGGTCCACCTCCTGGACCTATTTAGCCTCCTGGAGGCTTTATGGTTTTTAAAGGCACCCATGTCAACCAATGACACAGAGAAACACAACTGCAGACACATTTCCCTGCAGTGTTGCATTGAATACAAATAAACAGTTTCATAGAATCATAGAATGGTAAGGTTGGAAGGGACCTCAAGGATCATCTAGTTCCAATCCCCTGCCATAGGCAGGGACACCTCCCACTAGTACAGGTCACTCAAGGCCTCATCCAACCTGGCCTTGAACACATCCAGGGAGGGAGCAGCCACAACCTCCCTAGGCAACCTGTTCCAGTGCCTCACCACCCTCACTGTAAAGAACTTCCTCCTAACATCCAGTCTAAATCTCCCCTCTGCCAGTTTAAGCCCATTGCCCCTTGTCCTGTCATTGCAGGACCTTGTAAATAATCCTTCCCCAGCCTTCCTGTAGGCCCCCTTCAGATACTGGAAGGCTACTACTATCAGGTCTCGAAGCCTTCTCTTCTCCAGGCTGAAGAGTCCCAACTCTCTCAGCCTGTCCTCATAGGAGAGCTGCTCCAGCCCTCTGATCATCTTTGTGGCCCTCCTCTGGACCCGCTCCAACACTTCCATGTCCTTCCTGTGCTGAGGGTTCCAGAACTGCACACAGTACTCCAGGTGGGGTCTGACGAGAGCAGAGTAAAGGGGCAGAATCCCCTCCCTTGCCCTGCTGGCCACGCTTCTCTTGATGCAGCCTAGGACTCGGTTGGCTGTCTGGGCTGCATGTGCACACTGCAGGCTCATGTTGAGCTTTTCATCAACCCAGACTCCAAGGTCCTTTTCCTCAGGGCTGCTCTCCAGCCATTCACCACCCAGCCTGTATTTGTGCTTGGGATTGTGCCTACCCAGGTGCAGGACCTTACACTTGGCCTTATTGAATTTCATCAGGTTGGCCTGGGCCCAACTCTCCAGCCTGTCCAGGTCCCTCTGGATGGCATCCCTGCCCTCTAGCAAGTCGACTGTGCCACACAGCTTGGTGTCATCTGCAAACTTGCTGAGGGTGCACTCCATTCCTCTGTCCATGTCACTGACAAAGATGTTAAACAGCACTGGTCCCAGCACTGACCCCTGAGGGACACCACTTGTCACTGGTCTCCAGGTGGACATTGTGCCCTTGATCACCACTCTCTGGGTTCGACCATCCAGCCAATTCCTTATCCAGCAGTGGTCCATCCATCAAGTCCATGCTTTTCCAGTTTGGTGACCAGGATGTCATGTGGGACAGAGTCAAATGCCTTACTCAGGTCCAGGTAGATGACATCAGCTGCCTTTCCCTTGTCCACTGTCGCTGTGACTTCATCATAAAAAGTCACTAAATTTGTCAGGCAAGATCTGCCCTTGGTGAAGCCATTGCTGGTTCCCACCAATCACTTCTGCTTTGTTTTCCATTTGCCTTAGCAGGACTTTCAGCAGGAAAGTTTGCACACCTCTGGGTAGCAGGATTTGTATTTTACAGTTTGTTGTTTAAATTTCTTGGGTTTTTTAATACTTGTAATGATCATTTGTATATAGTTGATAGTATTACCTAGGGAGGGGCTGCTATCACGTAATGCCTTGATGTCAGCCACTATCTAGTTTCAAGGGCATTTGAATTGTCATGATACCTATGTTTCTGGCATCAAGGAATATATGCCCACTTCCATGTGGTACCAAACCACTCATTTGATCTAATCTTATCTAATCTAATTTTATCTAATCCCTCGATGTTAGCTAGACACTGTAAATAATTATATGAATTGCAATCTGCTGGCAATGGAAACAGAGCTTTTTAATGCATACATTTTTAAGGGTTTATCTTGGAGATACATTTTCAAGTGTGATTTGCTAGTTAAAGCAGAGCAAGGCATTGAAAACAGACTTTTCATGTATCACAAGAGTCATCAAACTCCTAAAGTATTGCATATTTAGAAGCCTCTGAAGCTGCCCTGGCTTATTTTCATTTTCACAAAGCCATAGTATACATTTAGGAAAATCAGGGTGCTGTTCCCTGGCTAGTAACAGTACTAAGCATTATGGACCCCTAGTTATACACTGCAATAACTGCTCCTTTTCTTGTGCAGATATGCCTTTTGGAGTTGCCTCAGTTCAAAAATCGATTCAGAGTAGTACAGAAAACTGAACATGTCTGCTGTGTCCTCAGCTCTGCCATCATCCAAATGACCAATTTCTTCCTCTTAATTTTTGTAAATTTCACTCTTCTTTTCATCACCTTACAAAACTGAAAAAATACAGTTGCATTATATAAGTTGTGTAGGTTTTCTGAAGCATGGATGGCAACTTCTTGTCACTGAAGAACATTTTAGGATTTTTTTTTTTTTTTTGGTGTGGTTAGTGGGAAAGTAAAATTTATTCTAAAATGATCACATCTGCATTTACCACAGCTCATGCTGTAATCTCAGATGTCAATCTTGATATAGTCCATGTATCACTAAATTACCATTTTTGATATCTCCATATGGATGTCTTTCCATCTGTCTTTAATACTTCAAACTTATTATTTTGACTTGAATCAAACTTCAGTAAATAACTGCAGATTAACAGAAAATTATGGCACAGGAAAGTGAGAATATGCAATCCTCTGATTTATTTTCAGTGTTATCCAACTGGAGAAGGTAAAAAGCCACCACTACCTGGCATAGTAAACTGTATTATTTATTGCATATTCTTTTTTTTACACACACACACACACAAATATTAAAAGCAGTTCTAACCGGTTAGGATTGTTACACAGTGGGAAAATAAAAATAGCAAAATGGTACTATAATCTTATTGGTGATTGGCCAAACACAACCCCCTTTGTTTCCATTTCTCAGTCCTTTAGTACTGACAATTGTCTCTATATAGGTTTATGAAAAAAGAAATTGCAGGAATTAACTGAAAACTGAGTTCTTGAATAAACTTTATACATTTTGAAAAGTCGGCTTCTCCTTTTGTGTTCAAGTGAAACACAGCTTAAATGAATATTTTCATTTTTAAAAAGTGACCTAAGACTCTGAGAACATGAAATGTACATTATGTTTAAAATGTGAACAAAACCCCCAGCCCCAGCTAAAAACTTACTTTCCAGAATTAGAAAGCGCTTCACAGTTTCATTGGACATATAGAATTCTTTTATCTCCATCGCAGTAAGTGACAGTATCCCAGTTCATAGAATCATTGAATGGTAAGGTTGGAAGGGACCTCAAAGACCATCTAGTTCCAACCCCCTGCCATAGGCAGGGACACCTCCCACTAGTACAGGGCACTCAAAGCCTTGTCCAACCTGGCCATGAACACCTCCAGGGAGAGAGCAGCCACAACCTCCCTGGGCAACCTGTTCAGTGCCTTGCCATCCTCACTGTAAAAACTTCCTCCTAACATTCAGCCTAAATCTTCCCTCTGTCAGTTTAAACCCATTGCCCCTTGTCTTGTCATTACAAGACCTTGTAAATAGTCCCTCCCCAGCCTTCCTGTAGGCCCCCTTCAGATACTGGAAGGCTACTATCAGGTCTCCTCAAAGCCTTCTCTTCTCCAGGCTGCAGAGCCCCAACTCTCTCAGCCTCTACTCATAGGAGAGCTGCTCCAACCCTCTGATCATCTTCATGGCACTCCCCTGGACCTGCTCCAACACTTCCATGTCCTTCCTGTGCTGGCAGTTTCAGAACTGCACACAGTACGCCACGTGGGGTCTGAAGAGAGCAAAGGGGCAGAATCACCTCCCTTGCCCTGCTGGCCACACTTCTCTTGATGCAGCCCAGCACTCAGCTGGCTGTCTGGGCTGCATGCACACACTGCAGGCTCAATTGTGTCCTACTAATGAAGGAGAGCTGCTAGCACAGCTGTTCCTTCTGCTATGAGTCATTCAAGATAAGAAAGTAGCTATGTAAAATAAGGAGGTGATGTTAAACAAGGATGTAGTATAGCAAAACAGGGTACCTGATGGTGATTGTATTGAAGACCTTTATCAGCATGTGAACAGTTCATGAAGAGCTGCCTGTAACTAATCAGAGAAAGCAGTGTGTGTGACCAGGCAATCTATCCTGTATAGGTACATGCTGACTTTCAGCAATAAAGGGGCGACATTGGATGCACCACATTGGTCCCGCCTCATGTTATCTACACCCCCACACCAGGCCATCCCTGACATCGCATGGTCCCGACGCACCTGGTGATCCCCAACAACGAGCCACCTGGGACTGTAGGGCTGAAATTATATTTATTCCATTTGGAGAGTAAAAAAATGTAGATGCTGCACACTGATTGGAAGTTTAAAGAGAGTTTCTATTCACAGGAGCATATATACAGAAAGAAGTCAGGTACAATAAGTACATTCACAAACTAGGCTAAGTCTATCAGACTAAAAGCAGATAGGCCCAAACAGGCTTTCTGGAATCTCCCATCCCTTCCACCCTCAGTTGGCCTGAGGGTCGGCTGAAACTGCTCTTCCCAGCTTAGTCCGACAAGGCCTCAGCAGGCCGTGTGACACAGCTCAAAAGTCAGGTAGAATAACTACATTCACAAACTAGGCTAAGTCTATCAGACTAAAAGCAGATAGGCCCAAACAGGCTTTCTGGAATCTCCCATCACTTCCACCTTCAGTTGGCCTGAGGATGGGCTGAAATTGCTCTCCCCAGCTTAGTCTGCCAAGGCCTCAGCAGGCTGCATGACACAGCTCAAAATTCCCTGCTAGCTTGAAGCCATCTCCCCCGCACAAGCCACAGGATAAGTGGGATGCATGCTCGGCTCAGAGAAGTGAAGAGGGAAAGGCAGGGGGAAGAGATCAGCCAGGCACTGCCTTATAAGCTGATAGCAGAAAATGGAATAGAGTAACAATATTACAGTATCCTGGGATCACCAGGTCCCTCCCCTGGGACAGGACTTCATCTCTGTGGCTGTCTTAAGGGAAGCTGGGACCCTTCAAACTACCACAGACTGTAAGCAAAAAATTATGCCAATACTACTGAAACAATCATCCAGAAAGCAAACCAAAGGAAATAGGAGGCGTTGATTAAAAACTCACTGACAGACACCTCCATGTGGGAAAAATGAAAGTGTCTGCTTCAAATGAAAACATCTACTTTGGTTGCCAAATTAAATATTTTTGAACTATTATTTCTGGTTGTGTTCCACCATACCAATCCAGCCATCCCCACAGTGTTCAGATCCAGCAACAGGAAATCTCCAAGTTGGTACTACTCTCCTTTACTTTGACTGGAGCAATTACAATAGATTTTGTTGAAACCTCATTGAAGGCAACCCAAGTATCAAATGGATGCAAAGCTTATACTAATAGTTCTTATTTTTCAAATCAGCATAGTACCTTTATGGTGATTTGAGAACAAATTTTGCAGAACTACACTTCTTTATGCAGCAAACTGTTGCCTTTTCTTTCAGTAGCTGGCCACACACAAAAGTTATTTATATTAAAAAAAAAAAAAAAGTCTTTTTCTTCTTGATATTACAAAGGAAATTATATTTCTATTTTTAGAACAGGTGCTTATGTAACTTTTAAAGAAAACTCTTTAAACTTCCACAAGAAGATTAGTAACAAACCTGCCAAGGCTTGTTACAACCATAATTCTTTAAACTACAAATGTACAATTGAATCAGTTTCCTGTACCACTGATGTCTGCTCAACCTCACAATTATAATCCTGAGAGGCAAGACTACTGAACGTGCTCTTATGAGACACAGTATTGGTACCTGTGGAAGATAATTAGGCTGAAAACATTTTCTCCCATCTGAACTTGTGTTATGTGGAGAATTACTTGTAAAATGGATTTTGTGGAACCTACATGCTAACATTTACTTTCACAGACCCTGAATAACTGTGCTGAGCTTCCATGCCCAACTTAGGAACAAATACAGTATTTCGGATGTCTCAAGTCTCCCAGGTATGCAGAAAGGAAGCATTGATTGAGCATTTTTAAATTATTGAGGAGGGGGTTGTTTTATTTTGTTTTTTATCAGGGATAGAATCATAGAATCATAGAATGTCAGGGGCTGGAAGGGTCCTCAAAAGATCATCTGGTCCAGCCCCTCTGCCAGAGCAGTATGACCTAGAGCAGATCACACTGGAATGCATCCAGACAGTTCTTTAATATCTCCAGAGAAGGAGACTCCACAGCCTCACATGGCAGCTGGTTCCAGTGCTCTGTCACCCTCACAGGAAAGAAGTCTTCCTCAGGTTCACATGGAACCTCCTATGCCTCAACTTCCACCCTTTGCCCCTTGTCCTGTCACTGGGCATCACCAAGAAGAGATTGGCTCCATTCTCCTGACACTCACTCCTTACATATTTATATACATGACTGAGGTCATCCCTTAGTCTCCTCCTCTCCAAGCTAACAAGCCCCTGCTCCCTCAGTCTCTCCTCATAAGGAAGATGCTCAACTTTCTTCATTATTTTTGTGGCTCTCTGCTGGACTCTCTCAAGCAGCTCCCTGTCCTTGAGCTGGGGGCCCAGAACTGGACACAATACTCCAGATGGAATCTCACCAGGGCAGAGTAGAGGGTAAGGAGAACCTCCCTTGACCTACTAACCACAGGCCTTCTAATACACCCCAGAATGGCATTGGCCTTCCTAGCCACAAGAGCACACTGCTGGCTCATGCTCATCCTTCCATCCACCAGGACTCCCAAGTCCTTCTCCCCTTCACTGCTCTCCAGCAGGTCAGTCTCCAACCTATACCGACACATGGGATTGCTCTTTCCCAGGTGCAAGACTCTACACTTGCCCCTGTCGAACTTCACTAAATTTCTCTCTGACCAACTCTCCAGCCTGTCTAAGCCTCTCTGAATGCCAGCACAACTCTCCACTGTGGCAGCCACCCCACCCAGCTTGGTGTAGTCAGCAAACTTTCTGATAGTGCACTCTATGCCCTCATCCAGGTCACTAACGAATACACTGAGTAATACTGGTCCCAGTACTGACCCCTGAGAGACTCCGCTATTTACAGGCCTCCAGCTAGACTCTGTCCCACTGACCACAACAAAATGGCATTTATTCAATCAGTTTTTATCACAATATGGTTTCCTGGTATCATATGGCCCCTTCATTTAGGCTACCTGTTACTGCAAGTTAAGCAAATAGGGAAAAAAATAATTAAAAATTAAAATGAGACTTCCAATTGAGACATCACTCTTGTCTTTTTCTCTGCATCCATATGTAGATTTTATTGCAACTCATCAATGGTATCAACCCAAGAATAACACCATTTTTCTGTCTTACGTGGCCTTTCTTCTTCACCTTGCTTCAGATCATTAGCTCCCTAAGAAACAGGATCATTTCCTTTCTCACAGCATCAGCACTCAACAATATATACAGAATAAAATAAAAATACAGCAAAATAGATTAGTAGCTCTGCACAGCTAGTGCAGTTATGCTTCATAATATTACTGGTAAAGCAAGGTAAGCTGCTTAAAACACAGCTATGTGCTGAGAAGATTTCCATCCTCAGGGTCTCACCTAAAACCAGGAAAGTATTATTCTTGTTTGAATGTTTCCATGCTACCTTGTTTCAGCTCCATTTGACTATTTCCTTTTTCAGTGTTTTACTTACCCTGAATGCTATTCAGCTGACTTAATGAACAAAGTAAGATCACAAAGGAATCTATTTTAAAAAGCACAGAGAATTAACTGATTTATTTCATGGCACACCAGGATTTGTGTTTTACTTACATGCTATTTATTGAAAGAAAAGGGGAAAAAAAAGGCAAATTGTACAATTTCTTCGAGAAAACTGCAAACATTTCTCATTGCAAGAAAAAAAATAATTCCTTTTTATTTTAGTATTTGTACAATTATTTAGGATAAATTGAAAAGAGGTTGTGCATTTACCTATATAAAAGAAAACCTGAAAGAATAGTTAGTTACTTTACAAGACAAAAGAATACCAAACTGAAATATACATTTGCATCTTTCTTTATTAAAATTATGGCACTTACTAGCAGAAATAATAATAGGGCTTCACAATGAGAAGCAGTATTGTTTTCCAAACATCACATTTTTTCCCACTACCATTTGGATAAGAACAAGCCCTTTAGAATTTCCACAAAACTGAAGAAGCCTTCATCATGATTTTTTTTTTTTTTAGATATATGACTATTGCACCTCTATCAGCTCTGCACACTCACTGTTGTCTATTTTCCTTTGCATTCTGTAAGTTTAAAATGACAGTTTCAGTGTGCTGTCAAGTAAACAACTGTAATGGTGTGTCACTGGAAAATGTCTAACATTTATGTTAAATGTGGCTGATCCAGCAAAGAAAAATCCTTCCATTGAGCATTATTCTTCCATATTTTTTTTTTATTTTTTACATTTTTTTTTACAAACAGCTAACATTAAACATATTGCATGACATTACCAAAAGTATTACAAACTATAAAAGAAAGAGTGTGAACTAAGAAATCAGACTTCTCTAGGGCTGTAGTGAACAACAAAATTAAAAGAGCATTACATTGCAGCACCTTTAAATGTGTAACAAAACCCAACAGTGCTCAATGTACCCCAGAAATGGGTTACTGAATGGTACTATTTTCAGTGTTTGTGGGAAAATAAAAGAGAAACATATATATATGTACACACACAAAGGCACACTCACAGCTGAAAAAATCCTAAAGCATTTAGACATCTGAAAATTGAGTTTTGGTGTTAAAAAAAAAAAAAAAAATCACAAAACACCATAAAATGATGTTCACCGATTTTGTATCATCCACGTGCATTTTTCATTAAACAAAAGATGACAGGCTCTAGAAAAAAAATTAAATATTTATTTTATAATACAGTAAATGCAATCAATGCATAACATGAAGTTGCATATTAAATCAAGTATCATTATTCAGTATTAAAATTAATGTAACAGTTCACAGGTACTAAACTACCCTTTACATGTTCACAACGGGACGCTGCAGCAAATTTATAATCAGATCCAGCTGATAAGAGTATTACCGTGAGTAACACAAATGTCCATGGAACACAAGAGAATACAGGAAAGCTTTGGAGCAACACCTCCAAAATTATTTTAATTTCCATCCCATCTCCCATTTAGTTTTATGTCCAGTCTTAAGAAGTGAAAATCGACATGACAGTTTTGGAAACATTATAGTAAAGGAAAGAAAGTCTAATATAACACAAGCTTCATCTAACAGAAAGCTAAGCTTTGGTTACATAAAGTGCAGTTCAGTAATATGCCAACTGATCACCATGGTGTACATACAGCTAACTTTTGCAGCTCAGTTTCCTTGCAAATTTTAAAAAATATTCATGTGTTACAGTTTGCTTGTACAGCAGGCTCAGTTTAAAAAAAAAAAAATCCCATTTAAATAAATTTCAATTGTAAGTACTTCAGTACCATCCACCTTTGTGCACTACACTTTTAAACTGCTCGGTATTGTGTAACCTCTTGGATGTTCAGTAATCTGTACAACTGCATTTGTATCCCATCACATAAAATCCCTAAGCTCTTCACAAAAGAGATCCCTAACCTCTTCAAATCACTTACAGTTTTTGTTGTATGAAGTTTTCAAGTTTTATGATGATACAAGCAGTACATTCCATCACTCTCATAGCAACTTCTGAAGTAAATCTATCATTGGGAATCTGTGGGAAAGGAAGTAAGTCAGGGTACCTAGTTTTTAAGCTATCTACTCCATAAGCTTCTAATGTCTGAACATCATTTGTAAGTCCTTCAAGTTGCTGACTATATTCCTCTATTTTTTGTGCCAGGGCTGCTGGTTTTACATCTTTGTCTGATTTGCCCTTCACAGCATAGTCAGCTGCAATCAAGGCTAGTTTAGTAGAAAGATAGCACTTAAAGCACACCCATTCATTGGCATTTTTATGAAGGTCGTTTCTTGCAGCTGAAAAGTTAGCTCGGGCCTGCCTAAGCCATCGACGTGCCTCCACAGGATTGCCAACAGACCTGAATGTAGGTGGGACAAAAAAGCGTTGTGAGTGAGATGGTCCAGTGGAAGATGGACACTTTTCTTTATACTGTTGCCTTTCGGATTTGTGGCTTGTTGCTTCCTGATTCCATGAAGTATAAAATCTTTGAAATGAAAACTTATCTGACTGAAATCGAGAAGCAGAGGACGAAAATGGTCTTCTTGAGGCTCTGTCCATATTTTGATCCATAAAGGCCTGTTTTTCCAGCCTGTTAATCTCATTCTGCAAATGTTTGAAAACTTCATTAGCTATGTCAAGATTCTCTGCATTTTTATCTGGATGCCATTTAAGATACAGCCTCCTAATTATTTTTTTTCTTTCAGATTCTGGAAGCTTCCAAGCCTGCTCAATCACAGATGTCACTTCTCTCAATATTTCTGGCAAAGAGTTTGATTTTATCTTTTTTGGAGAGTGATGTTTAGAGGACATTGTTTTGTGGCTCTCTCTACCAATGAAAAGAGGTGGAATTGTCCTTGGGCCATGTGCTGGAAATTCTGTAGGACTGGTTGGGGTAGAAGGTGCACTATCCCTGCTTTGAGAACTTTCCTCTGGTCTTGAAAATTTGTACAAGTCAAGAGAGCTCACTATTTTGTATTCACTATATCCAATATCAATTTGGTAAATCTTCCCTAGAAAACTGTGACTTTCATCATCTTCTCTTTCTACTTCTTGTACAATGATTGCATAGGTGTAAGTTGGTTGATATGATCCATATATGTCACCACCTTCAGCATCAACAAGGTAGCCAACATATTCCCCAGGATAAAATACGTTCATTGGATCCATAAGAAGTGTATAGTGAATTTCAGTAGGTATAGGAGTGCCAGGCGTTGGTAGTTCCAGTTTTGACGGCTCAGAAGAGTCATACTTCACTCCTAAACTGTCGAGCTTCTCACCAATCCGGTAAATATCATTACAACCCAGCATGGCAATTAAATATGAGGTATCAGAAATCAGGTTGTCAGTTGCAGATTTCAAGGTCATTGCTAAAGCTAACAAGAAATTTATGTCTTTGCTGTCAGAATGTTGTATGTAAAGCAGTATTACTGCATTTCCATATCTCTTCAGGAAAGCAAATGTTTCACTTTTGCTGTGAGGAATAGGAGCAAAACCTTTAACTCTTAAGGTTGTTTGCAACTTCTCAAAACAGGAGACTTTCAAGCCTTCTCGCAAAGCTTTGCAAAGCCTTACTGCTTTTTCTTCATTAGCTAAAAAAGCATTGTCATTTTCATGCTTCATAATCCTAATGAGTCCTGTGATGAATTGTTCTGAGGACAACAGTAACTGTAACCTTCCCTGCAAAGAACATAATGCTCCAAACTGGCAAACTCTGGGGGACTCTTCATCCAGCTGTTCTTCAAGAATACTGCTAAGTAAGCGAGGCCTCAGTTTCTGAGGGAATAACATTATCAGTTTAGTGTGAAAACCATGATCCTTGCCTAAGTAGCACTGGCTAAGATCAACAAGCATTTGCACACCAATGTTACCTTGGATTCTGCTTTTGTAGTGGGGTGCATCATCAAACACTAAGATACTAGACTTCACCAACCTACCGTCTTGACTGGGAAGGTAAAGGGCAAAATCCCTCATATTCTCCAGGTCATTCCTAACCTTGACAGAATCATTCTGAAGACTTTTGAACAGGCCAGACACTACTCTTTTAACTGTGCGCATTTCATTAGGATCCAATTGCTTTCCTTCTGAGCTCTTGAATATGCGACCCAGAACTTCAACATATTGCTTTGTTGAAATAACATCCTCAGTACCCAAATGTTTAAACAACTGATGGAAAGTACCAAGTTCTAAAGGAAGTTTGTAAAGATAAGGTTTAAAATCAGATTCATACTCAAGGTTTATTACCACTTCTTCAGGTCTAAGGAGCTTCCAACCTTCTTCCACCATTACAAAAGAAACTCCTCGAAGTTGAAAACGGAATTCCCTTTTCTCTGTACTAAGAAATTCATAAATGCTTCTTAGAACCTTAGCCCTCGTTTTCACCATGTCATCATCCAAAGTTGTTATATTGCATATGTTTCTGCAGTTATTGATAACTTTGTCCAGGGGAGGGTCCAAATTAACATTCAGCATAGTTAAAACCTGCTCAAGTTGTTCTTGTGCACCAAGACTACTTCCCTCTTGCTCTTTGATGCTTAAAGGTGTTGCTTTCTCAGGAAGAATGGGACATGAAGTCCACAGCAACTGCAACACATCAGTCTGTTTAAATTTAGGGTTCACTTGTGCCCCATTGAATCGTATGAGAGGAAGCGTCCCGTTAACTTCTTGATACTGAGGATGAAATCTCACAAATTCTGCTGGAGCTCGCTCGGGGCAGAGAAAAGGAATTAACGACAATTCTTTCAGAAAATTTCCTGATAAAAGGTCAGTTCTTTCTTGAAATATGTGATGAAGGAGGACATCAACAGTATTCTGGAGTGTTTCTTTGGACCAGTTTTCTGTATTTGCTCTCATGCTGATCTCCTTTGCAAACTGTAATAACTGTTGCTGTGAAATGATGAATTTCAATCCGATATGTCGGAGAAAAGTTACCCATGATGGGAGGAATGCAGCTTGATTTTTCGGTTTTGTAATTTGCTCTAATTTCTTAAAAAAATCTTGAGGTATAAAGAATTTTTCGTGAAGCATAACTTCAAAGACTTTCACAGTCCTGTCATAGAAATATTTTGCAGGTTTTAATCTATTGCTTGCATCATGAATGATCAAAATGCTCTCAAGCTTTTCAAACAGCTGTTCTTTGATTTCTGAAGTTTCTTCAATGCCAGTTAGCCTATTCTTTAAGTAGATCAAGTGTTCCAATTTTGCATCATAAGACAGACTTTCGATTTTTGGCAAAAGATGCTTCAAGTACACTTCAAGATCATCCACAGAGACACAGCCAAGCACAGTATACAAATCTTTCAAGTGAACCTTCTCTTCAAGAAAAGCCGATGATGTTGACTGTGTCCACCTGTCTACTTCTACTGATGGGATGCTTTTTGTGAGGACGTAACACGTCCCGTATTTTGAAATGCTGATGTATCGGCCACTGATTGATTTGTAACATGGAAGAGACTTCAAAATTTTAATGTCATCCTGAGATGTCAAATGACATAAATTGCAATTGAAGTACATTAAGAGAGCCTCGAAGTCACTTTCTGCTAACTTTTCCGTCCTAAAAGTTGATGTCTGCACCATATGTTGTATGGCTTTCAGAATGCTCGAAGGATTATCTATATTTGCTGTACATCCTGACAACAAAGGCACTAAAGCACTGTCTTTGGAGCAAATTTTGTTCAATGCCAGCTGAATGCAGCCTGTTTTCATCAGAGCATGAAAAACCTTATCGCTCTGAGCATTTGGAAAAACAGCTATGTGCATAATGCTGAGGGGCAGCAAAACATCACACTCTGGCACAACAAGCTGATTAGCTGAGACAGTAAACCTTACACCTGGGAGTAAGGTCCAGTCCTTCAAAGTTTCAACAACATCATCAAATTTTGCTTGTGCATCTTCTTGCTCTTCCTTGATATTTATAGACTCACTAATAAAATGCCAGGCATTTTTAAGCCAAGATTCGCTTGCAAAGTTTTCCTTCCATTTCATGCAATTTCTCGTTTTATATTCTCTAGGCAACACAGATGACAACAATTCAGCAAAACTTCTGATATCAAAGACTTTAGCTACCTCGCTGTTAAATAAAATATTGTTGTACCTCAGATACAATGTGTTCATGAAGAGATCCTTGCGAGATGGAATTAGTTCATGGTATGTTGTTAAGAACTTTGGTCGCTTTGAATCAAAAATTTGCAAAACATTGTCAAGAGTAATGAGGAGTGGCAAGCCTTCAATTTGGATTTCATTTTCTTCTGCATCTTTAAAACAGTAGTCAACCAGAAGTTTGAGACTATGGAAGAGTTTCAGATTCGTCTGCTGAAGACGACACGGTAACTTCCCAATGTGGCAGTTGGAGTCTGGAAAAGAAAATGTCATCAAAAACGATCGAACATCCGCAGGCGTCACATAGGTGACAGGAATATCTGCATCTACCAAACAGTGGTAAAGATTTGCAGTTTCATCACAGTTATACACCAAATTGAATCCAATTTCTAAGAGCAAATGCTTGAGCCTGTACACATTTTCAGCTACTGTCTTCCGTGTTGTGATGTTGTATTCTGTATTTTTGAGATGCTGCAATTCATCTTGTAGTAAATTGTCAAAGAATGGCCTGCCTTTGTTCGCAGTAGACATGTTAACCCACGTGATGATAACAGCAGAATGCAAATCAGAACCATCAACATTTGGAGCTCGCATAACAGGTAAAAGGCGCTTCAAATCTTCATAAATGCAAGTGTAAACTGCTTTCACTAAACAATACCAATCTGGCTGAATATCAAGTCTATTAACCGGAAAAAAGGACAAAAACTTTTTTAAAGTGTCTTTCACAACATGAATAGGTGTGTTTTGCAGCACTGATACTGCAGGATCAGTGCCTGGAAAATAGCGTTTCTTCAGTTGAATCAGCAGTTCAACATAAGCCGGTGCTATCAGCGCAGTCATTAGGCTACTGTTCCAGTCACTTCTTACACCAACACCATTATCATCACGCCACAGGTTTCTTCTTGCAGAATCCAGAGCAAAGTGTCCGTTCACATGAAAAGGTAATCCAGTTTCTAATGATAATGGTAAGAAACAGAATGCCCTGTGGGGTTTTTTGTAATTGTGAGTAATGCAAGCTGCTACCCCACCACGTGGGAAAAGAGTAATGTCCTCATTCTTGTGGGCTGAAACCACACTTTTGGATACCTTTTCCATGGCAGAAAAACCTGATCTGTTACAAATTAACCAGGTTGTAAGATTTCCTTCAGAGTCCTCAGTATCCATTGTGTAGGTAATCTGTTGCACAGGGATTTCGCCTAGCTGCTTTTTTTTAGTTACACTGTCAATGACAGATGCGTGGAATTGCTTTCTTTTCAGTCTGTCTCCATCAGTGATTTTGCCTTGTACAGAATACAACACATTCAGTGCTCCTGTTGTTTTTTCTATTTCACAAATAGAAATTTTTTCCATATGGTTCAAAAACATTAAGAGTTCTGCTCCATCTGTACGCAGCTTATCTAAAAGGTTCTGGACCATTCTATCTGAGCATGGAACTGTTGAAATTTCTGAGACTTTTGCCATTTCTCCATTTCGAAGAGGAAACCTAAACATTGTGCAATTATCCAGTTTAAAGTGATCTCCTAAGTAGAGGTCCAGTACATCTGAGAACTGTGTTCTGAAATCTGCATCTAAATCTCTAAACATGCGGCCAGGACTTGTTGAGGTTGCACCTGGTGCATATCTAGCATGAGGATCAAAAATACAAAGTATATCGTTGCCAGATATAAAAGAAGGGCAATCAGTAATATGATAAACAGAATTGAAACCTATACCATATTGTCCAGTTTTACAGGGATTTCCTACTTTTGTACCTTTCCCAAGGTTCTGAATCCCTCGAATATCGTCTTCTGTAAAAGGCTGATTATTGTAAACGCAGAGTGCTGGTCCTTGAAGTGGCGCCCATTTTTCATCAAATATTCTATCAGCTGGATGCTGTCTAGGATCAAACACAAAACAGATCTCTGTAGCTTTTGCATCATCTGCATTTTGAAGGAGTTCTTTCAGCATTTCTTTTTCTGAAGGGTAGGCATTAAGAATGCTTTTAATTCTGCTTGTCAATTTTTCTTTCTGGCCAAATTCTGTTCCAAGGGTAGTAAAACAGATATTGGATGCATATCTTTCTAAAGCTTTGTGGCGTTTTGGTATTGCTCCAAGCTTTACTGCAACTTCTCTTGGAATGTCACCATGACAGTATTTAACAGTTGTGTCTTTGACTTTAATCCATGGACAGTCATTGTAACACAAAGATTTTGCAGGCAGAAGTGCAAGGCGAGCATCAGGTAACAAAATCTCGCCATACTTTTTCTCACAGAATTCCTGCTTCTTCTCTCTAATGAGGCCCCATATTCCTTCACTAATTATTCTCCTGCAAAGCTGAAAGTTGTCTTCTGTTAGTTGCTTGTTCCCTCTTTCCTGATTTATTAATTCCAGAACTACAGCAAAATCCTCAACTGTAAAAGCCTGTCTTACACCCACACTCTCAAACAGCTCACGAAAACTGTTTTTATATTTATTAGGCAACTGATAGAGATAGGGTGCTGCTTCAAAATTTAAATGAAAAGACACTTTTGTTGGATCAACATACACATTCTCAACCAGAATAAAACTAGAGCTTGTCAGCTGTTCAATAATCATAGCTTTTGTCGACTCATTCTGTAACATTGCCTCATGCAGATATTTGTAACAAGCATTAGTGATATTTTCTTGATACAATGTGATTCCATCGAATGACTTTGCAACTTCCTCTAACTGATTTATGACCAAATTAACATCTGGTTTCTTCAGTAAACCCAAGAATTCTTTGACAGCTAATGACAAAGAACCACAACCTTTAAATGAGTGGGAATTTTCATTAAGAATTGGTTGTATTAGGCAAACTATATCTTGATGATCAGCAGTGAAAAGATCATCTGCTGAAAACAGTGCTTCAGCCTGAAAATCACTGCCTTTCCAGTGCAGTGAGAAGCCTGCTGGTTTGCTAAGGAAAGGAAGGAAAGGAATGGTTTGACATTTTGCTGCAAATTCCTTAGCTCTAGGGTCCCTAGATTTCAGTTTTTCATCGATAAGGCTCAATATAATACTGCTTCTGAGACAAGCTGCAGCATGATCAACCTTATTAATTTCGGCTACTGACTCTGCACGTTCTATCAGATCCTCCCATAAAATGTCATCTTTAGCCATTCCCAGCTGAACAAGTTTAACCAAAATAACTGGGTTAAGGTAATCCTGAGTGGTGCCATAAGGAAATCGTCCATCTTCAGCATCATACAGCTTTGCAACTCTTCCTTCAGGATGGATCAATCTTGATGGTGTAACCAATTGATGCCCATCCAATGAACAGGGAATACATGGAGTAACACGAAGAATTCCTGAGAACTCCTCAAGTTTTTCATTGAGAACGTAACGCATCAGAGGATCACGCAGCTCTGCGTCAATCTCCTGAACATTAGGGAAAAATACTTCAGAAAAGAACTGTTTCTCAGAGAAAGTGTTCTCCATTAAGATGTACTTGCATCCTGCTTCTTCAAATCCTGTCTTTACCCAGGACGGGAGATCTACAGCACAGAGATTTTTGGAACCAGTCTTTTTAAGGTACTTCAGAAAGATCTTAAAGGCTGCTGGTCCAACATCTGGTCTTTTCAGTATAGAGTCATCTAAAAACCTTACATTCTTCATGGAAACCCAAGAGAAACCATCAGAAAACACTTTGATCCCTTCTTTGCCTTTCATATGAGCTATGTCTTCATAAAAACCTTGACAAATAACAGAAAAGTCATCATGAATTGAATCAGGATCTGGCCACACTGCACAGTAACTGTAGTCAACCAGCTCGCCGTTGATTGCCATGTCACGGAGAACACAAAGTGCTTCTATGTAGGCTTTTACAATAACATGCCTCATGAATACTGTGTTCCATCTTCCTTTAGTGTCTGTTTTCCAGATCTCTTTTCGATTTGAAGTAACTGCAAAGCAGCCATTTATGTGAAGAGGTAAGCCTGTTTTTATTCGTAGAGGTAAATAGCAGAATATTTCACCTATGGTGTTGCAATTGGGTTTCACAATCCATTTCTGATCCTGGGTTTCAGACAGCAACACTGCTACTCCACCACAGGGAACAAGACCTAGTCTTCGTCCACTTTCATGTAATGAAAATTTTAAAGCATCTCCAATGTCCATGCAAGAACATATAAGCCACGTTGTTGAATCTACTGTTTTCTGTGGCAATTCATCACCTGATCTTTTTGTCTGTCCTGATTTTGCCATTTCAAAGAAGGAAGCTGGATCATCTTCCGTGCCTCTGAAAAGTGGAGACTGCAAATCAGCAATCCGTCTAAATACATGGTGAAATTCTTCTACTACTATCTGCAAGATACATGAAGACTTTGGTGTTTCAGCGGGAAGCTTTTTGTTACTGCTACTACAGACCTTCATGAGCTTAGCTGCTTCCTTTAATACACTTACATTTGGTGCACTCAAGGCTTTGGAAGAACACAGATTTTTTTTGATAGTGACAACATCTTGTGCCATCCCAGGATCATCAGCCTCAATTTTCAAGTATTTCAAAACCATTGAATTTACACTCTGAGCAAATATAATCAGTCTATGACCACAAATGCTGAATTCATCCACGAGAGAGTAAATGTCTGCTGTATTGTAAGAAGCACTGCTGACTTCACTCACTTTAGCTTCCTGCTGAGTTCTAAATGACAGTCGGAAAAGTGTTCCTTTGTAGCTGTAAGGAGATTCTAGAGTCAGTGGTAGTTGGCAGCCAAAAACTCCTATGAACGGCTTAAACTGGTTGGGAAACTTTCGCAGCCTCTTCTGTTGTTTACTCCAGTTGATTTTGATCCCAGGGTTAGACTTATCTCTAATATGCTTACTGATATGGTTAACATTTGGATCAAACATGATCATGAATTCCCGGCTCAGAATAATAGGAACATCAGTGATATGATAAACAGAATTGAATCCCAGTCCAAATTTTCCCACTTTGTCAACTTCGCTCCTTTTTAGAGACTCTCCTAATCGAGTTATATTTAAGAAGTCAGAGTCTGAAAATTCAGAATTGTTGAATGACCACAAAGCTGGACCATGACACGCTGCCATTCCTGGATCTAGAAGATTCTCTCTTATATCCATATTTCTTCTCATGTCAATCAAGAAATTACATTCCGTTGCATTAGCATCATCAGCATTTTGAAGAAGTTCTTTAAAGATATCTGAAATGGAAGGGTATTCTTCCAAAATGTTTTTAATTCTTACGGTCAGAGGCTCTCTTTGCCCAGACTGCTCAAATCCCATATTTTCTGGGTTAATCAATCTTGTACTAAGGCATGGGACATTTAACCACTCGGCAGTTTTCATTGGTATGTCTTCGTGAACCAGAATTATTGGCTCAACAGAATCTTCAAGCAAATCATTTAAGTCATCAACTTTGATATCACAATAACAACACTCATGAATCGGCTTCATTGCAAGTTTATAAGGAAGTTTGCCACTGTACAGTGGCATAGGTGTATGCAAACTTGCAGGAATCTGATTGCTGTATAACCATCTTATGATGCTCAACATGATGTGAAGATTTTGCTTGCTCTCTTGTTCTGAGAGAGGCTGCTCGCTCTTTAGATATATTTTCTGAATGACCATAGAAACGTGGTCTGGTGTTAACTGCTCAATTGAACCACAGCATTTAAACAACTGGTGAAATTTTGCCATAGTTTTTGGCACATAATGTAGATAAGGTTGGAGATCAAGATCAGGTACTGACTTTATTACTGCCTGTGTGAGGGAACAAAACGTTTTACCTGTCCAAACCCAGGGAAATTTCAGGGCCTTAAAAGCTTCTTTGCCTTCTTCTAAATGATCATGCATAAATCCATAAATCTCAAGCAAGATATGTTGAAACTGATAGTAGTCCTCGTCACTGAAGGTTTTAGAACTGTGCCAATCAACCACTACTTTGAAATGTTTTAAGACTGCTTTTATGCTGGGCTTGGTTGGGATGCCAAGTGCCTTTTCCGTATCCAAGTGCACATTTTCCACAAGAGGAACTGAGGAACCAACTAAAATAGCGTGAGATATATCACACATTTCTGGTGGTGAACACAGATTACAACAATCTCCTTTCCAAACTAAGGATCCTGGGTAATTTGGAGGTCTTTCCTTACATGCAGGAATCCATTTTATTTTTTTCAGTGCAGCTTTGGTTTCAGATGAGTGAAGCAATGCAAGGTTTTTGTTCAAAATCATCATGAGAGTTCTAGCTTTTCTTAACAGTAAATCATGATTGGAGTTGGAGTTAGCATGCAAACTTTCAATTTTATTTGCTACCCTCATAATATCACTTTCCTCGAGATTGGCCTCATTTTTCAAACCGATTTGTCTCAGAGAATGAAGAATATCTGAAGATGTAAAAATAACGGGAGGAAAGCAAATTTCCTCCTCAGCATAAAATAAATTTTGCAGAAGTTCTACCTCAGGATCAAAGAGTTCATTTGCTGACACTATCTTTTCCTGTGAAATCTTAATAAACTTTAGCGATGTCAGCCAGTCAATTACATCTGGATTCTCATTTTTCAGAAAAGTCAGATTTTCAAGAACCCATTGCATTATCTCTGTTGTTTCATCATGTGAATAAAAATCACTCCTTATGTCTTGTATAACAAGTTTCAAGCAATCTGTGCTCTTTAGTTGTTCTATTTTTAGCAGGTTAGCTAAGCAAATAGTAGCTTCATCACTGCTGTCAATTATTGGAACAGAAAACCTTAGACCAGGAGGAATTTTAGCAGTATGGTGTAATACCTTACTACCTTTCAGTCCAGTGAAAACAGGGACACTTTCATCAGATGACTTTTCAATTTTTTTGAATATTAGCAATTCCTGAATAATTTTTCTTTCTTTTTCACTTGCATCAGTTAATCTAGCTAGGAATGCCCTAAGAGCATCTTTATGCGTTGATGGGAATGATGCAATCTGGTTGCATAGTTTCTGTAAAGACATTTTTTCCATTATTTGTAAAACAGCACTTGGTAATGGTGGATGTACATATTTTTTTATAAGTGGATGTTGGATAGAAACATCCAGTTTCTTAAGTACAACTCCACCAACTTTCTGAATAATATCAGCTAAACATTCCGGGAGCTGAGTCTCAGATTCATCTTCCAGAATGATAGGTGAAGGATTCCTAAATCTAACCAGTTCTATTGATGTTTGATTTTCCTCCAGCAGCGTCTTGGGGATAAGTGGCATGTCATCAAACACACTCAAGTCATCAGAAAAATGTATATAAAGGTTCTTCCAGACCATCTTAAGCCAGGAAACTGATGGGTGGGTTTTGTCTTCCAAACCTGGATACCACTGTACCACCATGTCTCTGCCAGGCCACACGGTATTCATAACTTCTTTAATGAGACGGGCAAACCTTTCTGGGTTCAGAAGCTGTAGCTGAGTGCAAGGCCTTCCTGAAATTACAGTAAAAGAGTAAAGCCATGAAAATCAGAGCACAGTTACTTATAAAGTCGGTTAAGTTAGGGAGGGGGAGGGATAAAATCTAACTTGTGCCCTGCCTTTCATTTGTGAAAAAAAGTGTTAAATAGACTGCAGACACATTCCATATTAGTATAAACATAAAAACAAATTGAAAATTATCAATGTTATTGCATTCATTAGTTTGACACAAGAGTTTTCAGGCATACTTAGCAACTATGGATTTACAATCAAACTACAATCTTCAAACCTTTATGGTTTTTTGATTCTTTACATTACTTGTTTTCCTAGTGGTAAATAAGAATCTAATCCATTATTTGGCTATAACTGCAAAGACTCAAGTACATTTGAAAGACTGTTTACTAGACACAACAAAGAGCAGCTCAAGTGGCAGATGATTTTACACTAAAACTGGTAACCAAGAAAACTGTTGTGAAAGGAGTGCTGAAACTAAGTTTAGGTGCATATGCTTTCATTCTTATTAGTAAGAGTTCTCACTAAAAGACATACATATTAACACTCATGTCTTAATCATCATTAAGACAGCTTATACTCGAAATCTACAGAATGCCTGGGAGCAAGAAAATAGTAAAGAATAAAAAATAAACACTAACTCACAACGACAATGAAAACAATGCCAGAAATGGAAGCTAGAGTTCCATTTGAATTTCAGATATTTCTTTCACCTAGATACCTCTGCTATTTCCTCAAAAGCAGCAGTTCAATTCAAGATACTATTTACTGTCTTTGCTCTACTGGAAATCAGTAATAATACACTCTTCAGAAAACATTTTTTTTCCTTTCAACAGATCTATGCTTTTTTCCTACAGAGCTATGTATTCTGTTAGTTCTATGGAACAGAAAACACAAGTAAATACAGCAGCTTGGGGCAAGTGAGAAATACATGCACTAGCAGAACAGGAAGATAAGAATTTACTTAGAAGCTAAGCTTAAATCCTATGCTTAAATAATGGAACTTTAGAAATGTTGTTTTAAAATCTGTACATGGGATACGTGAATTTTTCTGAATGGGATTAAAAAATAAGCCAATGAAAACACTCAGCATTTCCATGGAAGATAGCTACAAGGTTTTCTTCAACAATATACGTTTTCCCCTCAACACCTTTTAGAACTCCTTTCAGTGTTATCTTTGGCTATTTGGTAAGTTTTATTTATAAGAAAGCTGGAGTAATAAGAATCACCAAATTCACACAAATATCAAGCTTCAATCCAAACCAGTACATCTTCAGTTAATAACCATACCTGAAAATCCCCAGAGAAGCTGTTGGGCTAGAACATAACCAAATCCATTTTTAGAAAACATCCCAGGAGTTACATATTAACACAAGAAATAAAGCAGCACATATTAACTAGAAAAATACAGTACATATTTTAGGAGAGGAAAAAAAGTAAGATCTGGTTGTCTTTGTGCAACACAATAAAAAGAAATTGCATCCCATCTTCTCAAAGAAATAGTACCAAAAATATCTGTATTTCTGTAACCGTTTAAGAAACATTCTTGCTATCATCACAAGTGATGGCTTTAAAGATTAGAGGTACAGAAGAAATTTTTCACTGCGAGGGTGATGAAGCACTGGAACAGGTTCCACTGAGAAGTTGTGGATACCACTTCCCTCAAAGTGTTCAAGGCTAAGCTCGATAGGGCTTTGAGCAACCCAGTCTAGGAGAAGGTAGTCCTGCCATACTACATGATATTTAAGGTCCCTTCCAAAACGAATCATTCTATGAACTTCTAAAGTTGTATAAGGAGAATTCTTGACAGGTAAGGTTTCAAAATCTGCCCTGAATCTCTTTAATACTATTTATAATAATGTACAACTTAGAAGGTACCATAGTTGTACTTTACAGTTACGCAAAAATCTGAGGAATCATTTAGGAGGTAAAATTAAGAGAAAAGCAGGCCACTATAATGTTGCTTGCAAAGGATTATCTAACAGTCCTTAAGCATTTCCAGAAGCTTTGGAAGAATTACACTCATCATACTAATCTATGAAAACATGTTCTTGTATTCAGTAAGAGGCATACTCCCAAGAACAACTCCCTAGAAAAGAAGTCATTCAAAGAAACTTGCAGAGGAAGAAAGAGACAGAGGCAAGACCTTAAATGTGAACAAAAATATTCCTAGGAACTAAAAAGACTAGACAGACTTTGTTGTAACTTAGACATCACGCTGAATGTGAAGGAATGTCCTGGAAGAGTTGCTTAAGATGTGTTCAAGCATATAGTCTGTTAAACCTGTGTTCTGTTTCCATGGGTTTTGTTTTGTTTTTTTTTGCTCTGGGGTTTTTTTTTTGGTTTTTTTTTTGGCTTTTTTTGTTTGTTTGGTTTGGTTTTTTGCTTGCTTGGGTGTGGTGGGTTTTTTTTGTTTGTTTTTAATGTAAGCATGGGTTTGGATTGTTTTGCGACACTCACTTGAAGGAAATAGTCTAGGACAGTATGTCTCAAAAGTCTGTTTAAGATACCACCATGAGGAATTCTCATTTTTCAAAGCTAACATTACTGCCTTGTGTACAATCTTTCATCCATCTAATCTCACTGTGGCTGTTCTGATCCCTATATATTTCTGTTCTTTTAAGGTCCCAACAATTATTACTATAGTAAACATTCTTTATGTTTCTGTGCCAAATAAAGAATATTCACTGGCTACACAATGTAAAGTAGTCGCTAGTTTCAACAGTAGCTATCATCTTGTCTCAAAATTAACGAAGAATAATAAACAGTGAACATATAAAGGATTCAAGGGGAAAAAAGGTCAGAATGCAGACTGAAGAAAGAGATACTGTGACTGAACAACTGAAGACTATGAAAAAGTGTATCAAGAAAAGCTAATCAAGACAATGATTTACAGTATTCTATGTCTGGTTCTAACATCTTCAGTCTAAGAAAGAATTCTGATGAACTGAGCAATTTTAAGAGGGAGACAAGAATCTTTTTCTGAAAAGCTTTCGAGACATTGAAGAATTACTCACCACATACACTATTGAAAAATAAGCTGGAGTGTGACTTGATTTCAAATTGTGTTTATGTGAAAAGACTGTGACTCAGACTTCATATTTGCCAATCAAATGCACAATGAAACACAAGGGGGGAAATGTAAATCAAAGGGAAATAAAAACCTTCATAGCGAAGGCAGTTAAACATAGAAGCATCTTATCTAGAGATGCAGTAAACTTCTTCACCAAGTCTTTTGATCAAGACCAAAAGCATGTCAGTAGGTCCACACTGACACAACCATAAAGCAGGAACTAAGACTCAGGAAACACTTGATGAAATTGTATGATCTACAGTATGCTTGAGGTTAGACATTTAAGCAGATTTCACTTGGTTTTAAAAACGTGCACTGATGTGATCACTTATGATTGTGAGATCAAACACGATCCACAATACAAAAACCATGACATAACTGTTGCATAAGCAAATACTACAAATGTCAAATAGAATTCAGACTGTCTTATGCAGATGACTACTATTTCAGAGACACTGAACCCTTAAAACATGCATTACTATATATCGAACCTTTTCTGGTAAATTTTCATCCTGCTTCCCTTGCCTTTTCCTTTTAGTCCATTTATAATTTTCATCTGTGTCATTTCCAATTCAAACAGTACAGTCTATTGTATCTTAACAACAACTCAGTTTCAAAAGAGACATAACTTTAAACCTGGGTTTAGAACTAGTGTGTCCAATCATTAGAAATTCATTTCACAGTGGAAGAATACAAAAGATGCATTACCTCGGCTTTTGGCAGCTTCCTTCAAAGCAGCTAGAATCTCTGGCTTCAGGTCATCAGAAAGCAGCTTTCCTTCCAGTCCAGGAAAGAGTGATCTGCATATCATTTAAAAAAAAAATAAATCACATTTTAGCCAACACCTGGTTTACTTCTTTTGTTGCACAGACATTATCAGCACAGTAATCATCATGGTCACAGTCTCATGCAAAGCAATTGCTTACATACACAGAACAGGGCTACCAGTGAGCATTTCCTTGTAAATGAGAAAATCATACATTTAGAAGCAGAGAGTAGTAAAAAAGCAATTATTCCAACTACTTTTCTCAAAGATGGTAGAAGCAAGCTTTATTTTCATAGAAAAACTTGAATTAGAAAATTATTTTCATGTTTTCCTGGATGAGGAGATCAAGGGCACCAACAATAAGCTTGCAGACAACACCAAGCTGGGTGTGAGTGTTGGTCTGCTCAAAAGCAGGAAGGCCCTGCAGGGGGATCTGGAGAGCCTGGATCATTGGGCCAAGGCCAACGGTAGGAGGTTCAACAAAGGGAAACTGAAGGGCTGTTTTAACCATTGAACTCAATATTTAAAACTCTTAATTTAAAACATACCTGGGAAATTCTTCTGAGGTTACGTAAACTACATCCTGTTCTGACACAGATGACAAAAAAGGAATAAAATTTCCATTCTGCAATGGCAAAAGCTCCAGTCCAATTAGCTCACTGTAGACTTCATCAGAAAGCACAAATTCTAGCAGATGAAGCTTTTCTTCAGCAGGTCCACTGTGCCCAGATTTCCTTAGCACTTGTCGTACTACAGCAGGAGTCACTTTTTTCACAGCTTTAGGAGTAGAAATAGTAAGATGCACTGCACTAGCAATATTTGCTGGTACCTTGGCAATCTGTTTCCCTGAATTCTGGAGGTAGTTGAGAACGGCCTGTGTGTACTCCAAATTCTCATCCACTTCAGAAAAGTACACCTGTTCCACTTTTATCCACTGATTACTCACTGAGTAAATAACTGTATTCTGGAGCAGTTCTTTAAAGAGAGGTACTACAATTGGTTTCCAGGGAACCCTGATTTTGTTCTCATCGGGCCATAACCTATAAATTCTTTCAGCTGACAACGGAAAATCTGAATTTTTCTCAGTCTCCATTCGCTTGATAGCTTCCAATATAAGGGTGCTATATGCCTTTGGCACTACATTTACTACAAGCAGATCATTCCACAAAGCTGCTGGATCTCTCCACTGATCCAGCTCTCGCCACTTGATACTTCTCCTATTGTCTGTGAGACCAAAGAAACCGCTGACATGTACTGGGAGACCAGTTTTACTTTCTTCGCCTGGAGGCAAAGGCAGGAAACAAAATGCTCTTCCTGAAAAGTCTGCTGCAGCTTCTTTTCCATCCCCGTTAGATGATAAAGACATGGCTATTCCAATAGTAGGAACAAATTTCAAGTCATCAGCTAAACAATCCAGTTCAGTACACATTCCTCGACCACCTACACAGTTACATACTAACCAGGATGTCTTCTGTGCGTCCTTAACACTCTCATCTTCTACAACTATATTTACATGGTATGTCACACATGTTATGCTATTGCTGGGAACTCCCTTACAATACTGACTTATTGCAGTTCCTAAGATTTTGATAGAATTAGGTCTTTCATGTTTCAAGGCCTTGTTCTCACTAGCAGTTACTCTAAAAATTAGCTTCTCGGTTCCATCGGCTTCCCTAACGTGCAATGAAACATCTTGAACACTCTTCAAAAAGAGCAATACTGTGTCCGCATCTGCTCTGAAGGATTCAAACAGCTCCAAAACCTTCTGTTTGTCATAGACATTGCTGCTCAGCTGAGAAGGTTGCAGACGAAGTGGGAAACGAAAAAAGGTACCAGGAAAGTTTCCATTCTTAAAGGTTTCCTTCGTGCTACCAAACACACCAATGAATGGTGCAAATTGGTCTGTAAGTTCATTGATTTCCTTGCTATCTTCTTTTAGATTCCAACACTGTCCTGATTCATGAGGTCCGAAAAGGGTTTGATGAGGATCAAGCATTCCAATCTGGTCACCACTGAAAATACTAGGGACATCTGTATACATAAAAAATACAACTATTAATAATAGTAAACCAACGGATTTCTCGAATGCAGTCTTAAAGAACAAATGTTAAAAGAGCAAGAAATACAACTATTATAAAACTGTGATGAACAGATAATGCCTAGGGAGTGGTTAGAGGTATTTAAAAGAAACGTACACGTGGCACATTGGGACATGGTTTAGTGGTAGACTTTATAGTACTAAGCTAATGCTTGGACCTGATGATCTTAAAGGTCTTTTCCAACCTCAATGATTCTATGATTCCTGATGACACAGAATAACTCAATGTTTATTAACAGGAAGAAACAAGCACAGTCCTATCCTGCAATTAAATACACAAATGGTCATTTGACTATTTGAATTCTAGCAAATAGTGAATCATAGAATCATAGAATGGTAAGGTTGGAAGGGACCTCAAGGATCACCTAGTTCTAACCCCTGCCAGAGGCAGGGACACCTCCCACTACTACAGGTTGCTCAAGGCCTCGTCCAACCTGGTCTTGAACACCTCCAGGGAGGGACCATCCACAACCTCCCTGGGCAACCTGTTCCAGTGCCTCACCACTCTCACTGTAAAGAACTTCCTCCTAACATCTAGTCTAAATTTAAATTTCCCCTCTGCCAGTTTAAAACCATTGCCCCTCGTCCTGTCATTGCAAGACCTTGTAAATAGTCCTTCCCCAGCCTTCCTGTAGGACAACAGAAGTAACTTTTTCCAGTTCTGTATTTTTATATTTCAAATATTTTTAGGGGAAAAAATAATTTACTAAGGATATATTCT
Source organism: Eubucco bourcierii (assembly GCA_013396675.1). Classification (NCBI taxonomy): domain Eukaryota; kingdom Metazoa; phylum Chordata; class Aves; order Piciformes; family Ramphastidae; genus Eubucco; species Eubucco bourcierii. The sequence continues at coordinate 91,976 of VWZE01009721.1, read as the reverse complement.
ATTACACTCATATTCTGCAGATCCTGAAGGCTTCCAAGAAGTAATCTTGTATATTGAAAAGAATTCCCAGAATTATCAAACCACCGAACACATTAACTAAGATTTTATTCACGCTCTACTAGGTAAAATACTGTGAAAAAAAAATCCTGTGTCTTATGAACTGACTTCACAATTTCAGGGAAAACTTGACTCTTATTCTGTACTATGTAGACTGTAATTACTATTTACATTACAATACAGCAATAAAACATTTTGTCAGCATAGTAAGCTTCAAGACTGAGTATTACCAGCTTGTGAAAAGGGTCACAGGATTTTTTTTTGTATAAGGTCTCCCTTGAGTTCACAAGATGTTAGAGGTTGGAAGTGACCTCTGGAGATCATCAAGTCCAACCTCCCTGCCAGTGCAGGACCATAATCTACTGCAAGTCACACAGGAACACATCGAGATGGGTCTTGAACATCTTCAGAGAAGGAGACTCCACAAAATCTCTGGGGAGCCTGTTCCAGTGCTTCATGACCCTTACAATAAAGAAGTGCTTCTTCATGTTTAGGTGGAATTTCCCGTACTGTAGTTTATATCCATTGCCCCTTGTTGAACCACAGGGTGCAACTGAGAAGAGTCTATCCCCTCCCTCTTGACACCCAGCCCTCATACATTTATAAACATTGATTAGATCCCCTCTCAGTCTTCTCTTCACCAGACCAAAAACCCCAGGTCCCCCACTCTCTCTTCAGATAGCAGTGCTCCAGTCTCTTAATCATCTTCATAGCCCTCTTTCAAGTAGATCCCTGTCCTTCCTGAACTGGGGAGCCCAAAACTGAATGCAATATTCCAGGTGAGGTCTCACCAGGGCAGTGTAGAAGGAGAGAACTTCCCTCGAACTGCTGTACTATTTCTCTCCAACATAAATGTGCACACACCTAACTTAGAGAGTATCATTTCTCACATGAGATAAAAATCACTGCTTATCATGCAAAGAACCTGCATAGAGTTTTCACATTTTTACTTAATGTATCTGTCCTATATTATGGGCCTCTCTAATATGAAGAGCAGTGCCTAACCGAAGTAAGCGTTCATTTCAACATAAAGGATTAAGTACATAAAGATGTTACTAGAAGTAAATAACCCCTCAAAAACCTTCAAAATCCAAAGGATATCTCATAGTTTTAGAGAAATTAGCCAGAGATCTACTTTTAAAATGCAGTATAGAGAAAATATTAAGCATTTGATGAGTATCTAAAATAATTAAACTATTTGAAACATCAATATTTTAATTTTAAAGTATCTACTGAGAGTACCTGTTATATGATAAACTGAATTAAAGCCAATCCCAAATCTTCCAACTTTTAGGGGATCATCTTTCTTCCTACTTCTTGCTATTTCCTGTATACCATGCCAGTCCTCAGGGGTGAAAATCGCATCGTTGTATGCATAAAATGCTGGCCCTATAAAAAAATAGGTAAGTGTTACAAAGATGATAGAAGAAAACTGTTTAGTGTTAAAAATACCTAGGAAATTAGCTTACATAACTGAGAAAGTATGTGTTTAAAATATGCATGTACAAATGTAATGAGGATGCTATGTTTCATGTCAACATCATGATGCTTAGTGATGAAGGTAAGCTATAGAGTAGCAGTAAAAGCAGAAGTTAGGAGATGGATTTTTTTACCTCTCTTATATGGTACTTAAGAGATTTATATTCTCTCTGGTATCTAGTTCTGGTGTCTACATTTAAAAAAAAAAAATATTCTGAACAGCTGGACAGAAACCAGAAAACAACAAAACTTCTGAAAGAAGTATCCTGTGGCACAAGATTTAAAATCAGTTGGTTAAGTCTATCAAAAAGATGTTTGAAAGACATACTAATCAGTCCATTAATACCTCAACTGTAAGGGAATACATAACAAGATGCAACAACAACCCACGTCTAGAAACTAAGACAAATTCAAGTTAGCAGACATAATGAGGCTGATTAACGACTGAAAAAAAAAGAAACAAGAAGTGGATCATCCATCATAGAAATCTTCAAATCATGACTGAATTAGCTTTTGTGATGATTATGCAAAGCTGTTTGATAAATACATAACTGACCTCTATCACACAAAGCCATAAAAGATGATACAAAACCTTTAAGATTACAAGAAACTACATTTGCAGTATACAGGCAGCATGGAGTAAAGTCTAAGGTCTAGGTATAAGAGTGAAAGAGTAAGAAATGGGGAAGAAAAGAGAACTACCTAGAGAATGCTGAAATATAAGGGGCTAGAGTAATCTTTAAATTAAGAACTGGAAATTGTTCTCAAAACATAGAGGTTAGTATCTAGAAAATCTGCATTACTGCCTTAATATTCCAAGCATTCTTTTACCCTGTGTCTTAGTTATTAAATCTTGTTGACTATACTAAAAATCTTTTCATGTATTTTGAGATGTTGGTTGAAGCCAAGGAAGTTAAGTCAAAGCAACACAGCCACTGTGGGAGAAGTGACTTAGAATAAAGCGGAATATGAAGGCTTTCTCAAACAGCATTAACTGGAAGCAGTTGGAAAGCTGCTGCTGGCAACCTACAAGATGACAGTGTAAGGTCTACAACACCAAACATCAGCTCTGGAAAACAATTATCAACATTAGAACACAGACAAAAATATGCACCCAGTAAGGCAGTCATCTCCACACAGCAAGGAGAAAACCACATGTAACACATGCACATTGAAGAGTAATCGCCAAAATTAATAAAAATTATACTTACCCTGATACTGTGCCATGTCCTTTGACCACAGAGTTTCTGTTCCATACTGAGTTTCATCATATAAAAACCTAACCTCTGTGGCACCAGCATCCTCTGCATTCTGTATCAGTTCCTGGGGCAGCAAGAAGAAAAAAAAAAAAAAAAAAAAAAAAAAGGCAATAACATGTTGTACATATTGTAGTAATGGATCTCCATCTTAAACGGTAGAAAAATAACAGGTAATTGTCTTAAGGGTAATTGTTTTCATGTTTCAATCAAAACAATTTCATCCAGTTTACCTGAACAAAAATAGGTATCATTATAAAAGGAATATTCACCAAAAAGATACTCTAAGTACCAAAAATATCACACGCAGGTAGTAATGTAATGAGAAATAGATTACTAAGCAGTTGCTACTATAATTGTATTATCCCAAATCAAAGTTGTACAAGTCTCAAACAATGCACAAAGAAACAAAAAGAACCCTAACTTTTTTTTACATTAAAGTTTACTGTTAAGCACACACAACAGCTGTAAGACAACAGTGAGGCAACAAGTCATAGAAGTCAGTCTTCTGTCTATCAGCTGTTTAACATTTCACAGTATGCAGCAACCATTCAAGAGCAATGGTGTTTAGTTCCAACACTACTTCAGCAAAGGGCTGCAAAACAGTTTTGACCAGTAACTCTCTACATCATGAACTAAGAGAGCTCACCTACTGAACAAAACCCATAGATGAGATAGAATCTTATGTTAAGATTGAGTATTTGTATCATGTATAATGGCAAGGACTATAGAAAACTAATAACTAGAATGTCAGTATAGTAGTTCTGAAAACACACATTCATCAAATATGCTTATCCAGTCCCATTTACACCAAGAGCATTATACACTGAAGACATGTAAGCATGATTATAAATACTGAGAGGATTAGAGCTTCACACAATGCTGTTTACACTAAGTCATCAAAGTGTATTAAGGCTCCAAAGATATGCACTCATATAGACCTACATACACACCTGTGTAAAATGGGCATAAGGAAGTGTCTTAGACAAACTTCAAAAAGTATGTAGGCACATCACATCCAACATAATCATGCAACATAGATTTAGTTCAATTATGCATAAAAATAAAATAATTGCTAGCAAGAGGGATCTTTACTTAAAATAATGCCTCGACTAGCAGCAGATAATCCAGATTAGAATCATAGAATCATAGAATGGTAAGGTTGGAAGGGACCTCAAGGATCATCTAGTTCCACCCCCCTGCCATAGGCAGGGACACCTCCCACTAGTACAGCTCACTCAAGGCCTCATCCAATCTGGCCTTGAACACATCCAGGGAGGGAGCAGCCACAACCTCCCTAGGCAACCTGTTCCAGTGCCTCACCACCCTCACTGGAAAGAACTTCCTCCTAACATCCAGTCTAAATCTCCCCTCTGCCAGTTTAAGCCCATTGCCCCTTGTCCTGTCATTGCAGGACCTTGTAAATAATCCTTCCCCAGCCTTCCTGTAGGCCCCCTTCAGATACTGGAAGGCTACTATCAGGTCCCCTCGAAGCCTTCTCTTCTCCAGGCTGAAGAGCCCCAACTCTCTCAGCCTGTCCTCATAGGAGAGCTGCTCCAGCCCTCTGATCATCTTTGTGGCCCTCCTCTGGACCCGCTCCAACACTTCCATGTCCTTCCTGTGCTGAGGGTTCCAGAACTGCACACAGTACTCCAGGTGGGGTCTGACGAGAGCAGAGTAAAGGGGCAGAATCACCTCCCTTGCCCTGCTGGCCACGCTTCTCTTGATGCAGCCTAGGACTCGGTTGGCTGTCTGGGCTGCATGTGCACACTGCAGGCTCATGTTGAGCTTTTCATCAACCCAGACTCCAAGGTCCTTTTCCTCAGGGCTGCTCTCCAGCCATTCACCACCCAGCCTGTATTTGTGCTTGGGATTGTGCCTACCCAGGTGCAGGACCTTACACTTGGCCTTATTGAATTTCATGAGGTTGGCCTGGGCCCACCTCTCCAGCCTGTCCAGGTCCCTCTGGATGGCATCCCTGCCCTCTAGCAAGTCGACTGTGCCACACAGCTTGGTGTCATCTGCAAACTTGCTGAGGGTGCACTCCATTCCTCTGTCCATGTCACTGACAAAGATGTTAAACAGCACTGGTCCCAGCACTGACCCCTGAGGGACACCACTTGTCACTGGTCTCCAGGTGGACATTGTGCCGTTGATCACCACTCTCTGGGTTCGACCATCCAGCCAATTCCTTATCCAGCGAGTGGTCCATCCATCAAGTCCATGTTTTTCCAGTTTGGTGACCAGGATGTCATGTGGGACAGAGTCAAATGCCTTACTCAGGTCCAGGTAGATGACATCAGCTGCCCTTCCCTTGTCCACTGTCGCTGTGACTTCATCATAGAAAGCCACTAAATTTGTCAGGCAAGATCTGCCCTTGGTGAAGCCATGCTGGTTCCCACCAATCACCTCTGCTTTGTTTTCCATTTGCCTTAGCAGGACTTTCAGCAGGATCTGCTCCATGATCTTGCCAGGCACAGAGGTGAGGCTGACTGGTCTGTAGTTTCCAGGGTCATTCTTTTTACCCTTCTTGAAGATGGGTGTTATGTTTGCCCTCCTCCAGTCAGCAGGAACTTCACCACTCTGCCATGACTTTTCAAATATGATGCACAGTGGTTTGGCAACTTCATCTGCCAGTTCCCTCAGGACCCGTGGGTGGATCTCATCAGGCCCCATGGACTTGTGCACATTCAGGTTTCTTAGGAGCTCACAAACAGGATCTTCTACTATAGTAGGCAGATTTGCCTGCTCCCAGACCTCACTTTTACCCTCTGCAACTTGGACATTGTGGTTAGAGCCCTTGCTGTTGAAGACTGAGGCAAAGAAGTCTTTGAGCACCTCAGTCTTGTCCATGTCCTTTGTCAGCAAGGTTACAATCTAATATACTGCTGACAGTAAAATATATGGTTTTAAAACTATAACCTCTCAACTTTTTACTTTGTGGTACGTTGAGTCTATAAGTCATATTACAAAAGTAACCAAACTATATTGTTTATATTGTCACTTCTAGGTAATTTTGAATCATAGTAAGATAACAAGGGACATACTCAGAGTTCAGCAGAAATAATACATTTTTGAAAAGAGTCTCCACAAGGTATTCCTTCACAAAAAACATGTAACCCTGCTTCTAAAAGAATAATCACGCCAGTCATTCAGAAAGACATAGAAAGATAGCTGAGGCCTCTAGAAATATTAAATAAATAGTATAGAAACCATCACATAGCCAGAGACTGGCATTCATGCTGTGGCATAAGGAGCATTTGCCACATTCAGATGTAACAACACTGTATTTGAACAATCCAAACATTTAAATCAATTTTAACTGATCAGCAAAATTTCTGGTAGTGATCTCTCCCTAAAAGCCTGTTAACTCCACATTGTAAAACATGTAAAGAAGAATGTTTCTACATGTAGATTTACCTATCTGATTTCTAAGCACGTGTTATTTTTTCATGTTAGGACAAAAATTTGGGTTTGCATTGTTAAGAAGGTATTAACCCTTCGTGGTTTAAATGCATCTTAGAGAGTCTTAGTGCTGGGAAATTAAAAATGTAAGCACTTGCCCTGTGAGCAGACACTGCTCAGAACATATCCAGGGTGCAGTTTGCCAAAACAGTTTGAGATATGCTTATCTTAAGCACTCACTCCTACCTCCATGGTTGCAAAGAAAACCTTCCAAGAGGCAGGAGGAACTGTCATCATCTGTCACCATTTATATTTGTGACTGAGATATACATATATGTGTGTGTGTGTGTGTGTGTATGTCTCTATCAACTCCCTTTATTAGAACCTAGTATTTCCACATCCTAAGAAAGTTAATCCATGTGATGTAGTATTCTGGATAAGAAGTTTAATATCCAGTTGAACTAATTATCTCAAATACTCCTCAGAAAACCTGGGAGGGAAAAAAAAATGGCACTTCCAGACAACAGTGTAGGAACCTACAATAAATCAGAAAAATCTTCTACACGTACCTGCCTTTACCCAAGCAGGACTTGACAAATTTAGATTTACCTTTATTTTTTAAGATCATAGAATAAAACAATGATTTGTGCTGGAAAGAACCTTCAAAGATCATCTAGTTCAATGCCCCCCTACCTTGGACAGGAACATCTTCCACTGGATCAGATCGCTCAAAAATCCACCCAATCTGACTTTGAGCACTTCCAATGATGGACCACCCATGACTTCTCTGGGCAACCTATTCCAGTGTCTGTCCACTGTCATTGTAAAAAATTTCTTCTTACATCCAATCTAAATCCACCCTTTTTCAGCTTAAAACCACTGCCCCCTGTCCTGTCAGTACAGGCCTTGGCATTAAGTTTTTTGTAAGCCCCCTTTGTATGTTGCAAGGCTGCTGGACTCGCCTGAACCTTCTCTTCTCCAGGATGAATAACCCAAACTCTCTCAAGCTGTTCTTCACAGGAGAGGTGCTCTGGTAGGTCTAAAGGTGAGGTGAACTTCTCTCTATCAGTTCACTATCCTAGTTACTGAAAATCAATGCTGTCATTGATTTTCCACTGTTAGGCTTGCACATGTAACATTCAAGCGTGGAGCATCACAACATAACAAGCTCTTCTATTGCATTCTTTGAAGTCACATGGACCAATGATAAAACATCATAAAGAACACTAACTTCAGTTCAGAAAATCCTGTGACACTCTTTTGTTACAAGAAGCAACTTCTTGACTGAAAATTATTTTCTGCCCATGCAAAACTGATTTACTTTTACCACTCTAAATCGTCTCCCAAATTCCATTCAAAGATTCTCACCTTAAAGGTGTTCATAACCTAATGATGAAACTTTGTGGCACTATCGTAGTTCCCTGAGAAAAACTAATTTAGGTAGCAAGAGATTCCATAGCAAAATACTGCATTAAACTCTCCATCTTATCCCAAAAATATACTAATATAATCCATTACAAAGATTTTATATACTATTTCATGGTTCTACCATAGTTTATGGAAAAGATGAATGAAGTAAAAAGCAAAGTAACAATTTTTGACAACTCATTCACTTAAGGTACATCATGGAGTCCCTGATTTAATTAAAAGATCTGCATTTTATCTGTTTTTTTATAATATCATGCATCTGGATGCATTCCTGTGTGATCTGGTATAGGTGACCCTGCTTTGGCAGGAGGGTTGGACTAGAAGATCTTTCAAGGTCCCTTCCAGCCCCTGACATTCTGTGATTCTGTGATTTGTGACAAGCAAACTCAGAAACACTAAACACAAAGAAAACCTGACAAACTCACTCCTCCTCCTCCACAGAAATGTAAACATAACTCCTGTACTAGAAGGAGTATCTAATGAGGTATAACAACAGTCGGATTTGCTGGAAAGTTTTAAACTAATGGCATTATGTCACACGCAGTAAATAACTGCTAAATATACAATTTGTTGTATACCTTAAGAATCTGTCCTCCTTCTGGGTACCTTCTTAAAATATCCTTAAGAAAATCAACAAGTGGTGGAGTTGTTTGTCCAAAGCGACCTACAAAAAAAAACCCAAATAAATAATCCGTGCATTAGGCTACTATCCATTTAATTTCAGACACACAGGAAAAAAAGCTACCAAATTATTACTTGGAAATTCAGGAAAAAAAAAGAAGTTCCAATGTAGCAGTTTCTACAGGACTACTACTTTTTAAGGAGCAGGACAATATTCTAGATTAGCAGTGGCTCTAATATTTTTTAATAGACAGTGATAATCCCTACTGACAGCTACACATGGGCACAATACACTTTGACTCAAGTGTACACTTGTTGTTCTGGCATACCATGGTGTTGGGCATGGTGCTAACTTTGGTGTTACTTGGGCTTAGCCCTGCAGGGAAACAGCCTTAGAAAGATACTATCAAGCGTCGCAGTGTTCTGGTCTAACAGTCTATCACAGACTGAAGGCTTCACTACTCTTCAATTCAAACTCTAGTCTGAGATTAAACAGCAACTCCCTAAATCCAAACCTCTAGAACAAGTGCTTCCCACTTCTGCACATATGTGTTTATGAAGTACATTCATAAATTTTCTTCATACATTTATGAAGTATTCAAACACATACACATTACATATGTTATGGAAAACAATATACCAAAAAATAACAATAAAAACCAACACAGAATCCTCAGCACTGTGGAAAAACTGGGATATAGAAAGATTTATTTGATGAGAAAACATCAAGTAGAAACATCAAACATCTTCCTGTCTTTACAAAATTTTCCTATCGCTCTTTACTGAAAGTAACTTAATATTGTCAATAAAAACATAACAAGGCATTGCAACTGACAGTTGAAAATGTGGAAAGTATTTTATAATTTTTGTTATTTTTACAGTAAGGCTAAGTCTAACATGTGCATAGAGGTGGGATTGTTAAATACATTTCACTATGGGAACCAGAAAAACAGAGTAGGAACTTTAAAGTGAGAGGAGTGTGGACAGTCTAACTCTTCATTTTTCACATCTAAGAGCAAAGCTGCACCATGTATGCACAAAATTACTCTGTTTAGGTATCATGACCTACTGCATACTATCAAAGGCTGAACCTTGGTTTTCTTGATTATTACAGTTGGTTACATTTAATACAAAACTGGTCCCTCAAATGCAAAAGAGAAACTTTCCACAATAAGGGCAGTCAAGCATTGGAATAGAAGCTTAGAGATCCCGTGCAGTTTCTGTTCTTGGAGGTTTTCCAAATTCAGCCAGGCCAATCCTTGAGCAACTTGGTCTGATCTCCAACCTGACTCTGTTTTGAGCAGAAGTTTGGAGCAGAGACCTCCTGATATCCCTTCCAACATGAATTATTCTGTGATCACATGGAAAGATTATGCATCATCTCACAGATAGCAGTGATGAATGAACACAAAGGTGATAGGGAGGATGTTCAGAGTACTTCAGCAACAAATATGGTTGTCCATACTGACCATGCACTTCCTGAAGTTAAAAATTCAGAGCCTTTGCTGTAAGGAAAAATTATACATCAGGGCACTTAAAAATATAAGTTTAACATTCCTGGAGCAGAACACGAAGAATAAGTGAAAGGATACCTAGGGCTTACCAGAAAAATAACTCTTTCACATTTAAAGAACAGAATAATTTCACTAACTCCATATTGTGTTAGAAAATGCTTTGATTTTCTCAGTTCAAAAACAGATAAAACTATTTTTCATACCTCCTCCTTTCAATCCTTTTGACTGAAGCTCCAGAAAAACTTGATTTTGAGACTTAAGTAGATCCACAATCTTAGTACCATCTGATAACTGAAATAAAAAAAACAAAACAAAAAAACCAGACAGATCTTGATCCAAACATTCTGCAGCATAAGTAATTTACTATAGTTTCAGATTTATTATACAAAATCTGGGGTTATCAGAAGTACACAAATACTCTGAAAGATTTAGTATTTCTCTGAGCAGCACTTTCAGTCCTTGAGGTCTAGGATGGGCTCCTTTGCTGAAGGATGAAAGGTACTTCATCTGTTTGTTAGTTACAGGACAGAAAAATTGGGCACATACAAATCAGGTGGAAGAAATGCTTATAATATTATACAGAGTAAGACACGACCTCCCACTTTTATATCTGAAAAACTGCACATTCTGGGAACTTCTGGAAGCATGCAACTAAAGCAGTCATTATTTTAAGGTGCATGACTGTAAAGAAAATAAACATCCATGGAGTACATGGTTTATTCACTCTAAAAAATACATATACTCATGCAATTTAATGGAGTATCAGCTGAAAGCATCTAGTAACACAGAACACATAGAGATAAAAGTATGTCACAGAAACACCCCTGAAGAATTTGACAGCTTCATCTCCACATTAGCTTTACATGCAGATCTATGGACTCTCTGGGAAAAACATGGAGAAACTGGGGCAAACTAAGCAGCAAATTCCCTAGTAGTCATTAGAAAAACTATTTAGTAATCAGAGCACCTAATGGTTCTGCTGTGATTCTAGTTTTGTGCAGCAGTGAGGATACAATTTGCTGACCAGACCCATCCCACAGGGAATACTGCTGCCTCCCTGGAGCCTGGGTTAGACACGTTAGTAAGAAACTCCCTGGTCTCATATGCTTTCTGACTATCACCCACTATTGGTTATGCATGTTGGCTGTGATGTGACTCGCAAGAAATGTCTACAAGTGATCAAAACAGACTTCAGGGCCCTGTGGAGATTGATTAAATGATCTGTGGTAATGGGTTGGACTTGATGATCTTTGAGGTCTCTTCCAACCTTGGTGATACTGTAATACTGTGATCAGTTTTCCTCAATCTCTTCAGTGGTAGGGAAGAAAAGAACAGGAAAACATATCTAATTAATATATGGATCAGAGGTTGATGCCATTGGTGGGATTTCAGTTTCTTGATCACAAGGTTTACAAAGCACAAAGCCTGCCAATGACAGACAGAGCCCAGCTATATGGAAGGGGAAAAAAGACTCTCACCCATGAGCTGGCAAAGCTCATCAAGAGGGCTTTAAACTATATTTGAAGCAGGAAGGGGATAAATTTAGGCTCAAAATTATGAACCTAGGAGTGGGCATACCAATGTTTGGGGTGAAATTGATAGCCCACCTCAAAAGCATCTATACCAATGCATTCAGTTGCCTTTGCAGCAGATTATCTATGACCTAGTCAACCATCACAGAAACGTGGTGGGATGACTCTCATGCCTGGAATGCTGCTGCAATGTATAACTATGTACTTTTTGAGAAAGGTAGACCAGCAGACAATGTGAGAGTAACTGGAATGCATTGAGTTCTGCCTAGGGAGGTAAGAAGGAGTGATAAATGTGTGAGTAAGAATTAAGGGACAGGATCATACAGCTGATATTGTAGTGGGTGTTTACTACAGGTCACCTGATCAGAAAGAGGAAACTGATGAGGCCTTCTACACAAAAGCTTAAAGTAGCGTTGTGATCACATAGCCTGAATATCAGAGGAGACTTCAACCACCCTGATTCTTACTGGAGAGACAACATACCAAGGCACAAACAGTTCAGGCGGTTCCTGCTGGGCACTGATGATAATTTTTGACACAGGTGGTGGATGACACTAAGAGGAGAGGTGAACTGCTGGACCTTGTGTTAACGAGCAACAAAGACCTGGTTGCGGATCCAAAAGCTGGCGGCAGCTTTGGCTGCACTGACCATGAGATGGTGGAGTTCAGGACCACGTAAAAAAGTAGCAGTGTAGTAAGTAGGAAGAGTCAACTTTGACCTCTTCAGAGACCTATTTGAAAGAATTCCATGGGTTAAAGTCCTAGAAAGTAGGGGGACTGAAGAGAGCTGACTAATATTCAAGCACCAACTCATCCAAGCTGAAGACTGGCACATACTCATGAGTAAGAAATGCAGTAAGGGAGGCAAGAAAACTGCATGGATTGAGCAAGGCTCTGACAGCCCCTTCCAATCCCTACCATTTGGTGATTCTGTGCTGTTATTATGCCTAGCACAGTAAGATATGTAGAATTAGAAGTTGCTCTGTGCTAATTAGAAACTTAATTAATTCAAATTAGTTTCCATTTATAGTAAATTATATTGAAATTATGATAATGTCAGTTTATAGCAAAGTTCAAGAATACTTTCTCCCTTCAATGGGTGAAAGATAAACACTAGAAAGAAGTTGGTTGGTGTTTAGACATAGATGCTTACCATATACCTACATTTAACAAGCCAAAATAATTTCTAGTCTAACAGTATATGACCAAAATATAAAAACATTAAAAAGAAAATATTCCTTTTTACTTCACCAGTTTTAATACTACTTACAGTAACAGTGAGTTTATTTAATTTTTCACTTAAATAAACTTGAGTTTATTTAAGTTGGTCATGTCTAAAGATGTAAAATAGCTTGCACTGGGCATACTACCTCCTCAGGACTAAGTTAAAAAGTAAACAGAACACTCTAACTCAGCACCAAGCACTGAAGGGACAGAACATGCAGAATTTTTCAAGTAAGATTTTTGTACCAAATCATCAGAAGAAACTAGGAAATCGAACAGATACAAATTAATAGTTTAACACTGTAAGGAACTATGAAAGAAAGAGATAATGGATTTTACTTTACATCTATAAATTACATGTAGCAGCTTTAATGGAAAAAAACATTTACTGATGAATATTCTACTACCTCAGTAAATTAGGTGCACCCTCAGTAAGTTTGCAGATGACATGAAATTAGGTGGGAGTATTGATCTGCTTAAGGGTAGGGAAGCTCTACAGAGGGACCTGGATAGGTTGGACTGATGAGCTAAGGTCAACTGCATAAGTTTCAACAAGACCAAGCACTGGGTTGACAAGGCCAAGCGTAACCCCATGCAATGATACAAGCTTGGGGAAGTGTGGCAGAAAAGGATGTGGGGATACTGATTGACAGGAGAATAAATATGAGCCAGTAGTGTGCCCAGGTGGCCAAGAGGGCCAATGGCATCCTGGCCTGTATTAGAAATAGTGTGGTCAGCAGGACCAGGAAGATGATGTCCCTCTGCATTCAGCGTTGGTGAGCCACACCTCGACTACCGTGTTCAGTTTTAGGCACCGCAGCATAGAAAGGACACCAAGGCACTACAGCAGGTACAGAGAAGGGCTACTAAACTGGTGAAGGGCCTGGAGAACAAGCCCTGTGAGGAGCAGCTGAGGGAACTGAGGCTCCTTAGTCTACAAAAAACGAGGCTGAGGAGAGACACTGCTCTCTATAACTACCTGAAAAGAGGTTGTAGAGAGGTAGGCACTGTTCTCTTCTGACAAGCAACTAATGACAGAATGAGAGGGAATGACCTCAAGCTGCACCAGGGGAGGTTTAGGCTGAACATTAGGAAAAACTTTTTTATGAAAATGGTAGTCAGGCACTGGAACAGGCTGCCAAGGAACACGGTTGAGTTGCCATCCCTGGATGTGTTTAAAAGCCATATGGATATGGTGCTTGGGGACATGACATATAGCGACAGACTTGGTGGAGTGGGCTGGACTTGGTGATCTCAGAGGTCCTTTTCAGTCTGGATGATTGTGTGATTTGAAGATCACCTAGCCCAACCCCATTCTGCCATGGGCAGGGACATCTTCCACCAGATCAGGTCACTCAAAGCTCCCTCCAACCTGACTTTGAGCACTTCCAACGAAAGGTTATCCACAACTAGGTTGGGAAAGCTGTTCCAGTGTTCCATCAACCACACTGTAAAAAATTTCCTATGTCAAATCCTTCAATTTAAAACCTGTGCCCTTCATCCTGCCAGTACAGGCATTGGTATAAAGTCTCTCTCCAACTTTTTCTGTAAGTGCCCTTCATTGCTGAAAGGCATCCCTGTAGCCTTCTCTTTTCCTTTATTCACGTCCAAATCTCCTTGCCCTGTTTAAACCCAATGTCCAACCTTTCTTCTTTACCCTTCTTGTCTCTACTCATCCCATACCACCACCATCTCTAAATTCCTAACCACATGGCTAAAAGCACACCAAGTAGTACTGAAAACAGTGACCCCAGGCTGATGCTTTCACAGAATAAGGTCATTTCACCTGACTCCCTTCCCCGTACCCAGACTCCTCATTTTTTAACTTGTAAGAGCTTCCTGTCACAATGATGTCAACTCTGCTCAACAGAAGGTAGAAAATCAGTTAAAGAACATAAACCAGATCAAGCACATCAGCACTCTGAAGTTAACGTTCTGCTTCTCCCCAGATAAATAAAACACACGGATTACATCAGAAAAGGACAGAAAAACTTGAACGATAAAAGCTGGCACCATCAAGAGAAGCAGGAGGGGCAGCAGTTTCTCCAAATGATCTCCTAGCGTTCCCATGGGAGACACACCTAGCTAGGGATACGTACACGGTGTGCTGCCGGAGAGTCGCAAAAAGCAGCCGGGTGGGTACTTACAGCATCACGACAGCGTGCGAGGCCACCAGAGAAGCGGGGCCGTCCCCGGCCCCTGCCCTGCCGCGCCCCCTCACCTGTCTCCCGCGGTGCCACAGCCGCTGCTCGGCGCAGGGGAAGTCAGTTTCCGCCTCAATCCGCGCCTTCACGTCCCCCACAGCCGCGGAAGGCGGCAGCTCGAAGGTCCTACAGCCCAGGCAGTCATGGAGGACGGTCACCCGGGCCAGCCTGCGACAACAACAGACACCAACTGAGGAGAGTTACACAGCGCCCTGCCCCGATGCCGACCAGCCGCCTGCTGGCTCCCAAGCTTCGGGTACCCCAGAGGCCCAAGACAGGCGCCGGAGACCACGCGGGTACACGGATGGGCGGGCAAGCGCCCATCCCCATCTCTGGGCTGGGTCGACGGGCAGAACCGCTCCGCAGTGCCGCACGCCTCCGGCCTTCCCTCCCATGCCGCCCCGCCGCCACTCACATGCCCGCCGCGGCACACAAAGGACCGTTAGCTCCAGCCCCGGCTGCCACCGCCGCTCCCCACACGGGGAAGGGGTGGGGCTGCCCAAGGCGGCGAGCGGGCGGGGCTTCGCTCTGAGGTCTGCGCCGCGGAAGAGAGAGGAGGAGGAAGCGAGGAAGGAGTGGAGAAGGAGTCTTGAAGGCAGCGGCGGTGGCTGGAGGTGTGCCCGGCCTCTCAGCCGGTCTACTGTGGTGGGTGACAGTGCGGCCCAACTGCAGCCCCGGCTCTGCCTCCGCGCAAGGAGGCCCCGCGGACGGGGTTTGCCGGCTCCGTGGAGCTAGGGGAGGCTTCCCTCGGCCTTGTGCCATATTGACAAGACCGGTCGCTCCTGCCCTCGAGAAAGCGAGGCTGGTCTCTCCGGGCGAACGGAAGGATGCGGTTTGGCTTGCCGACGGTGCACGTACAGCACGAGGCTGCCAGACGTGAGGTGACGCCGAGATCCAGGTGCAAATTCCTCCTCCAGCAGGGCAAGCCAGCAGAGCAGCACAACGGCGTTTCACACAATTCTCAGCGTTCAGGCATCACCCGAAGCACACAACGTTACAGCTGATAAACCTCATGTTTTTCAGAGATGCAGAACACAGAAGGAAACGTCATTTTTCTGCACTTCAATCAGTCACTTCCTTTATCCTGAGAATCTATTGGTATCGATCTACTTTATCTCATTTGGTATATGGTAAGTCCTTATGCCATTGAAGACTTAAGGATTAAGTGCTTTCTGCCCTGAAAACGAGCTTTGGTCTAGCTGAGATCCCAGTGACCTAAGGGGACCTTGGCGGGTAGGTGGTCAGAAAACTCCAAACCTCCAAGGTTCATTGTGTGCAAAGTTCTGTGCCTGGGACCATAGGGTGTGTATCAGGCTAAGTAACAGGCCTGTTTCAAAGGATACCAGGCTGAGTATGAAGCAACACTGTGCTAGAAGGCCAACCAGGTAAAGGTGAGGCTCTGCTTAGTGCTGCTGAGGCTAGATCTAGGATACTGTGACCAGAATGTGATAGTTCGGATTTTCTCATTTGCAAGTCCCAGCAGAGGACTACTAACATAGTCAGGGACCCAATTCACAAGACCTACAAAAGGATGGAAGTTGGGCTTGTTTAGTCTGATGAGGAAGAGACTAAAGTGCAACATAGTAACGTTCTACAACTACCTGAAGGGCAGTTATGAAAGGCAAAAGAACTGAACTCTTGTTAGTGATGCAAGACTAACAAAAGGCAGTGGCAGCAAACTGCAGCTCGGGAGCTTCACACTGGACCACACAGTACTGGCATGAGTTGGCTAAATGCGCTCTTCATACTGGAATATTTTCAAGGATAGCCATGATTGACTTGATCTGATATTGGTGACCCTCTTGCTTTGTGCAGAGGCCAACAATTTCAATTCGATCCAACAGGTCCTCATTTCCCATCCTTGACTAAAATACTTATTACTTTACTCACTAACAGGGACTTACAACTGCTACTTGACAGCAGCAAACAGTAGTTTCCATGGAAGGGATATCCTGATTTCAGCTGAGATAATTAATATTCTTCTCAGTAACCAGTATAGTGTTATTGATTTAGGATGAGAATAATGTTAATAAGACACTGGTAGTTTAGTTGTTGCTGAGCAGTGCTTACACTAAGTCAAGCAATTTTCAGTTTCTCATACTGCATTGCCAGTGAATGGGGATGGGGGTGCACAAGAAACTAAGAGTGGACAGAGCTAGGACAGGTGACCAAAATTGGCCAAGGGCATTTTCCATACCATATTACATCATGCTGAAAAATAAAACTGAGGGAACTTGGTCAGGGATTGGGCCTGCTGCTTAAGAACTTAATGGGCATAGGGCTGCAGATGGTGAGCAATTGGATTGTGTATCATTTGTTTTGTATGCTCTTCATATTATTTCCCTTCCTTTTCCGTCCTATTAAACTGCCTTTATCTCAACTTAAGAGTTTTCACCGTTTTTTTCTGATTCTCTCCCCCATCCCACACTGGAGGACTAGGCAAACAGATATGCATTGTTCAGCAGTCTGCTGAGTTAAACCACAGCAGGGGAGAAAAGACACATGAACCTATTTGGAGAAAATATATCGAACTAAGAAATAATAGGCCTACTGAAGGAAGCTTAAAACCCACAATAGTAAGGTGGGTCAGGTACCAACATAGAATTTTTGCCTGTGCTGCAGTATCTTATTTTATTCACCAGCAACATTTGTGTATTGAGTAATACAGGATTACAAGTCCATACCAGAAATGTTGTGGGTCTGATCTTGCTTTCACCAGAAATCATAAAAAACCTCTTTTTGAGAGATGGATCTAACTCTTTGCTTTAGCTTAATACTTTTTTCTATTATCTTTTTAACCTTCCATTTTGTTACATCCCCTTAACAATGTCATCACAAAATTGTTCATACTGTATCCAAAGGAATGAGAAGGCTGCTCAGGAGCCTGAGGCAGTTGAAGGAGTTGAAACTTGACATAGTTCCACCTGTATCAGCTACTTAACTGGTAAAACTCAATTTCTTCTTCTCCAGGTGGGATAACAGGAGTGATTTAGCATTTTATGAAGTATGCACAATGTATAAACAGAACCCTGGAGAGAAACAGAGCTATTTCAACTGACAACCAGCTCTCACTACCTAACATCTTGAATGGTAGGGTACATTCAGGGGCACAGACAGTCCTCAACCCATATCACTTCACAAGACAATACTCCCAAATTATGTCCTGTGATGAATTAGCATTAAAAATGGAAAGAAAACAAACCTACCACAGCTTCTAATACACAACCTCTGTAGTGGCAGAGTGGACAAGGACATTTTGGTTTAGCAACAAGGGCTATTAAGTTTTTTAGATGTGAGCAATGCTATGCCGTTTACCCTTAGAATTCTGACCACTTCCTTGGAATCCCATCCCATTTTATTTATTGGATAGATGTTGCTATTGATGCTACTAAGCAAGACTCCCACTGGCTTCAGTGATGCCAGCATTTCATATTGCCAGTTGTATGGCATGGCCTCCTGACAAGCAGCACTGATTTCAGTAACAAACATATGGAAAATGAACAGATACCAGATCCAAAGAACGGGGGAAAATGAGCTCTTCTCAAACTCCACAAAAATGTAGAAGTATTCTAAGTACAGTTTCAGTAGAAACCTCTTTGTGGAAATTCAGTGCAAATACTCCTACAGCATTAACTGCAAGACTGATTTCTATCAGCAACATCTTGGCCGTTCATCTGGTAAGGAAAGTAGAATATTGTATTTTTGTGACAGTGATCTGTGCATTAAGATTCACAGAATGCATTGGTTTGGAAGAGGCCTCTAGAGGTCATCTATTCAAATCCTCCTGCAGTAAGCAGCACCATCCCAACAAGATCAGGTTGCTCAGACCCCCATCAAGCCCGATCTTGAACATCTCAAGGGATGGACTTTCCACTACCTCCCTGGGCAACCTGTTCCAGTGTTCCACCACCCTCACAGTAATTTCCAACCATATCCTATTATCCATTAACAAATTCCTTCATTTCTACAGCTTATGATAATGACCTTTGTAAACTCTCAGGTTTTTTTGTCATTGTGTACATAAAAATATCCCAGAAAAAATGACTTTGTAGAAATCGCACTGTCTGACCAAAAAAAGAGTACATGTTCCACTCTATAGATTATTGCAACCAAAAAAACCTTTTCTTATTTTTAATCCCGCTCACTCCTTTGGAAAACAGAACTATGGAAACTCTGTAATCCTACTGAAGCTAAAGGTATCACATAAATATTTCTTGTGTGGAACTACTATTAATGTCAAAAAGAAAAAAAAAAAAGAAAAACCAATCTGACCTGGCCAGGCGAGAGTTATTTTGCCATGGCAGTTAGAAGAAAATATAATTTGTAACTAAAATAACTGGGACTACTTGAGGATTTTTAAATGAAAACATAGACACTCAGATTATAACATTTTTATAACCATCTTTCCAAGCAGAACAGCATTTAGATTTCAAAATACATACAGAGAACTGTGACTATAAACAAGTGTTCTGTTTGTTTCAGAATGACATCCTAGAACCTTTACAAAAAGGAACATGCAACTATAAAAATGGGAAATGTCCCTGCAACATTAAAGTGTCCTTATAAAATTAAATGAAAACCATTTTTGTAGGGACGTTTCCTTGAACAGAGGTAACTTTGTGTTGGGGAACCGTCTTTCTGACTGTTTAAAATAAGTGTGTGGTAGGAGGAAGAGATGGATCCAAGCCCCTTCTTTTCTTAGCACTGTTCTTAGAAGGATGGAGTCTCCAGAAGGAGTGGGTGGTGTGATAAGAAATAAATATGATTAGGTCCATAATGCAAGAGGAAACTGCCTGCAGTACAGCAGTTTCTAGTGCAGCAATAACATTCTGCAGTGCTGGCAGGCAAATAGCAGTGACTCAACAACTATGTCTACATTTGAGACAGTGTGTGCCAAACATGGAAACAAAACTTCCTATGACATGATAAGCATTTAACTTCATTCTTAAATCAATTCCTTGAAGTGTTTCTAACAGCCATTCTAAATACTACACTGTATATAGTTCATATTAGTTGGAGATTACAGATTGTGTTGGTCTGTAGTCACTGCCCAGGAACTTGCTTTATCCTTGCTTACTAATGCCTTCCCAAAAAGTTTATTCTCAAACATACCATTTGCTGATGATAAATGTGGTAGTCAGTGGAAAGCCACCCTTTACTGACAGGTTTCTATTCCATTTGAATAGCTCCATTCACAGAAAGCTTATTTTTTCCTTAAAAGGAATCACTGAAATGGATGTAGTCTGATCTAGTACAAATGACCTGTCTAGCCTGTGATTTGATTCAAACAAAGTATCAAGCTTTGCCCTAAAATCACACAATTTAAGTAATCCACTGAATCTATTTTATTATAGATTGGTGCAGTGAGTTTAAAATCAATTCTCCTACTTGGCAGTCCTCACATGAACCGTTGTAGGCGGCTTCTAAGCAAATATCCATATGATCATGGCTTAGTCAAATATGAAAGAACTGGAGGAAAGTATTATCTTACTCCTTTTGCTAGTTGTATTTCTAAGTGTCAAATATCAAAAGAACAGGACAATTTTGAATTACTACTAAAAACAAGACTTTTAAGGTCAGAGAAGCCAGGAGAAGCCATTTATTTCCATCTAATAATTGAGATCTCTCAGTTATTTGCTTTAATGTTCAACTCAGTTCCTTGATGGCACTAAGCAAATGCTAATAGAAAGTACTTAAAAGACACAAAACTTGTTTCAGTTCATTCTATTCAAATAAAGATTTAAGCAAGAAGGCACAGATAACATTTCAGCATTTTCTAAAATGCTAAAGTAAAATTTCCACTTAGATCTATCTTTAGGAAAAAGCTACTTTAAATTATATCCTCACAAAGAGCACCTAAGCTTACTCATAACTATAGTACAGTAACCATTATTCAAATAATGTCTAAAAATCACAGTTTTATATTCCAGATGCTACAAATAAATTATCAGTATAAAATGCTTGGCATTCCAAATTATGCAACAGATTAAACCAAAACTCCTCAGTTTCTATTTAGAGAATTTCATTAGGAGGGCTAGTTTTGCAAGAATCATAGAAGAGACCTCCAGAGATCATTGGGTCCAACCCCCTGTCCAAGCAGGATCACCTAGGGCAGGCCACACAGGAACACATCCATGTTGGCTTTTAAAGTCCCCAGAGAAGGAGACTCCACAACCTTTCTGGACAGCCTGTTCCAGTGCTCCATCACCCCCACAATAAAGAAGTTTCTCCTCATGTTGAGGTGGAAATTCCTGTGTTACAGCTTACATCGATTATTCCTTGTCCTATTGCAGGGAAAAGAGCTTGTCCCTTTCCTCTTGACACCCACCCCTTAGATACTTATAGACATTAAGATCCCCTTTCAGCCTTCTCCTCCACAGACTAAACAGTCCCAGTATTTCTTTATAGAAGAGATGTTAAAGTCCTTTAAAGTCCTGTGACAAAGATCTTCACAGCTCTTTGTCGGACCATTTCTAGTAGATCCCTGTCTGTCTTGAATTGGGGAGCCCAAAACTGGACACAGTATTCCAGGTGTGGTCTAACCAGGGCAGAGTAGAGGGGGAGGAGAATCTCTCTAGACGGACAGACTAAGGCACCTCAGGATACCACTGGCCTTGGCCAGAAGGGCACATTGACATCCCACAGATAAACTTACTATCCACTAGGACTCCAAGGTCTTTTTGGAGCTGCTTTACAGGAGGACAACCCCTAATCTGTGCTGGTGCCTGGTGCTGGCATGCACTTTTAATAAGCAATATGTTAAATTATTGGTGCTGTTTTCGTTTGACCTTTGGTGCCAATAAAAGGACCAGATTTAGAATGCCTACTTTAACCTTGAAACATCAAAAAAGCAGAGTCTAAATTTGCAAATTTATTTCAGTGCTTAATGTAGGTTCCTAAATGCCATAATGAGTACAGGCATGGGTTTTCTGCCTCCATTTAGGACACATGGTAATCAGCTTACAAATGGTGGGTTTTTTTCCATGCTACCATAAGACATTTTTCTTATTTTTCTTTTAGAGTACTTAATAAAGCTATTTTTACAAAAGTGAGGAAAACCCACTTAATGACTGAGGCCAGCAGCCCCAAATTATACATGCATTACACATTGTAAGAAGTATTTCTCCATCCCTCTTGCTTCTGAATATTGCACCTAATCACACTCCAAAGTTTCCTGTTTTCTAGGCATCAGTGAGCAGAGCCTTATGGATACAGAGAAAATTAGAATATCAAACAGGATGAAATAGAAAACATGTAGTTTTCTTACATTATTAAAAGCTACAACTTCAAGCACCCCTGCAGAGTATTACATTACAGAGCGGATTATATCCAGTAATAGCCTTTCAGATGTGTATCAGCTCTGCTTTCACAACAGGTTTTCACACAGAATAAAAGCAATAATTTCTGACAACAGGAGGAGGGAGAAGCACAGAAGAAACACGAGCTGTGAGTAAGGCCTAGCAAGAGAAAGGGAGGAAAAGGGGAAGAAACAACACAGGACATCCTCTTTCAGGAAGACAGAGAAGTGATATTCCTGGGTTACGTGACAAGTTCAGCCACACAACTATAATAGCTGCAAGTAAATAATGCTCCAAGCATTGGCTTATACACAGAAGTTGCAGAATCGTTCACTGGGAATCAGAGGCTGTGTTTTCATCTCCTGTCCTACAGAAAGCAGCACGTGGTAAGACATCAAATGTTTTCAGCCTCCTGCACACCTACCCCATTTCACTCTCCAGTTTACTGGTGGAATTTCTTACGTGCCCCTTACTCTGGTTCAGGTGGTATTACTCAATTTAGCAAATTCATACTATTTGAATTGTTTGAGTTAATCTGGCTTATTTTGACAGAGCTGAGATACAAAGCACAAGGCAGCTGTGATAGGTTCAGTATAGACAGTGTGCTAGACATAAAGATGTCCTAACTGCTCTCAGAGAAGTGGATGGTAAAACTTCTACTAGCAGGGAGTGAGGAAATATTTCAAAATGTCATCATTGCTGCTTACATCTTTGTTAGTGTGACAAAACAGAGAGGTAACCAACGGGCATACCAAAACTATATTTGGACACAAAAGAAGCAGGAAATGTAGAAATAAAGGGAGTTTTATGCAAAGGTTAAGAAAAATGAGATGGGAAACAGGACACCTGTATGGGCCACAAAGCAGATTTTTAAATGTACAATGAAGTGCATGCTTATTTCTAATGCATATATATTTACACATACACATTTACAGGGTTGATTAGATGTAATGTCTATTATAATATATGCAAACTACTGAAATACAGATATGATTTAAATGCAAAGTTAACTAAACCTGTGTTAACTTCTCTTCAATTAGTCTGCTTATTCCAGTATTCTTGAACACTGAAAAAAAAAAAAGTGTTTTTGTAGCCACAAAGGGTTTTTCACAGTCAGTGAAGACTGGATTAGCAGCTAATGGGTTATGGTGACTAAAGTTATAGCATGGCTGTATCCCACCTGAGCATCAGCAGTGCAAGTGCTGCAGTGCAGTCACTTAGTCATGGACCACTTTGAAGCACTTCAGTCCCCTAAAAATTTTGAGCATGCACAATGATCAGATTAATGGCAGCATGTGCTTTAAAAATTAAGATCCACAGTGCAATCAGTGAAGCCGTTCTGGAAAAGTAGTTCTTATTAATTAGCTACAAAGGGTTTGTTTGGGTTTTTTTAATATTTGTATAGCATCTCTGTGTTGACAGACAGAGGAATAAGGACGGGAAGTTAAGGGAACTGCATCCCTATGCCATTAATCAAAGTAATAGTAGCAAATACATATGATTAAAAGACAAATCCTGGACTGTTAGGTCTGTACTTTATCTGCTGTCTTTATATACACATTGCACAAACTCCATGAAGCTTCAATTGGGAGCACAGTCTTGTCATTACAGACAGTTTCCAAAAAAAAATAAAAAATAGATAAAAGAGATAAAAGCTTGCCTCTGCTTTTTGCAGTGGAATAATGACTTGCTGGCTGGGGGAAGGACATACACCAAAATTTGTGAAGCAAATTTGGTGTGACACCACACAGGCACAAGGACCTGCTAATGCTAGGCTTCAGGTTAGGCATCCAAAGCCCTAATTTTGCACACCAATTTGAAAATTTACACTTTAACATCGTTAAATTTAGCTAGGCTCAATATCAGTATTATGTTGAAGTTTAGGTAAATTTCAGTAGCAGTATCTTTGAGATCTGTAATTTTTTTAACTTACTGATACTGAAATTAAAAGAAAAATCTAATGAGGATTCTGAAATACCACTACATAGTCTAATGGAAATTCTATTTATATAAGACTTATATTTAAAAAATATTCTCATACACTTCTTGGAACCAAATGAACCAAAAATCACTACATAACTGGCACAACAGCATATCTGTCATTTCTGATCTTGGTGGAACAAGGCCCATCATTTAATACTATCCAAGAATCTCAATGTTGAAACAGAATTTTAAATTGTTGGCTCCATGAACAGCAATCACTGCAAAAAAACCAACGGACTGAGCCATCCACATGTAAAAGTCAAATATGAGTCTAGTCAGTTTGTAGTCTCCTTGGCTACAACTCTGAAGCCTGATTTATTCAGTCCCTTCTCTGTCCGATGCACAGTCCCCAACTTGAGTACTGGCAATGCAGCTCAATCTAGGACAATCCATATTTTCTGTCTCTTGTCCTTGTCAGTTCAGCAGTTTCATTCCTGGTCTCATTTCAGGCCTTGGTGCAAACAAAGTTGACTATTAGACTAGCTCTTTACAAGATAACTTCATGTTTTACAGGATTACAGAAGAGTTGCTGCTTAAATAATTTCTTAGAGAGATTTCCACATACACCTCAGAGGTTTCCAGCTATACAAAATTTGCATTAGAAAAGCTTAGTTAATCTAGAAGAGAGATACAAACCCCAAAATTTTCTATCTCACAGTCACCTTGCAATAGAAATACATAAATTCTATGAATTTACATAGGAAGTCAGTGGAATAGACCCTAAAAATAATCAGCTGTTGCAAACAAGAGCTTTCTAAGACAATGCACAGCTCAACTTCTTAACACATGGTAAAAAAAACAGAGGTAAAAAAATGTTATAGAGCTGCACATCAATTTGGACTCTGCAGATTGCAAGACTGAACGTGGTGGAGGCTGTAATCTTCCTGCAGGTGCACTGAGAGCAGAGAAGAACACTTCTAATTACAGCCTAACATCAAAATAAGCACTTATCTCATGAGATTTGTTTAGACACTATTTGCACTACTTCCTTTCCTTCTTAGCTGTTAGTGAGATTATACATTCTTCCCAGTAAAACAGTATCTTGAATTCAAAGTTAAGCAAGTGTAGAAAAAAAATTCCCTTTCACTTATTTGAGAAAAAAAAAAAAGTCATAGTGAAATTAGGCTGTACAAGTAAAGGGAAAGTATGAATCCTTTCCTCATAGGAGTGATTAATTTTTTCAAGCAGTACTCATTAATTTCAAAGATAATTACTAAGTAAATGCAGCAGAATCTGGCACCTGTGCATGAATCTGCAACATCAGAAATCAATTTCACCTTTAAAAGCACAAATATTATGCAAACACTTGGCAAGTTTCAGGCTCCATCTTTTACTTACTGATCATGGGGATTTCAGCAAAAACTTGTCAGCCCATCAGAAAATTATTTCAGTACTTAATTTTTTTTTACCTGTTCTTATCTTTGATCTCCATTGTCTCTTTTTCTTTGATATCCTCCCAATAGGAACATGAAGCAGATATTGGATTTATAAATTAGGAAATTAATTTTTAATCTTCATTGCTTGGTGGATCACCATCTCTCCAGTGAACACTAAAAAGCCAAATCATGTGAAACTCAACTCAGCATTCCCTGAATCAAAGATGTCTGTGTGCTTCATCATCTGCTACTTCTTCAGTATTCTTTTAAAGTCACTTGCTTAATCGTCCACAGAAGTTTACTCTCATGTAATCAGGAACTGACTTGATAGGACAGGTCTCAGAAAGCAAGGAGGTCTTGTACAGTTTAAGTGAAATCAGCCTATATTCTTGTGCAATTGATTTCTATGTATATTGTGGATGCAAAGTGAAGATATGGTAGCTGTTGTTTCTGCTTTGTCTTCCCTTTTTTTTCCTGGAAACAGGCACAGTCAGAAGAGTATTTATGAGGGCTGTATTCTGACTTGTCTTCTCCCTCACACCTGCGAGAAGACAATTCTTACCATCAGCTCAGGAGTTCTGGAAGAAGCAACACAAGAGAAAGAGATTGAGTCATTAATACAAAACAGAATTGAACTGAAGGGATGAAAAAGTAATTTCCTCTAAGGACATAGTTGAGGTTACTAGTATTAAGTGAGTCATGTATCTAATTATAAACTGCCTTGTGCATTACAGTACTTGCTAGCACATGGAGAACTGGAGAAATTAAAAAGAGCAGTGAGGGGTTTCATGCTTCCCCTCTAGTACCTAAAATCAGTACAATAATAAACACATGTTGCTGTAGCATGCTGAATAAAGGGACAAGTTTTCAATTTCTTTCTTCACATCAGTATCTACTTAAACAAACAAAAAGGCTGTAGGATATATATTATAGCCATAAAAGTAAATAACAGGCCAGGCAGAACATTTATGGAGAAAGATTTTGTCCTATTCAAATGGCTTGCAGATAGGGGAAGAGATTAACTAGCTTGCAATGACTTTCCATAGGGAGGATTCAAAATCATCCCAGCTAATCCCTCACTCCCAGCTATATAGGTCAAAATCTACCCTATGCCGCACATCATTTTAGGAACTGTTTCCTTCAAGCTGACACACAGAATTTTTGTTGCACCAAAATACTGCATAAGCAAGGCAAGGCATGTGCTTGTCAAGCAGCAGAAAACATTTCAGTCAACATACATGTTATTACTCGAGGAAGTTGTGTTTGAGGAACATGAGAGAACAGCAATGGCATGCCATTATTGTTCTGCATCTGTGCAAATATAAATCCTTCTCTGGGCCTCTGACAGTGTTGGCAAGTCTTTTCAAAATGTGCAGTTGCATTTGTCCCTCTTCAAATAATAATGCACAGACATTCTTTCCTGACCCAGAAAGGGAAACAGCTATGGTTAAATTACAGAAGGTCAAAGAGTTTACTATGTAAGTACGCTACCGAAATACAAATGGAATAGAAGGTGGTCAAATTGTGTACTTGATTTTTTTTAATACTTAAGAATTTACCTACTCAGCATATTAAATACAAAATATATAAACTGAAGAGGAATTGTGAATGCACATCTACCATGAAAAGCATCATGGAGAATTTAACTTCACATAATCTCTTATGAAATGGATTCAATATATCATAGAATCATTCAGGCTGGAAAAGACCCTCGGGATCATCAAATCCAACCATTAACCTCACTCTACAAAGTTCACCCCTAACCATATCCCCAAGCATCACACTTAAATGACCTCTGAACATATCCAGGGATGGTGACTCAACCACGATGAGATGTGTACTGACATGTGACCCAAAGAAAAGGCTATAAATCATACACTAGTAACACAGACTTAAGCAAACAGCCACGCAAACCTATCCTCATTCATCCTGGTATGAATGATTCCACAAAGAGTTAAACTGTTGCAGCTCTGCTGCATAATGGCTTGCAACTGGGAGGGGAGCACCAACAAAAGGCATTTTGGCTGCAGTACAAAACCATGCTCAAGGGAGTCTTGGCATTCCACGATGCACATGTAGCTGGAAGACCAGGCCAGCAAATAGTTTCTCTAAAAATTTTCCCCTAATGTTTCCATCATTAGTAAAAATCACACATGAAAAACGTTTAAAGTTATTTGGGCAGCTTCAATTGTCTTGGGGAAGGAAAAATTAAAAATAGTCTAATAATAGGAAGCTAATTATGACTTTAAGAGACAGTCTCTCCATAATTAGTGAGTGACACACTTTCTCAGGCTGCATTCTATTTTTACGTTTGGCCTTTCAAAGATTGTTGTTTATTACATTAATGTGGGGAAGCTTTTTAATTCATTGCAACTTCATGCCTGATTCACATGCTCACAAGACTATCTAAATCCATTACCTGAGCCTCTTGTTTCAAAATAATTGATATGTTACTCGCTATTGGTACTAACACACCCTAGGAATAGAATATCTTCTAGGATTTTTGACAATGACACCTTGTCCAGAAAATGGATAGATCCAAAAGACTTGAAAGCAGCTTAAAAATTAATTCAATCAGTTGGACTGGATGGTCTTAGAGGTCTCTTCCAACCTGGTTGATTCTATGATTCTAATATACATAATTTGCTTCACAGAAAAGCAAATTGTATCACAGCATGAAGTGGTATCTCTGCAGTGGCAAATCATTCTGATGTTCCACGAAGGAGCTTGGTCTTGCCAGCATGGATGTGACCAAATGGTGTTGTCAGTTTGCCACCAGATCACGTTACAATCCTAGAAGGACTGTGACATGGTCATCTCCATGTTGTCTCCCATGGTAAGACAGAGAGACAATGTGGCTGTTAGAGCTGTTAGATACCAGAGTACAGACTGATCCTGGCACACTAACTTCCTGACCTTACTCTTCTTCAGTGTCTGAGGTGCTCATACAGGTTACCATATAGCTTCATATGATATTGAGCTGCAGTATCCAAGAGTATTCTATCACTGAATTTGTTGGTATACACATAATAATAAATATCTCTCCTGGGACAAAAAACCCACCAACAGTTATAACCATTGCCTATGCCAGTTTTCTACTGTGGGATTTATTAGCTTTTAAAAGGAAACACCTTTGCTGGTGGATTAAATGTCTGTCTCTAAATTAATTTTGGTGGAGAAGTTTTAGTAGTCAATTTGTAAAAACAATCTTCAGGTTTGTGGATGCCTGCAATTAGTTCACAGATCACAGAACATCCAGGCTGGAAAAGACCCTCAGGATCACCAAGTCCAACTTATAACCCTACTCTACAAGATTCACCTTAAACCATATCACTAAGCACCCCATCAAAACAACCCTTAAACACATCCAAGATCAGTGACTCAACCACCTCCCTGGGCAGCTCATTCCAGTGCCTGACCACTCCATGAAAAACTTTTTTCGTAATACCTAATCTAAACCTGCCCAATCTCAGCTTGAGGCCATTCCCCCTTGTTCTGTCTCCAACTACCTGTGAGACGAGACCAGCAGCAACCTTTCCACCGTGTCCTTTCAGATAGTTGTAGACAGCAGTAAGGTCTCCCCTCAGGATCCTCTTTTTCAAACTAAACAGCCCAAACTCCTTCAGTTGCTCCTCATAACACTTATTCTCCAGGCCCTTCACCAGTTTCATTGCCCTCCTCTGGATCTGCTCCCGCTCCTCCACATCTCTCTTGTATTTTTGTGCCTAAAACCAAACACAGTACTCAAGGTATGGCCTCACCAAAGCTGAGCACAAAGGGTAATCACCTCCCTACTCCTGTTTGCCACAGCATTTTTAATACAAGCCAGGATGCCATTGGCCTTCACGGCCATCTGGGCACACTGCTGGCTCACATTCAGTTGTAGGCATGAAGCCACAGGCATAGCTATGGAAATACTGAATTTTGTACTCATTGGGTAGATACATATATGTTAATACTCTCCTAGGAATTTTTAGTGTGAAAATCAGTGGGGGTTATCTGACTATCTGTTCACTCCTCATCCACTCTTTTAATACTGGGATCAGTCTAAACTTCACATTTACTATGCAGAGTCTAAACTGCGTATTCACTAAGTTTCTTCCCTCAGCAAGAACAACTAATACAAAACTGTCAATAACCCACCCAACAGCACGGGAAGCATGCAAAACCCATCAGAATTACTGAAAAGTATCTAAAGTTTAGACAAGCAAAATGTGCAGGAAAAGCACAGCAGGAGCTAATCCTCAATTTATGTTTTACACTGTTTAAAAGCACGATTTGACCATAAAACCATTACTACTTATACTGACTTCTACTGGAACAAAGAAGACCATGACAAAAGGCATATATCTAGTTGAAGGTGTCCCTCCTCACGGTAGAGTGGTTGGAACTAAATGATCTTCAAGGTCTTTTCCAACCTAAACCATTCTATGAATCCGTAAAAATATCCTCAAGAATAAGAGCAAACTGAAGTGACCAGAGCTGCAGCATAGCTGGGTCACTAGTGAGACATGCAAGGCTAAAGATACCCTGTCCATTTGTATGGCTGATCTTGGCTGTACCTAGCATTTGTCTTCATGGTTCAGAGATAAGCTGCTGCAACATCACCTCACAGTAACGGTGACTTCTTTCAGTATCATATGTACTAACAGTCCATGAGGGGTAAGCACATTTCACTCTCCTCTCAAAATGCTCTACATTCAATCTACAGTTATTAGGAAACGTACATGGCATCATTTTGGTTATGCCAACAGTGTTTTTTAGCAGCAAATAGAGGGAGACGTGCCTTGTGACACAAACTAAAAAGCTGCATTTTTTCTAAACCTGTTAGGATGAGAGAAAGAGCCCTTTAAAAAGGAAAAACCAATGATATCTGGCTGACAAATGAGTTCTAAGAGAAGCAGGATAAGGTGAAAACCAAATATGCCCAAGGTCTAACCTCTGATCAAGTAGTATGGGATCATCTCAGGGTTAATATGTAAATCTTTTGCAGGCCAGTATAAACACACAATGGTTCCACCGTTTAACTACATTCTGCTTTCTCCTGGGTTTATTGGCAGAAGCATATGACATATTTAATGCTCATAATTAAAATCCCACTCCATGGAATAGCAGCAGTCTGAATGAACATAGACCACACTGACCATAACTACAAGGACTAATGCACAGGCCAGAAGTAACTGCTAAACCTGGAAAAAAAAAGACCAGGTAGCAGAACTTTGGTAAGACAAACACCTTTGATGTACAAATTGTTTCTGTTAAGCATAGCATTGTAGAATGGATTGGGTTGGAAGGGACCTTTATAGGTCACTGAGTCTAACTGTGCTGGTTTGAGGCTATTTGGAATATTTTAATGGAGAAAATTAGATTATATGCTGTGAAGAGAAAACAATGGCGATGTCTACTTCACTCATAGGCTTGCTGAAATGTATAAGAACACAAACATAGATAAGACAGTCTCTCAGTCTCTCTCTGGGAGCCAGTGGGTCCTCTCCTCTCTGCTGAATAGTCTAACCACTGTACTTCTAACTCCCCTGGCCGATCCTCCAAACTCACCTTGTGCGTAAGGCAAACCCTGGGGTAAGGTAGAGGGGTGGGGAGAAGGTGGAAGGGTGGTTGGGAGCCTCTCCTGAGGACTCTGATTTTTCTTCAAGAGTAACCTGGAAATAGCTCACCTTGATTATTGTTTTACAAATTACTGCAATAAGAAGAAAAAAAACGACATCCTTCATGGTTACATAAAAATACTTCACAGTGCTGACCGTTACAGCAGATACATGAAGTAAAAGAATGCCCCTGAAGCGCACTTTGAAGAAATGCACTTCAGATGAAACAGTACACAAACTTATTTTAAAGATGAACTTAGGAGGAATATTTATTTACCATAAAGTCAGTTATGCCATAAATTCTGAATCTTGGTATTTAAATTGGTTTGCCTTCTACCTTATAAACTGCTAACCAGCATTTCAGGCTTAAGCATACTGAATCAAAATACAACTTCTGTTATTTGTTTAGATGATCACAAATAATTAAGTCTTAAACTACGTCCAAATGTTTAAAATAGGGGAAAAAAATATACTTAGGAAATTTCTTACCCGTTAAGTAACTCAAACTCCACATAATTCAGATCTTTCAAAAACTTATCTTCAATCAGTAAAAATCAATTAATGTTTAGTTTAGGCATCACCATTCCCTGAACACTCTGTTACCTCACCCATCCTGTCTGTCCTCACCACCCTGTCTGGACTAGCAATTTCCTCTCTGATCACCTTGCAGCACAGATGGTCAGGAAGGAAGGATGCTAGCCTGCTGTTAAGAGCAGTGGTGTTCTTAGATTTTCTGTCTTCTAAGGACAGTTCAGGGTCTTTGTTGTTATTATTCTTATGACTGCAATGAAGATTGGAAAGATTGCTTATCACAGTAATTTGAAGGTCTTGAGAAGCAAAACTGTTTCAAGTCTCGATTTTTTAAAAATTTATTATTTTTAAATTACATGGAAGTTCCCTCTGTTGTTTACAGATACTTGGATTCAGGCAAGATTGTCAGCCACAGAACACTAACATGCATCAGATACACATAAATGTATTTATTGATTGTATGAATGTGTTTTGCAGCATCTCCTCTTTAAAGGTTTGAAGTAGATTGAAATTCTCTGACCTACAAGTTAGAAATCTGCCCTTTGACTGACCAAAGCCTGACAAGGAAATATCAAACAGTTAACAGAACATTCAAAATACTTTCATGAAGGGGATTTTAGCAGCTCTCAAAGGAGCATTCTCCTAATAGTTTTCCTGTCCTTGATTACTATTGCAAAGAACCTTTTTTGATGTGGAATAACGGGAAAGCTTATGATGAGACCATCTTGATAACATCATGAGCATGCCAAGTCACCCTTCTTCAGGAGTTGTGAGATATGCCAGCAGTCCTGGTTTGAGGGATCTTCAAGTAAGACAAGTGTGTATTGCTGAGACAGCAGCATCTAACTGAGCTTGGCTCTGATACATCATACCAGGGACCTTCACAGTGGTTTTGGACTGCAGATTGTGTGCAGTGTACCACTTCACCAAATGATGCATCTCTTACTTCCATGTGATTTCCAGCCATAACTTAAGATATGACCTTTTTAGTTAGAAAGTGTCATTCACAACCTGAGGCAAGTAACATTTCAATTTATTTTAAGTGTTCAGTATGAGGACCAAGTGTAAGGAGAGGTCCGAACAGCATTAACTGTCTCATCATTGTCATCAGGCATCGGGACCCCCTTACCTCAAGGATTTGACTGAAAGGCAGGCTAACATCTTAGCAAGACTGCTGCAGCAGCCTCCCCCTATAGTAAGTTACTGATCCTGCACAATGCAATATGGTATAGATTCAGGCTTCTGTGGGAAGAAACCAGTCTGGTACCAGCAGTCCATACCTGCCACCTATGATGGATGGTGGCATCTAAGCCTACTGCCTCAGAACAAAGCATGGAACTGCTGTCGTAAGAGACTGATATCCTTGGTGTTCATAGAATCATAGAATGGTAAGGTTGGAAGGGACCTCAAGGATCATCTAGCTCCAACCCCCTGCCATAGGCAGGGACACCTCCCACTAGTATAGGTTACTCAAGGCCTCGTCCAACCTGGCCTTGAACACCTCCAGGGAGGGAGCAGCCACAACCTCCCTGGGCAACCTGTTCCAGTGCCTCACTATCCTCACTGGAAAGAACTTCCTCCTAACATCCAGTCTAAATCTCCCCTCTGCCAGTTTAAACCCATTGCCCCTTGTCCTGTCATTGCAAGACCTTGTAAATAGTCCCTCCCCAGCCTTCCTGTAGGCCCCCTTCAGATACTGGAAGGCTACTATCAGGTCCCCTCGAAGCCTTCTCTTCTCCAGGTTGAAGAGCCTCAACTCTCTCAGCCTGTCCTCATAATATGTTGCTAAAGAAAACATGAACTTGAGTGAACTTTGCTCATTATAGTGTCATTATAATACCAAAACATATCCGCTGGCCTCAGGCTACCTGCCTCTGAGGCTGGCCATGCTTTGGGCACACCTCCTTGGGGCCAGACCACACCTTGGTCACTCTTCCTTCAGTGTGCATGTAAGCACCACTCATGGGGGGCTTGAGGGGTGGGGAGAGGCAGAGTTTGGTCATCAACAGGTGTGAAATCAAATATAAAAGGTGTCTCCCTATCATCGGCTGAGAACTCTCCTTTTCAACAACAAGAAGAGGTCTTACAAGAAGAAGGAAGAAGGCTACAGCAACTCAGTGTCCACTGCTCAGAGCGTGACACCAAGATGGTAGATGAACATGCAGAAATCGTGTAACTGAGACAGGAATTAAAGTTAACTCACTCTAGTCGGAAAAAAAATACATTATCTCTGTCCAAGAAATCTGGAACACAAAATTGCAGTTTTAGCAAGAAACATTTTTCATAAACCAAACAGATGTTAACCCTGTAAGTGTGGGGAAAAGTGATCTGAGCAACTGCATAGCCCTTGTGCAATACCAAAAGCGTGCAGGGCTTTAGAAAGGAGACATGAAAGTAAATGCAAAATGAGTTAAAATAAAACAAAAAGTATACAGCCAATCTAATACCTTCCACTTAAAACTTATCTTCCAGAGAAAGAAAATGCCATCAATCTCACCTCCCAAAGTTTAGAAACACTTGACCACATTGAGAACTAACAATTAAGTAGGAAAAGATGGAAATTATTACAGTAATGGTAGATACAGAACTAGCTCTATGGCAAATGATAATAAGCAGCTAATCTGAGTTCCACAAAAACATGACTTGAAACCACAGGAACTGCCAGGGAAGTAACTAAGCAGAGACTATGAGAAACTGGCCAAGGAGAATCAGAGGTAGTAAATCTATTAGATGAATGAGCACAGTAAAAGCAAAGTTGTAATTAACCTGTTAGATCCTGTGGACACAAAAATACATAGGTATAAAATATATCAGAATAAATTGAGCCTAGAGTAGGGGAAACTTAATCATAAAAGCAAAGTTCTCAGGCAGCCCTCCAGAAGGTGATGCAAGCAGTAAACGTCAGATTTGGACACTGACCGGCTTACTTCCAAAAAACACTCTTACAGTCTATGACATCAGAGCACTGCTCTCTTCCACGAGATCTCATCCAACTTCACAGAATTCCTCTATCCAAGACCAAACGCTGGAAATCACTTGGGACATCTAAGCTGACAGTATTTACATTTGTGTATGTGGGAAATGGCAGCTGGGATGAGATAAGGAGAAGTTTTCAACTCTGAAATTTACATCTACCATCTTGTCTGAGAGCAACTGAGTGTACTGGCCCACAAGGCATCTTACCAGGCCACTGTGTTCACTCCTAATTTCTCCAACATAACTGGATAAAATGAAATTATATTTATGGTGTGGGAGTACTTTTCTGTTGTCAACATGGTGTCAGCAAAGAATTAAAGAAATGGATGCATGGATACATCTCAGATTCACTGCATGTATGTGTCTAAATAAGAAATGAATGGACACAGTAATGCAAAAATTGGTTTTGTGTGGTCTCCAAAAACAGAAGCTGACTTTGTAGTTCATCCAGCCACCAGGGAATTTCAGTGTTGATGTTCTCTTTGCTTGCACATGAGCATTACCACAAGACTGCTCAATTAAAAAGTAGAAAAGCAAAATACACCCATTTTGCCTTGTACCCAGACATACTGCAGGACTGTCTGATTTAGGGCGGGCAGGGAGCAAAATATTTTGTAATAGCTGTTTGTTTGGTACAGTTGCATAACAGTATCAAATCTGGAATAAAGGGACTCAATCTGCAGCTATCAGAAGGAATCACATAACCAGGAACCATCCTGCAGCTCTGTAACAGCCACCTGAAAAAAAGAGATTAGGCCTGTAAGGAAGAAATACAACTTTGGACCAGACTGGTCTGGGCCTATGGAAAAGTGTACATAAACTCTAGTAACATCCAACAACCCATGGGGAAGACAGATGAAGCCCTCTTCTCTTCTAGCTTTACTCTGAGGAACTCTAAGAGTTTGGCTGTCTCAGCCTCAGAGACTAAACCATCAAAGACTGCAGCCACAGGGTCAACCAGGCAGCATCAGATTTATACTGTCTTGCACATAGGTCTTTAGCTGTCACAGTACTTGGATAGAAAATGGCGTGCTTGAGGTGTGGAGGTTTGCCTGGTGTCTCAGAAAGCTCTCTTTACAACAGTTAGCAGTTTTCTAATAACGACAGTTGCAACACCTCAGTACCAACCCCAGAGTCAGAGTCCTAGAAACAGAGCCTGCAGTACCTATTAGCAGAGCACGGTGCTGCTGTAACACTGAGGGAGCTGGAAAAGTGTCCATTTTTAATACTTCATTACCATACCGGAGTTCTTTAAGATATTCTTAGAAGAGGACAGTAATGAAAGTCAGAGAGGAGATACAGGCAACTACAAATTCCTTTCTCCCCATTAGCTGGTAAGGACATAGGGCCACATGATACATTGTGGTTTCAGACACAAGCTACACAGTGCCTCATCATCATCCTCACTTGATTCAGATCTGCACATAACAACCTCTGAACTTTTGTGGGAGAAAATACTGAGAGGTTCATCTGAAAAAAATAACCTGAGGACACTGGAGACTCATTATTAGTCAACCAGAAAAGGAGGTCAGCTTCACAGTACTGTAGAAGAGCATGCATGAGGGCTGCAAAGGCTTTGAAATTAAGGATAGGCAAGGTCATGCTCAGGAAAATAGAGGAATCAAGAAAAGCATATCACAGAGTATGGTAGCCTTACTACAGTGGCAAGTTTGGAAAATTTTTGCACAACAGCATCTGAGTTGGTGTCAGCAGCACAAGAGCATAACTACAAAATACAGAAAAGGAGACTTTAATATTTATGACCTGGGACACAGAGCAAATTCACTTTGTGCAATAAGTCAGAGGCAGCCAAGCCATATGACAGTTATCTTCCAGGCTATCATCTTTCTCTTTCAGCTACCTGAAAGGACATCATGGAGAGGTTCACGCTGGTCTCTTCTCACAGGTAATTAGTGATAGAACAAGAGGGAAAGGCCTCAAGCTGCAACTGGGTAGGCAGAGACCAGACATGAGGAAAAAAAATTTCACAGAAAGAGTGGTCAGACATAGTAATGGCCTTCCCAGGGAGGTGGTAGAGTCACCAACCCTGGGTGTGTTTAAAAGTTGTTTGGATGTGGTGCTTAGGGATATGGTTAAGGCGGGTTTGGACGTGTCACTTGGTGCCATGGTCTAGTCTTGAGGTCTGTGGTAATGGGTTGGACTTGATGATCTTTGAGGGCTCTTCCAACCTTGGTGATACTGTGAGATACTGTGATGGTTTAGGGTCAGCTTTGTAGAGTAGGGATATCGGTTGGACCTGGTGATCCTGAGGGTCTTTTCCAGCCTGAATGTTTCTGTGATTCTCCAGAACAATTCCACCCAGCAGTCAGTCAAATTTTCCTGCAAAGTACTGGAAGTTGTTTCAGAAACGGACTCAAAAGTTAGACAAGTTCTGAAGAGTTTGTTTGTCTACTTGGTGAAGGGTATTGCTCGAATCAGCAGATAAATACGTCTGAAGTGTTTGTTGCAAGGCTGAATTTTATTTTTGGCTACTGATGTTAATAAAAAATAAGTATCTTTTATCTTCTGTTCCTTCAAGTATTTTGTTATAGACACAGAAGGAAACATCTTTTATGATCACTACAGAGTTATACAAGAATATATAAGGTTTGACAGACACAACCAGAAATAGTTTCATCTCTATGCCATTCGTCAGCCAAAACTGGTATGGCATTTTCTGTCTATGACCACTATGCTTTTAAGCACAGAGGATTTAGCTGTATGAATTTCTTCTTTAGAAGTAGGAGGGCTTGTCTCTAAATTGGGACATGCTATGCTGAAAATTTTCATCTAGGAATGCCAAATGTTGCAGAAGCAAGGAGATTAACACAGAGATTTGGCATGCCAAGACAGTGGGGAGAAAATCTTTGAAAAGCTGAGATCTTAACTCCTTTGCTGATGCTGCAAACCAGTGTGAAGGCACTGAATCGTAGCCTGTTTATTTAGCAGGTGCCATTCACGTCAGCAACTGTTGTTGAAAAATACGCTTTGAAGAACTCTGCCAAAATTTGGTGTGCCCATGATTAGGCATCTCTTCCTTCTGTTCTGTTGCTTCACAACTTACTCTATTCTAATATTACTTTCTAAACTCGTATTTCAGTGCCCCCCCCCCTTTTTTTTTCCCCTAATTAACAGTGCTAAAAAGTTGGTCTAGCACTGAAAGAAAATGATCAAGGGACTGAATATGAACATTTCAACATATGATACAGAGCAAGTATCATTCACAAACAGCTATATTAAGCAACAGGAGTATCATAAAGCTGTATTCATGAATGTTTGCAGAGTGTTTTGAACTACTTAATTAAACAGCACCTTATTAGTGAAAATTATGATTAACAAGAAGCTTATAATAACAAAGTTCTCTCTGCAAGCACTTGCAATATAAAGAAAGAAATGAGGAGCACATTTCAGATTGGAGTTGATAAATTAATATACAATACATGAAGCTCCACTGAAAGGGTATTTGAAAGACTGCTTTTATATTACAGAGTTTAGGTTGACCACTTTGTTCTATTATACCTAAGGTTTTTTAATAAAGCTTTAAGAACTTATTGTTATTCCTCTTGAAGTGGTATTTTTACCACATGGCCAGAGATTAAGATATAGGGGCAAGTAGGAACCTCTGGGATCAATACACTCAAGTGATCCTCAGCAATTTTGTTACTCCATTATGTTGCATAGAGCAAGACGGTGCCTCTTCCATCCAGCTTTAACACAGATCCATTAGAGAAAGAGGATATATGATCCTTCTCATTTATTATTTATAAGACAGGACACAGAATTTATCTGACATCATCTTTGTCACAGTTAACAAAAAACTGAAATAAATCAGGTTTTGTGGCATCATGGAAGAGATGGAAAAGCTCCTTCAGATCTAATGATCCATTTTTCTGCAGTAGAGGACTGCTCTCTAGCACATGCAACCAAATAATTTGTTCTATATAACTGTATATGCACTTAAGTAATCAGCTTTCCACTTCCCTACTGCTGTTTGGGGGAAATCCTCACATACATATACATACATTGTACAAACATCAACCAACCAATATGATTTCAGGCGACGTGTATAGCACTGACAGAAACAACCAAAAGAAACAAGAAAGCACAGGGAGTTCTTCAGCTCTTAAACCTAATTTGCTGTGGTGGATCAACACTGTTAGGCTGAGATATTGCATGGCACAGGACTGCTAGAATAACACAGGCATATCCCAGAAGTTGGGGAGGTGTTTCCAGTGCCAGCCCCACATCTACAAGAAGGTAATGAAGTGAAAATCACTAGTTAGCATCTGGAAAGAGAGTCCCTATCACTCTACGGTGCAAAAATCTCTCTCTAATGCACAGCCTAATGCAAATCTCTCATTTGTGGATTGCTCTAGACAGAGAGCCTGGTTCAGCCCAGGTTGCCCAGGGAGGTTGTGGATGCTCCCTCCCTGGATGTGTTCAAGGCCAGATTGGATGAGGCCTTGAGTAACCTGTACTAGTGGGAGGTGTCCCTGCCTATGGCAGGGGGTTGGAACTAGATGATCCTTGAGGTCCCTTCCAACCTTACCATTCTATGATTCTATGATTCTCTTCCTAGTCCCATACAGGCATGAGCTTGGCCATACCTCTGAGCACAGAGAGAGCTAAGAACCTGAGAATATTTTTCTTCCCCAGTTCTCTTACTTAGTGGCATAGATATAGTCAGGGCCTCCAAATTCACCTCTGGGGAGCAGGAGAAACATGAGATGTTGCTGAAGGATAGGAGCAAACCAGTGACACTGCTTTTAGAAAAAACCTCATGAGAGTTGATCAGATGTCATAATTCATGTAGGAACTGGCCTGAAGCAGAGAAAAATAACAACATGGATGAAGAAAATTAAGAGGAAGGTTTGCATGGGGCAGTTTACAAGAAGATTGTAGGCAGTATAAGCAATGACTGAGAGCACAATAATGCAACTCCCAACTCCCCTTCTCTTCAGGCATCTCCTCACACTACTGATTTCTTTCATTGTGCAAACGATTTTATAGAACAGGACTCAGTGACAGCTGCTGCCTGCTTTTAAAGCACATCAGACCACTTGAAGCTACTATCATGTTCTCCAGGATCTCATCTTACATTGGTTAAAACCTGACAATAATTTTGCTGTTAAGACTCCACCACATCCCATGTATGGGTAATGAAGAGACAGACAGGTAAATCAGCCTGTCCTAAAACAAGGGGAAACTTGTGAAGCTTTGTTTCACTGTAACTTCAACTAAAATGGGTCATTTAAATACTCCTTCATGGAAGACCAGAGCATTAAAGCTCTAACCTTTACTGTTTTCCACAGCTGTCTTACCTTAAATAGGTGGTGATTAGCATACGAAACCAGCAGTATCATTCTCCTGTAAGAAAAAAAAGTGTCTAAACCTTACCACTGAGAGAGACTGGGGCACATTCTTGCCCTTCTGAGGGGTCACCAGAAGAGCTCAAAACACCTGCCTCATGGTGTTCTGTGTAATATCACCTATCAGATGCTGCCTTATTTTGGTTTCACCTTCTTGGAGACAGTTTCTAAAGGTAAGTTTAGGAAAGACAACTCAGCAGTATTTATTTCTAGTCTGGCTTTCGTGGCTGCACATTTCTTTGTGCATAAGGACATGTAGTTCTTCATGGGCAGTGTGAAGCCTTCCTTCTTCACACAGTTCTAGTGGATCCCCATCACAAAATGACAACATACTTGCTAAAAATTCCAGGCAGTGATTGCCTTCTATTAAGCTGGTCAAAAAGAAGAAAAATACTAATGAGCTAGACCACCCCATTTAATTGTTTAATTCAAGGATGATAAAATGTGAAACTACACACAAAATACACACTCATTAGAAAAAAAAAAAAAAGGAATTTCATTAAAACCTACTGCACCAAACTAATGTGCAATTTGTTATGTTTCTTAGCTGAGGCAGAAATAATTGCTTGATAATTGTGGGTGTAACACACAAACAAACAAAAAAAAACCCATACTGCTGAACTAATTAAAATTTCTTTTGCTAAAATGATTAAATCTTCCAAAAGATCAAATGTTTCAAAAATCTGACATGCAGTTTTTCAATGCCATTTATTCAAAGGGTTCATACAAACTGGGCATATAAATACTGTTAAAATGCTTCAAGAAAGTATTATTTTGGACTGTAAGAACGCACACTTTTGTATATTTCAACATAAAACCCCATACAGTATTTTAGAAACCATGCTCTTGAGAGCAGGGTCGGAGCAGCTCCTAAACACTGTGAAGTACAATGACCACTGGCCAATTTTAGGGGTGTGGTATATCAGTTTTCCTGGAAGTGCTCCTGTTTCCATTGGCTTTACGAGGAGCCATAGGTGACCGTTCACTCTGATATGGGTCAAGAATGGGCTGGAGGGTCAGGTCCAGAAAGTGGTGGTGAATGGTGCCACATCCAGATGGCAGCCAGTCACTAGTGGTGTCTCCGAGGGATCAGTGCTGGGCCTGATCCCGTTCAATATCTTTACTGATTATCTGGACCAGGCGATTGAGTCCAGCATCAGTAAGTTTGCAGAGGACACCAAGTTAGGAGCAGGTGTGGATCTGTTGGAAGGTAGGAGGGCCCTGCAGAGGGACCTGGACAAGCTGGATGCATGGGCAGAGGCCAATGGGATGAGATTTAACAAGGCTAAGCGCAGGGTTCTACGCTTTGGCCACAACAAACCCACACAGTGCTACAGGCTGGGGACAGAGTGGCTGGAAAGCAGCCAGGAAGAAAGGGATCTAGGGGTACTGGTAGATAGTAGCTGAACATGAACCAGTAGTGTGCCCAGGTGGCCAGGATAGCCAATGGCAGTGTGGCCAGTAGGACAAGGGAGGTACTCAGCACTGGTCAGGCCACACATTGATACTGTGTCCAGTTCTGGGCCCCTCAATTCAAGAGGGATGTTGAGGTACTGGAACAGAGAAGGGTGACAAAGCTGGTGAGGGGCCTGGAGCACAGCCCTGTGAGGAGAGGCTGAGGGAACTGATGTTTAGCCTGGAGAAGAGGAGGCTCAGGGGTGACTTCATTGCTGTCTACAACTAAAAGGAGGTTGTAGCCAGGTGGGGGTCGGTCTCTTCTCCCAGGCAACCAGCAACAGAACAAGGGGACACAGTCTCAAGTTGTGCCAAGGGAGGTCTAGGCTGGATATTAGGAGGAAGTTCTTCACAGAGAGAGTGATTTGCCATTGGAATGGGCTCCTCCAGGGTGGTGGAGTCACCATCCCTGGAAGTGTTCAAGAAAAGACTGGATGAGGCACTTAGTGCCATAGTCTAGTTGATTGGATAGGACTGGGTGATAGGTTGGACTGGAAGATCTTGGAGGTCTCTTCCAACCTGGTTGATTGATTCTATGATAATCTAGTCATTTTACATCCTTCATATTATTTTTCTGTGTATTTGGGCCTGATGCCCTAAAGGCCATAAAAAAAATGCACATCTGAAAAAAAGAAAACCAATTAAGCAAGAGGGATAGAGAAAGAAGAGGCCTTCCACTGGCCCCCCAAATGCCAAATTCACCCTGGTGTAATTCTGCTGAAAACAATGATGTACACAGGAGCTGAACTTTCCCCCACTGTCTTCACACAGCAGTAGGCAGCCTATAAAACAATTCTACCTAATTAAATTATGTTATGGGTTCTGCACATCTTCAGCATGGGAACAGAAATTCTTTATGTGGGAATGGGGTTTTGTATTCTTACAACCCTTACATAACAATGCAAACTATTACTCTCTCAACCTTTGGAAATTCTGTTTCCAATCAGAGATGCTGCTTGGTGTTGAAAGTGTGTGGTTACTTGCAGCCACCAGCATCAGGAGCTGCAGTTCTGCCAGGTCACAGAAGAGAGGCACAAAAGGTTACTCCTCCTCGCTTCAATTACTCTTCCTCCTAAACACACCATTACAGGCTGCTCATCGCAGCTACCCTGCTGTTATCTCCGTTGCTAGTGGAGTAAGATCTCCCAGTCGCTTCTGCAGCAGCTGGGCAAGTCCTTGAAGTACAAATGCAGAGGCTACCAAACAGATTGTATTCTTTGATTTAGAACAAATCACCATGGATTTATGCAGTACTTAGAAAGATCTAAGAGTTAATATCCTCATACAATAACCAGGAAAATAATAGTTTTTTACTCTGACATGAATAATTTTAGCTACAATAAAAAAATTTGCCTGATTATCAAAACGTTTGCTGAGAAACACAGTGCAGTAAACTTGCTTTATCTCTTATTTTTTTAACCTTTTTTTAAAAAAAAGCTATAATAGACCAATGTGTCATAAGGAGAATAGGAAAAAAAAAAAACCCACTTGCCAAAGAACAAGACATTGTATTTCCATAAGAACAAATTTTTACATTTAAAAATATGCATATCTACTTCAGCTAAAAACTGACCCAAGACAGGAAAACATTCATTCCTTTCAGTGGTAAATCACACTTGGCGCTCTCTTTGGGAGAGCTGTATTAAGAACCAGTCTCCCAATGGTAACGCACATAAGCTTCTGGAATTTCATAAGCTTTCTGCAACTGCACACACAAGAAAAATTAAGAATAGAGCACTTGGCAAGAAGGAAGTTTGTGGAACAAGTAACTCCAGGAGTTTTTAAATATAAAGTCAGCCACAGTAGTGTGAAAAAACGTATTGTGTATCCCGCTGCCTGAAGGCAACGGAGAAATTCAGAGAGAGGCCTTTGCACAGCGTGGGGTGGTACTGCAGCAATCTCCTAGCACGTCCATAAAGCAGAGCCCAGACAAGCCACCAGGAAAGGAGAACCGGCTCACGAGCAAAGTCCTGTGCTTCACCCACCCTGCCAGCGCACTGCAGCTTGTGAGTCACCCAGAAATCCCGTAGACACTCAGACAATACAATTATTTGCCTAAATACACTCTAAAATGTGCCACACTTAATGCCCTCTCCACTTGTGAGTGATAAATGCACGGAGATAGCCAGAAAACATCTCCCACAAACAACTGCAGTGACCAAGGGATCTGCTATCGAGCTCGTACTTACAGCATCCGCCGGGACAAAGCTCAGCATTTAACTATTTCTTCATAAACTGCTTCCACATGCTTGTCTGCTCATTGTGCCATTTCTTCCATTGGTTACTTGTATTTGACAGCATCTGGACTGCAAAATGATCCTTTTCCTCCCTCTATTGCAAAATCAGCAGGCTGCGGAAAGATGCGCGACCGCTGCTGCAGCCCAGACGTACCCAAACAGCCCAATGCAGCAGAAGCTTTAGCTCCCCCTTCCCAGCGTGGGTTTTTTCTTTCTTTGTGTGGCTTGGTTGGGTTTGTTTTTTTTTTAAAGAGATACGGTCCTGAGTAACCTCAGGTTTCAGGAGCACAATACAAACTGCTGACGTGGGGTAGTCGTTGAAAGGAGAAGGGTTGCAAGATAGTGAGCCAGAAAAGCACATTTTAAAGAGCTCAGGTACTCAGGGTGTAACATGGATTTGAAGTAAATGTTTCTTATAATGGATCCGGTTCTGTGGTTTGTTCTGCTTACTTCAAATTTACTTCCTGATATTTTACTCTACTATTTTTTCACATTTCTTCCAGCTTACACAATAGAAATAACATATTTTCTAGCAATTTCTTTCATACCTGAGCTATCCTGCTGTGTCAGACTGTTGTTATTTAAAGTCACTACA
The DNA here is from genome assembly GCA_013396675.1 of Eubucco bourcierii. Classification (NCBI taxonomy): domain Eukaryota; kingdom Metazoa; phylum Chordata; class Aves; order Piciformes; family Ramphastidae; genus Eubucco; species Eubucco bourcierii. The sequence goes on along the minus strand of VWZE01009721.1, from coordinate 47,830 downwards.
GTTTGAAGAAATCTCTGAAAACTTCTATCTATATAGCAGCATTAATAACACCCTTACTGTTCTGCTTCTACTTCTCACCAACAGTATGCTATGCTTGTGCTCTTTAGGATTGCCTTAGGTTAGTTTCATCAGTGCTGATTACAAGTTCATGTGCTAATAGTAGCATCTGGGTTTTCTTCTTTCGAGTTGTCACAGGCAGCTCTTAGCACTTTTACGTTAAAATTTATCTCCTTTTGTTTTTCACATTCACATTCCTGTTCATGTCATCAACTCTGCATAAAACAGACCTCAGAAGAATTGAGGATCTCAGAAAACTGACTATCTCAGATACAGCCTTTAATCAAAATAAAGATTGGACAGTTCAAGACATTTACGCTGCTCTTGTGAGACCCCCACCTCAAATACCACATCCAGTTCTGGTGTCCCCATCATAAGAAGGACACAGCTGTTGGAGTGAGTCCAGAGGAGGGCCACAAGGTCTGAAATGTCTGCTATGAGGATAAGATGGAGAGAGCTGGGGTTGTTCAGGCTAGAGAAGAAAAGACTCTGGGGGAAAGTGGGGGGAACTTACATATGCCTTTCAACACCTGAAGAGATCCTACAGGAAGGATGGAGAGGGACTTTTGGAAGGGTGTATAGTGATAGGACAAGAGGGAATGGTTTTAAGCTGAGGGAGAGTAGGTTTAGACTGGATCTTAGGGAGAAGTTCTTCAGTATGATGGTGGTGGGATTCTAGAATAGGCTGCCCAGGGTGGCTGTGGATGCCTCGTCCCTGGGTGTGTTCAAAGCCAAACTGGATGATACCTTGAGCAGCCAGCTCTAGTTGAGAGGTGTCCTTGCCCATGGCAAGGAGGTTTGAGTAGATGATCACTAAGGTCCCTTCAAACTTAACCCATTCTATGATTTCTGAATTTTTCATTCTCTCACCTTAGTCATCCATGTTAACCTATTAGGTTGTCCTTCAAGCAAAACCAAGAAACCTTTACTCTGAAAGCTCTTCTAATCTTGCTAGTCCTGGTGCTTTGATTCCCATACATGTCAGTGGAGAGTGCTGTCCTTCCCCATGGTCCAGGAATGCACAGCCAGAAATGTATCTTTCCAACCCCTGTCAGCCTTTATTTAAAATACTATACTATCATAGCACTTCACAAGAACTTTAGGACTAGCTGAAAGTGTGAAATTAGGGATACCTAGGAAGTCTGGAGCTCTCTTTTACCTGTGTAGTCTTTGGCTGCTCAGAATATGCACTAGAAGTGTCTTATCTACTAAGCAATACCTGCAGAGGCAGAGAAAGCAAGTACTGACGGGAAAAAATCAGAGTGCTGTTGCAGCTGTGTACAGACAGAGGACTCCTCACTAGAGAACTCCTGGACTTTGCTGTGATTCTGCTGCATTTGGTTTTTAAAAAAAAAAAATGTTTTCCTGCCAAGAAGCTGAGGCTGACTTCTCTCAAGCTGAAGATTTAAATAACAATGCAAACACTAAGAGGCATCTGCAGCATTGTGTAAAAGGATGTATTAATTTCCTAAGGAAAAGAAGCTTGTTGCATGTTAAAGTACATCTGATAGCAAGTGAAATTATTTGGGCTATCACAAGCAATACCAGAGGAGGCCAATATCCTTATATTTAGAGTCCTGTTCATGAAAGGTCAGGAGGTACTGAGAGTATGTAAGCAACAAAACTGACCCTACAGTCTTGCATTTTGTGGCACAAAGATCAAGGAAAACACATTTTTGCAGTCGTCACATCTCAGCTTTACCAGTTCACCACAGTCACAGTAAGAAATCCTCTCTGAGTTCAAGTAAACAAAAGGACATTGTAACCAGGCAGACTGTTTTGCCAGGGAAACATGCGGTGCCAGTCTCCAAAACATTGCTGCACTGGATAAGATCCTGCAGCACAATGATCTCACACAGCTGTTGTGTTGCTCCGAAGTTTATCTGCTGAAAGCATTGGCTCCAATGTGATGGCACTCTGAGCACAACACCTCACTTCTGAGGAGGGCATGTGTGTCAGCTGCAACTGCCCGGGGCTGCGCTGACCACACAGATCAGCAGGGTGTCATCAGCCCTGCTTTTGAATGTCAGACCCTGAAAGCATAAAAAAAAAATCCATACAGGGGAGTGGGAATCAAGCCACAGATGACACAGGAAGCTTCACAAGAATAGGAGGTGGTGGGGAATAGGACACTGAAAAAGAGGACACTTTTAAAGTATTGTCTCACAAAGTGTTCCTTTTTAAGCAGCAGGGCATGGAGAGTGCTCCTTTGACATTCCCTTCCTAGAGTGAAAAAATAGATTTGGAACTGCTTGCATTATTAGCAGTCTTCTTGTGGAAGAATGTCAGCTGAGGGCAGTCCTGTGTCTGGAAGCAGTCTGAAAAAGCAGCTGAGCTTTCCATGTGGGAAACAGGTGAAGGAAGAATTTATTCTCCAGCGGCACTTTAAAACAAAAGCAAAATTAAGTATTTGATTGGTGAATTCACCATCACAGCTGTGAAGACCAAGTAAAATTAGAAACCTCACTGCTGCTGCCGAGTTTGGTATGGCTTTTATGAGTGCTGACATGGGTGAAGTGCAGCATTGCCCTCAAGGCTCATGCCTTTAAAGTTCACTCACCTCCTCCCTCAGCAAGAAACACTGTTCTTAATTCTCTGTCTCTTATTTCACCTCCCCAAATGCTACATATCCTCTCACACAACGGTCCCACTGTTGGCAGCTTCTGTGCAGTGCCCATGGAGGGAGAGGCACAAAACCATATCCCCTGCTGCCCCTTGGGTGCTGGCTGCCATTCAGCACAGCAGCCATGGCAGAGTGGGGAGAGTTGGGCTCCCACCGGACAGCACCAAGCTAAGGGCAGCCAGAAACACATGCACCCCTGCAATGCGCCATGCCATTGCAATGCTCCAGGCCAAACAAATGGTTTCAGCATCCACATGCAGCTCACACCCCTCATCATAATAGGGGAGCTTGAAATTGCATTTATGTAATGAACTCAGTTCAGAAACTATGAGGGAGCTTTGTGGAAAATCTCAGAAGAGGTGACCCAACTGTTGGCAGAAATACAAAACAAAATTCAAAATCTTAACTGCAATTAATTTGCAGAGAGTTTGTTCTAATTCCTTGACAATCTGATTTTTTTTTTTTCCAGGCACTGGAGGATTACACTTCTCAGCTGTTGGAGGAAATCCAACAATTTCCTGTTTCATCCATCTTCCTAGCCCCCCCAGCATATCTAAAGTCACATTAAAGGGGATAAAAATGAAGCTTGGCTATTAAACCATCCTACAAAATCCATCTGTTTGTGACCTGCACTACATAACAGCAAAGATTTAGTAGGCTCTTTGAAGTCAATGAATGTTCAACAGATATATAATTAGTGACATTTAAAGATAAGCCAAGCTGTTAACAATATGAATTAAGTTCATAAAATATCAACAATAGTGAGAGGGGGTTTATTGTGTGAGGTCAAACATCTGGGACTAAATTAGTTGGATATTGTAGTAAAATCATTGTAATACTTTGAGCAGCAAACACTTCAGCACATTCTACACCAGCTGTCCCAAGTGACTCACATGTGGTTTAAAGGTGCTGCAAAGAAAAAAAAAAAAAAAAAAGGGAAAAAAAAAAAAAAGAGGGAGAGGAAGATGGGGAGGAATCAATCTAACAGAAAAAGCATCCTGTACTGTGAGTGCTGAGACTTTCAAGTCTTACTCTTTTTTAAGTTAAAATAATGATTTCTGCATTTTGTAATTCATAGAATCATAGAATAGTTTAGGTTGGAAGGGACTTCAAAGATTCTACTTCCAACCCCCTGCCATAGACAGGGACGCCTCCCACTAGGACAGATTGCTCAAGTACTCATCCAACCCGGGCTTGAACACATCCAGGGAGGGAGTATCCACAACCTCCCTAGGCAACCTGTTCCAGAGTTTCACCACCTTCATTGTAAAGAACCCTTTCCTAACATCTAGTTTAAAACTCTCCTCTACCAGTTTAAACCCATTACCCTTCGTCCTGTCATTACAAGACCTTGTAAATAGTGCCTCCTCAGCCTTTGTGTAGGCTCCCTTCAGATGCGGGAAGGTCACTACAAGATCTCCTGGAAACCTTCTATTCTCCAGGCTGAACAGCCCCAACTTTTGTAGCCTGTCCTCATAGGAGAGGTGCTCCAGTCCTCTGATCATCTTTGTGGCTTTGGTCGTAGCTGTGGTAGACCTCTTATTAACCTTGATTAAAAAAAACCAAACACCAGAAATGTTAAAAATTAGCATTTCAAAGCTACAATCCAGGATAATTAAAATACCATCTTGCCCAGACTGTTAGTGCCATAATGGTTATAATGCCAGCAAGACCAAGCTGTTAGTGTTTGGGTGATTAAAATACCAGCATAGCCTTGTAGAGCTGAAGTGATTAGTATGTTGCCAACCCAGGCGATTAGTGTTAGCACCACCAGTGGTGTGGAATTTTATAGTTCTTTGAGAATTTAATGTAGACTCACAGTAGATGGACATCCTTCTTTTTCACTGACTATGCTTTTCATCATTGAAATATACACATATACATATTTCAAATATTCACGGAGTCAAAAGAAAAATATGGTTTGTTGGATTTGTGTTACTACAATAATGGAAAATTTAATGTTTCATCTGGGTAGGAGGAGTTGTGAAAAATTTTGATTATCAAGTAAGAATTCCAAGCAGGGAAATTAAACCAGTGGTGAGATGTATTTACCCTCTAACTAAAATGTAATTGCCAGCTTTGTCAGCCCATGGCATGCATCCCAGCCAAAGCCTGACTGACCCCATTCGCCCAGGGTAGTAGATACATTAACTACTGTGGTGTATTGCAGTGCTCTCTGCTTCCTTGAGGCAGGTGGGGAGCAGCTGAGTGAAAAGATGGCTTTGACACTAAGCTTTCAAATTCAGGAGATTGGAATTTTTACTATGATTACTACTGGGAACACTGACGGAAGGACAAAACTCTATATTAAGGGTAAAAAGGGCATAAAGATGCACTGGCAGGGACCTTGGTTCAGGCTCCCCAGTGAGGTGGGGCTATGATGAACCAGCTTTGTAGAACCAGATGCAAGAGGCAGAAGTCATGTTGCAGCAGGTAATTGGGCTGTAGTGCTCAGGCTGTCAGAGTGAAACTCAGAATTCAATCTACACTGCTTCTCAGGAATGGTATAGGATACACATATACACTGTGCACTATATCTATATATTCAGATTAATTAGTATATGTATATTAGTGCTTGCTTGCTGTTACTGCCATTGCCTCTGTCTTAATGTGCTCTCTGCTTCTGGCAGCGATTCTGCCACTGCCTTCTGCAGCATTATGCTATGCTAACTATAAGTTACCCCCACTGCTTAATAAGAAGCCCTGATGCTTTGAGCTTACCTGCCTGAAAACTACACTGCTTTGAGTTTCCCAAGAACAGGCTCTGAATGGCTCCGTGCGATAGGCCTGCATAGCCAGCGTGACATTGTGTCTTCTATCTGCCAAGGCATCCTGCCTACACCTGTGAGTTTGCCACCAAGACTGGGAAACCCTGAAAGGCACACACAGATGGTCCAAGAGTGGCCAGGACCAGGTCAGAGATTGTCTGCCTTCTCCCCCAGCATCCTTGATAGAGTCTGGGAAGATTCAGAAGCCTCAGTGGCGGACAAGGCATCAACAGAACCCCCAGAAAGTGTCTGAGTGCTGTCTGAAGCTGTAGCTAGCCCCGCGAGTCAGGAGCTAATTTTTGTGAGTAAATATTCAAAGACTCTCTCTAAGAAATTCTGTAAATAGATTCTATTGTGTCTTTCTGCTTCAGTAACAAAAAGGAGCCTCTCAAGTCCCCTGGTGGGCAAGAGGTATAATTGAAACTAAGAACCTCCTTCCAGTTTTAACATTTCCATCTGCTAGTTATTTCTTAAAGTGTTTGCCTGTTCCCTGTGTGTATAGGTAGCCAAATAAGTTTTCTGGTGAGATTTAATGTTAATAAACAATCTTCATAACTATTAACAATATTCACCTGGATATCAAAATTAATATATATTATTAATTTTGCATCATTTGTAACAACAGCAAGTCTAAATTTACAAGCATATATACAAAACATATTTACATGTATTTACAATTATATACAATTTAGAAATGATACTAAAATCCAATCTTCTCCCCTGGACACAGAAAGCCCAGAAGGTGCCAACGCCTCTCTATCCCCAGAGTATGTGTACTGAGGCACACATACACAGACAGGAACTGGCTTCAGTGAATGTCAAACATGCATAGACATAATGAGAAGTTTCTGATTAGTGAAGTGTTTCCCATGATAATCTTACAGTGATGGAACTTGTATCCTTTTCATTTTCAAGGAATACTTTTCATTTACCAGGAAGTGTAGACTCTCTTAAGGGATTAGATGTTACATGGAGCTCTCAAACAAAGTAAAGAAATAATAAAATAATGTCTAAAACAATAAGTAAAACAATGATTGTAGCAGCACCCCTAGCTCTGATGCTGTCACAGCCCTCAGGCCTCTCAGGTGCACTTTACAGCTACTTCACACTGTTTCCTGAACAGCTCATGATTCCACCCCAAGAAGGCCTTGCAGACCCATCTCATCAAAAGCATCCTACCCAAAAGCTTTCCTTCTGTTAGTCACCTAAGGCAGGTGTACAAGAAAAATCTGATTTCACAGGCCATCATCTCTAAAAGGTGCTCTGGTATTTCCTTTCCTTTAAAGGTACTTCTCATGCCTGTGTCTCCTAGGCAGTGACTGCCTGAGGGGTTTGTAGCAGAGTTGTTTCCAGGTCTCCTCTAGAAGCACTGCACTGCATTTCTACTACTCCATGAGAATATCAAATGTATAGGCTGGTACTTTCATTATTTTTTAGATTTTGACTGTCTGTAGTAACAGCTAATGACTTCTCCATAATGCCCACACTTTATTATAAACTGTTGTGGTTGCAAGGTAAAGATGAGCAGAATGATAAATATGTGGATTCCATTTATGTCTCTGTGTTTTGTTAGTCACCTTACTTTTCTGGGTCTATCTGAAGTTAGGATAAGAAGTTCTCAGTTCTAGTGATAGTTAATGATTGCTTTTTGGCATCTTGTTCATGACTTCAGATTAATTAATACTCTCACTTCCAGTTTTCTTGCCATCACTGAGTTCAGATCCACTTCGTCATGAGACTGTATGTTACAGGCTTGCCAGTTCCTCAATCATGAGCTCCATCAGAGCTAGAGGAACTTGCATTTTGGTGGACTTGGACGTTACACTCACACAGGACACTGGAGCAGACACAGCTCAATTTTCCTGTGCTCTGAACCAAAAGCTATTTAGCTGTGATTAGCACAATCCTGATCCCAAGCTATTAAGCTCTGCTGAGAGGCAAAGTATATTAGCTTAGTCTGGATGCCACATAAACACTTGGAGCAGGGAAAGATTGAGCTCATGTTGGACTGCAAAAAATCATGTAGTCATAACCGTTGCCTACATGCATGGATCTATTTCTAATTAAATTTGCAGATTGAGCAAATCTGGGGAGATTAGTGAATACACTTGAGGGCAGGACGTTTAGAAGGACCTAGACAGGCTGGAGGAACAGTCCAAGCTTATGAAATTCAATAACGAATGCAAAGTTCATTTGCTGTAAAGCCTCTGACTACAGCACAGGCTGGTTCTGCCTAGCTGAGGGCAGCTTTATGGAGAAGGCCCTGGGGAATAGTGGCCAGCAAACTGAGCATGAACCAGGAGTGACCCTGGTGATAATGAAGACAAAGAGCTTCCTGGTATGTGTGAACAGGGGTGAAGACAGAGCCAGGGGAAGTTCCTTGGTCATTAGACCACAGCTTGACTACCACATCTGAATTTGGGGCCCTGAATATGGGTGAAACATTGACTATCCAGATAAAGTTCAGCTGAGGCCACCAAGGTGGTGAGAGCTGGAGCAGCAGCCCTATGAATTGAAGCTGGAGGAATGGGCTTGTTCAGTCTGTGCAGAGGTAGCTTCAGGTGTCCTAACAGCAGGTCCCCATTGCCTAGGGGAGGTCAGTGAGGAAAAAGGAGACAAGCTCTTTCATAGCAGTGCAGGATGGGAAATGGCAGGTATATGGTAAAGAGGTTAAAACCTTTTTTAGGTTAAAGAGGTTAAAACTGGTGCACTGATTTGGGTTGGGACACAGTTAAATTTCTTCATAGTAGCTTGTACGGAGCTATTTGAATATGTGCTGAAAACAGTGTTGTTTCACTGATGCAATGTTTCACTGTTCTCAGCAGTGCTTATGCAGAGTCAAAAGTTTTTCTACTCCTCAAGCTGCTTCACCACCAAGTATAGTGCTGCACAAGAAGTTGAGAGAAGACACAGCTGAGATAACTGACCTCAGCTGACCAAAGGGATGTCGCAGATCACATGGCATTGTACTCAGCATTAAAATGGGATGGAAATTGGCAAGGATGACACTGCTTGGGATCTGGCTGGTCATCAGTTGGTTGGTGGTGGACAATTGCATTCATTTCAATAATTTTCACACCCCCCACCCTGGGCTTTAATTGCTTCTCTCTTTGTTGTTTGGGTGGATGGGGGGGGAACGCCTCCTTACAACTTTTTTTTCAAAAATCCTTTTAATCATTAAATTGTTTTTATCTCAACCCACAAGCTGCTTTCTCACTTTCACCCTTCATATTCTTCCACCCATTCTTGCCAACAGGGATTAAACCATGACAACCAGATAGAAGTTTTTCCCTACGAGGACACCCAAGCTCAGGCACAAGTTGCCCAGAAACCACTTTCCAGATCTGGAGGTTTTCAAACCCTGACTGGATGAAGCCCCTGACTAATGTGGTCTGACCTCAAAGCTGACCATGCTGTGAGAGAAAGTTGGATCAAGGGCCTCCTGTGGTCCCCTCTGCTGAAACTATCCTGCAGTTATGTGATCCCGTGATCCTCCATGTCCATCCTCTTGAAAATGCGTCGCTCCAGTCCATGAAAATTTACAGAATCACAGAATGTCAGGGGCTAGAAGGGACCTTGAAAGATCATCCAGTCCAACCCTCCTGCCAGAGCAGGACCACTTATATCAGATCACACAGGAAGGCACCCAGGCAGGTTTTGAATATCTCCAGGGAGGGAGACTCCACAACCCCCTTGGGCAGCCTGTTCCAGTGTTCTGTCACCCTCATAATGAAAGTTTTTTTTCCTTATGGACAGGCATCACAGCAACAGCTCTGCTTCACTTCTGTCACATGTGCAGAGCCACTTTTTGATGTACCTTGTATCTGCCTTCTGTCCAACCTCAGCACTGCAGCCTTGGTTTGGAGAAATGGCTGAAACAATTTATTTGCAAGCTTCTTCATCCCTTTTTATGAGTAGTTCTTGATTTAAAACACTCAAAAAAAAAAAAAACCAACAAACTGAAACAAAACCACACCACAAAACAAACAAACAAAAAAATCAGCAGAACCAAACCAAAAGAAAACACTACATCTTTATTTTGCTTCTGCACAAGCAAACAAGTTAAAAAAGAATGATGAGAAAGCCTTTAACTCTCCATCAGGAAGCTTAAATGGGAATCAATGGGAATCTGGGCTATCTGACTGTAAGACAAAGCAGCACGTAGGTGCATTTTCATAAGATATTCTAGAAGATAATAAAAAACCGAGTAGAGTGTGGCTGTATATTTGTACATGATATTGTTCTTGGATTGCCTCATGGATAGTTCTGGTTATGGCTAAAGAGTTTTATTCCCAGACCAAACTCATTGTTCAGAATTGAAAAAAAAAAAAAAAGATTCTTCAGCAGTGTGACTAGATGGTCATTGTAGGTCACTTCCAAATGAGCTGTTCTGTTCTAGTTATTGCAAGTGTTGCTCTTCATATTCACACTTTAGGTAGTTTTTGAGGAAAAATAAATCCAGATAAAAGTATAAAATTATTAAGCATAAATCCACATAATTTTGTTAGCTCCACAAAATTAACATTACAAGAAGAGTGTGATGGTTTGGGAGTTACCTGACCCCACACACAATGAATTCACCCAGACTAGACTTAGCTGTCTGGAAGTTAAGGAGTGAAAATTTATATTCACAGCTTAGCACAATATACAAGCAAATATTTACAATATATTATAAATATTTACAGCTATATACAGAAATATACAAGTTAAAAGCAATACAGAAACACAATACCCCTCCCAGAAATCAGAGTCCCTGGGAGGAGCTCCCAACCACCCTTCCACCTTCTTCCCACCCCTCTACCTTATCCCAAAGTCTGCCTTACGTGCAAGGTGAGTTTGGAGGATTGGCAAGGGGGGTCAGAAGCAGAATGACTATTTGGGTTACACAGCAGAAGCCCAGAGAGAAGACACACGAACTCTGAGAGAGAGACTCTCTGTGTTATCTATGTTTGTGTCCTTGGGTTTTTACATCTCAGCAAGCCTATGAGTGAAGCAGACATCACCATTGTTTTCTTTCTTTTCACAGCCTATAATCTGTTCCTTTTCATTAAAATATTCCAATTAGCACAAAGAGATAAAGAATTGCATCATTCCTGTCTAAGGAAGGAAGAAAGACCATGTCCCTCAGACTGGGATTAAATCCACCCAACTAATCTAGAAATTACTCAGAAAAGTATGCATTTTCTTGCAGTATGTTTTTAAAATATAGCCAGGTCCCCATGGTTTTGCCAGCATTGGCATCGAGTAATAGTCACCGCATTGTTTAATTACTTATCTTTCAATTCCACACGGCTTCGCCAGTGGGCAGAGTTCTGCTGTACTTGTGAGGGAAAACCGGACCAAAGGTTGCTCTCCCCATTTGCACCACTAGAGGTCCCCCCCGCCACGCCATCGTGGGCTGCGGCGCTGTGCGGGGCAGGCTCACTGGGCACGGCTTCACCCTGCGCATCCGCGCTTGGGGCTCGGCACCCCGTAGGCCGCAGCAGCTTCTTGGCACGCCACTTAGTCAGGATAGGGTGTCTAGAATTAAGCACCTGCCTACGAGGTTCTTATTTCTATACTATTTTTTTGCCCCTCTTCAATGAATGCATTCCAACCGGAAATACGAAGCTCCAGGGTAACATCCAGCAGAGAGCAGAGTCTGTGTGTGTAATTGAATTTGGAGTTCTTTTGCACCAGAAGGTAGTTAAAACACTGGTGCCTGCAAATTTCTGCCTTGTAATCTCATTTTTTGCAGCTTTCTATCACTGTTTCGAAAGTTATTTCTGTTGTTCTTTATTATAGAGATTCAGTTTAAAAAGCTAACAAAACTAGAAACGGGAAAAGGAAATGGCATTGAGTGAATATTTAGAATAACTCAGAAAAATATTCTGACTCTAATGAGATTTCAAATAAACCCAGCTACTGTCACATCTCTCAATTTAAGAAGGATGTTGAGGTCCTTGAATGTGTCCAGAGAAGGGCAACAAGGTTGGTGAGGGGGATGGAGCACAAGCTCTACCAGGAGGAGATGAGGGAGCTGGGGTTGTTCAGCCTGGAGAAGAGGAGGCTCAGGGCAGACCTCATTGCTCTCTACAACTACCTGAAGGGAGGTTGTAGCCAGTCGGGGGTTGGTCTCTTCTACCACGCACCCAGTGACAGAACGAGAGGGGACAGCCTCAAACTGCACCAGGGCAGGTTTGGGCTGGACGTTAGGAGAAGTTCTTCACAGAAAGAGTCATTGGCCATTGGAATGGGCTGCCTGGGGTCACCATCCCTGGAAGTGTTTAAAAAAGACAGGATGAGGCACTTAGTGCCATGGTTTAGTTGATTAGAAGGTGTTAGATGGTAGAGTGGACTCAATCTCGAAGGTCTTTTCCAACCTGCTTAGTTCTGTGATTCTGTATTCTCTCCAAAGTTACTTTTAAAATTATCATACAAGTGCAAATGTCTGGGTGCCAGCAGAGGCCCTGAGCAAATGGATGTGTATTGCATCTTCTTTTTGCACAGCGCTTTCCATATGCTTTCACCAGAGCATATTCTGAGCTGCTTTTGGTAGGCATCCAGATGACTTCAGGCATGGGTGTGCTCCAGCCAAATTGTTAATATGAATAATGATTCATGGTAGTGAAAGCGACATATATCTATGCAATATTCATGAGGATGAAAGTCTGGTTGCAGGTAGCAGTGCATTAGCCACCTTGTTGGTGGTTGTTGGTCAATGTAGCATCTCAATGATTGTCATGCATATTTTGTAAAAACAAAAAAAAGAAAAACATATATAGCCATGTGAGTGACCAGCTCACTGCAACTTAATCATCATTGCAGAAAGAAGTGGCAAGGAACAGGTTGGCCTGGACGTACAGTTAGAAAAAACCAAGGGCTAAATCTGGTAAGATTGTGCCCCAGCCTTAATTCGACAAAGCATGCATTTAATTTTAAGTTCATAAGCGATTCATTAACATCAATATGGTTATTCTCATGTTTGAAACTAAGCACCTGTAAAAATGCCGTAAAGGATTGGGCCTCTCCCTTCAATACCCTTGGAGTGTTCACACAATAGTGCCCTTTGTAGTGTTTGAAAATCTGGTTTCTCAGCTTCCTTTGCCTGCAGTGATACTGCATAATATGAGAAGCAGGTCATTTTGGGCCCAGTCCTGCTGTGAGATAACTTAGGCAGATGTCAAAGCTGTGAAGAGTCTCTGTAGCCCAAGCCTCTTAAAGCCTGTTTGTGCCAACTACAGCAATGAATCCAGGTGCCTGTGGCATTCTTCACCCATCAAAGTATGGTAAAACATCTTCAGCATGGTAATTCAAGATAATTGCTGCATCAGGTGAACAGCTTTAGCTTGCATAAAACTTATGTATTGCCTTGTCATGACAAAATGCCATTTACTTCCAGCCTCCAAAATTCTGTGACTGCTGATTAGGACAGTGTAAGAATACAGACCTGTAGACTTTAGACTTAAATCTTTTCCTAAGTGTCCTAAAAAGCTTGTATATTTCCCATATAGAAAATGTCCCATACATATACAGCATTGTTACCAAGTGAAAGTGCTGAATTTGTCTGAATGTGAAAGTATAGTGCCTTGGTAGAACACCTCAGCACTGTGCTGCCATACACAAAGCAGGGTGCATGTATTTGCATGCAGTTACTTATGAATGGTTATGCTTTACCACTAGATGACCTAGGGGGGGAATGAAGTAACCTTGTAAGTGACTGATTAGAAGGCAAAAATGTTATTCTGTCATTAAAGAGTGACTGAAGAGGGGAATAAATTTCCAGACCAAAGATGTGAACTAAAAGAATTTGAATTACTTTCTGATGCTAAGTATATCAGGCATTTGGACAGTGGCCATCACTGCAAAACTACTGTGTGGTGAGCCAGGAGTCACGTTCATTGTGTAACTGTCACCATGGAGGAGTGCGTGAGGAGTGCCCTTCCCAAAAGGCACTAACACGTTGGTTGCATGGACTTGTGTTGGACCTCAGTCATGCAGTGTGAGAGCTATATGAAATGCCAACTTGATACCTTACAGGAGTGCCTTTAGCTATGGCATCAGCTTTTTGTTTTGCTATTAGAGAGACAGGAAAAATGCTTGTCTGTATATGTACTCCCACAAGTGTTAAATTCCATGTGCAGAAAATAGAAACTGACCATACTGAAGGGATAAGAAAGGAGAAAAAAAAAAATAAGACAAAATAAACAAGCAAGCAAACCCCCAAAATAACGGGGGAAAAAACCCATAACAAAACAAAATGAAAAAACAAAACAAACAAAAAAACCCCAAAACCCAAACCCCAGAAAACCACCAAAAACAGAAGCAGATGCCTTGAGTCTGTCTGTTTTGCACTGAAAACTTTAAATTCTTGAAAATTGTTAGTGTCTGGTGGGTCTTTCTAATGTGAAAGAAAAGTACAAGAGAGAGCTTATATACAACCACAAATTGGGGTTTTGAAGTCTAGCTTTTTCAAAAGAGTTAGCAATCATGTAGAAAGAACTCGAATCAACACATGTGTTTACATCAGCTTTGAAGAAAGGAAAGCATATGAAAACATTCTTCAGAAGGCTTTTTTTTTCTATTTGTTATTAGACCATTTATAACCACATGCATTTCTATAGAGGGAATTTTTCATATTTATTTTTCATATTTCAGTGTCTTACCTTATGAGGATTGGTGCCAGAATTGCTAAAGAAATGGGGAAGGTGTATTATTTAAAATGTATTTAACAATGAAAAATCATGCATGGAAACACATGAAAGTACGTAAATGGAGACAGAGGACACAGCTGAAGTTTTGGTAGCAGAATGATAGTAACCTTCCAGTATCTGAAGGGGGCCTACAGGAAGGCTGGGGAGGGATTATTTACAAGGTCCTGCAATGACAGAACAAGGGGCAATGGGCTTAAACTGGCAGAGGGGAGATTTAGACTGGATGTTAGGAGGAAGTTCTTTCCAGTGAGGGTGGTGAGGCACTGGAACAGGTTGCCCAGGGAGGTTGTGGATGATCCCTCCCTGGAGGTGTTCAAGGCCAGGTTGGACAAGGCCTTGAGTGACCTGTGCTAGTGGGAGGTGTCCCTGCCTATGGCAGGGGGTTGGAACTAGATGATCCTTGAGGTCCCTTCCAACCTTACCATTCTATGATTCTATGATTCTATGAATGTATGGTATAGGTGATCCTGCTCTGCAGGAGCGTTGGACCAGATAATCTTACAAGGTCCCTTCCAGTCCCTGACATTCTGCTATTCTGTGATTTTGTATTGTGTGTAGTAAGCAAACTTACTGCTGTTGAATTTAGGTATCAACAGGTTTTTCACCTGTCATTTTATTTACTCTTTTTACCCTTCTCTTCCGTAACAGGCAGACAGTGCTTCCAACACCCATGTGCCAGATCTTGTAGAGAATGTGCTTTCCATCCTCTCTTATGACCTGCTTGGCACCTTTGACTCTGGGAGTGATCCTCCTGCTGCCTTATCACATGGAGTGTAAGATTTCCTTCTCCAAAATGGATGTTTCCAGAAGTGGTGCCCCATTACCTGCAGAAAGCAACAAGTCTCTGGTTTTTAAATGTCATCTATGTTACTCCAAATCTCATCACTGCAGCAAAATTCAGCAAAATTTGGCCTTTTCTGGCTTTGGAGCATTAAGGGGAAACGTTTGTAATCATTAACATCTGTGAATTTATACATTTCAACAAATGTTTTTAAATGAACCTGCTCTCTGAAGATGCAATGTACACCTGTACTAGTGGGAGGTGTCCCTTCCTATGGCAAGGGGTTGGAACTAGATGATCCTTGAGGTCCCTTCCAACCTTACCATTCTATGATTCTATGATTCAATTAGTTGAGTAGGCATAAAACCTACAGCTACATTGAAGTTTGAGGTGCAGCTAACAGTAAAGTTTCAAATAGTGATAGAGCTTTGGCTTCAAACGCTCACAAGACCTTTCATAAAATATTCTACATCAGGCAGTAGCTTTACTGTAAAAGTTTTTAGGAGAAGCTACAGATTGTTATGCTAAAACTGGTACAGATCAGAAATAAATACACAAAGACAGTATTTGTAGGTAGAGGTAATAAAGGCCATGTTTGGATAATGTGGACCACATTATCTGTATTTGCAGACTGTATCTTGCTTATATTCGTAAATGGTCACTGCTACTACTGTAGCATTAAAGGAAGACACTGCTCACGGGCAGGATTCTCAGTCTGAAATGTCCTTTCTTTTTCTTCTTTAATAGACTCAAGAAGTTTTAAACATCTAGCAGTTCATCAGCAACCCACCCACGACGAAGCTGACATTTTATTTTGTGAGACAAACATCACACATTCAAAAAATGCTCATGAGTCTACTCTGTGCCTCTGCATATTGAAAAGAGGGGCTGCACAGGAGTTCTGTTCCCAGGATCCAGAAAATGTCTCTGGACAATGGTGAAACTATTCCAACTATTTCTCCATCACTATTTTAAAACTGCTCCTGTGCACTGAGGGCCATTTGAACGTTTGGATCCTGCTAAATGTTTGGGTCCATAGAGGACATATTTGCATCTAAGAACTGGCATTAGCACTGAAAAGGTTGGGATTTGTTTGTTGGCTTTGGGTGGGGAGGGGGCTTGTGGCTCTGCCTGAAATGCATCTAATTGCCAAGACACTCCATTGTCTGCACCCAGCTCCCTAACCAACCTGCCTGGGCATCTCTTTGGGCTCACTGTAGCTGTAGCCTGTGCCCTACCTATGGAAACCAAGGGTCTGAGGAAGGATGACTGGTATGCGTATAAGTTTCACCCCCAAATGTGATCCAGACATGGCCTTTGTGCACATCCTGAGTCAGAAACTCAAATGTTTACCAGGTTATGGTGTCTAGACATAGGCTTAGTGCTTCTGGGGCAATAATTTATGTTTTCCTGCACATAGGTTTCTCATCTACATAGTGAAGATATTAATTGTAACTGTTCATGTTGTTTGCTATCAGTTTGGAGTAAGAATAGTCTCCTAACTTCTCTGTTGGAAGTTGAGACATAACCACATTGATTTCTGATTAAATCTCTAGCCATTATTATAATTAATACATGCACAAGATTTTTTTGCAACGTATTAGGGCATCTATGCAGCATATCATACTGTCAGAAATCAAAAGAGAAGATAAAACAGAAGCTTAATCTCTCAGGGATAGGCAGTGCATGCTTCTCTGCTACACACCTGACTGTGGTGATGACTATGATGCCACACACCACATAAATCCAGAATGCTTACAACAAAACTGTATGTTGCACCATCTGTTCTCACACAGCTTCCTTTCTTAACTAAAATAACTCCAAGTGAAATGCAGACTTTCAAGCAAAGAAACCCTTCAACCAGCATCCAGTTTCAATGGGTTTATATTAAAACTGTATGAAGAGAACTCCAGCAGGAATTCAAAAGCATATAATCTGGCAGTTTCAAATTCCATACTGGAAAACGACCTATTTTTAGAGACAAATGAGAATTTCTTCTTCACTTTAAAGCTGTACTATTTCTGGAGCTCCAGCCAGCTGCCTTCCCAGTAGTAATGTAGTATAATAGTAACTACAACCTGTGAACATTGGCCTTCACACAAGGGCTTGCAACTTTAAGAAGTCATTGCCAGCAGTCGTTTTCTGTTGCTGCAGCAATGGCATAAACTACACTCACCTTAGGTGAAGGTAAGTTAAACTTTTGGCAACAAATGTTGAGTTAGGAATTATTCTGGGTAAATAAATGCAATGCAAGTTATGAAGGAAAGAATGTGTGCCTGGACACCTGTTTTTCATTTATAACAGTGGATTACGTTCATCTCATCCTTAAGGCAGGAAAAGCATCATCTAAATCCATCTGTGAAAAGCTGAATAAATGATAATTTATGCAAGAATGCATAAATTCCCTTTCAACTAGAAGTAAGCAAAATGGGTCACTGGTAATTAAATTATTGATTAACTTGGTCTGCCACCCATTCCACTATGCAAACTGATGTTTATTCATTTAGACAACACATCTCAGCACCCTTTTGAGTACAGAAGCCCTGACTGTTTGAACTGGTAGTAGCCTCTTAGCTAATATGTGAATATTGTTTTCAAAGTTTAATACTTGTTGGGCCAGAAAGAAAAAGGACAAAACATGTGAGTTTTAATGCTGTAAACAGGAAAACTTTATGGCCATCTAAAGTGCAGCCTTGCATATTCTCTGACTTGGTGGTTCTCATGACACATATTCAATGCGTCAGTTGTTTTATCAGCAAGCAAATAAGAACTGTGTGCCAGCCAGGACCAGATAAGACCTTCCTGATCACTTACCATGTGTAAGGGGCATGACCTCCTTTCATGATGGCAAATGAAGATCTGGAATATATAAAATATGCAGCATTAGAGCCTTTAACTTTGGGAAGCACCTTGTCTACTAGCCTAATGAACCCCATTTGGTTCATCATACAGAAAGGTTTTGTTACAACTGAAACAATGAGGCATGTATAAAAGAAGAGGGAAAGAGTGGGTACCAGGTTACCACCCATATGTACATGCACACACAAGTGTACATGCACAGAGGAGTGGCAACTTTTTGTCTTTCCCTACATGAAGAGCCTGTAGTTATTTCCTTCACCTAACATACACCATCTGTATTATACTGATGTTCCTAATTTATACCTGAAGAATGTGCCTTCAAGCAGTAACTCTGGCAAAAATAAGTACATGTTTATAAATATTTCCAAATTAATATCAGTATAAAAAATTTGCATTCTTAAAACAACAGTGAAGTAGAATGTCCTGGTTACAATATGACTATGTAATGATTTTCTCAACAAAGGGTTAAAGTTTTCAAGCAAAACAATCATTGTCATATGACACAATTGGCTCCAAAAATAAAAATAGTTAAGGCAAGTCCATCTTTATGCAATTAAGTATGTAATTCCTTAAATAGCTGTATTTGAGCAGAAAACATTAATTCTCTTAATGCACAAAATTATCCTCAAATTAACAAAAAGGAAGAGGAACCCAAAAGGCAAATAGAAAGTGTTCTGTATAAAAAGTCTGCCTCTGTTTCACTGTTTCCAGCTACACTAATCCTATTTTTTCCTCACTAGTTTCTGTATTATTAATTGCCAATACAGTCGCTCATCTTCACAGAATTGCAGAATCGCAGAATTAACCAGGTTGGAAAAGACCTTCGAGATCGTCGAGTCCAAACTATCACCTAACACCTTCTAATTAACTGAACCATGGCACTAAGTGTCTCATCCATTCTCCTTTTAAACACCTCCAGGGATGCTGACTCCACTACATCCCTGGGCAGCCCATTCCAATGGCCAATCACTCTTTCTGTGAAGAACTTCTTCCTAACGTCCAGCCTAAACCTGCCCTGGTGCAGTTTGAGACTGTGTCCTCTTGTTCTGTCACTGGGTACCTGGTAGAAGAGACCAACCCCCGCCTGGCTACAACCTCCCTTCAGGTAGTTGTAGAGAGCAATGAGGTCTGCCCTGAGCCTCCTCTTCTCCAGGCTGAACAACCCCAGCTCCCTCATCTCCTCCTGGTAGGGCTTGTGCTCCATCTCCCTCACCAGCCTTGTTGCCCTTCTCTGGACAGATTTAATTACAGAAATCTAGACTACAAAACAAGAGGAATATAATAGTTAATCAAACACTATAGAAATAGAAGCACTTGATTCATGGCCTTAAGGGCACTGGGAAAATTTCAGATGGGAGGTTTATCTTGCACATCATATTACATAGTGTAAAATTTGAATGGAAATAATGAGCGAAAGATTTAAGTGATACCAAAGCAACTTCAGCAGCATCTCAAGTGTCTTATTTTTGCAAATCATCTGCAAATAAGGCCACTGCTTTTTTTTTTTATTATTATTATTTATTTATACACCCTAATTTTACCTGGATGTCTTGCTGACTTACCCGGTTCTAGGTGCTTGTTCCAGTCCTTGGATTATATCAAAGTGAGAAGCCAAATACAATTTCTGACAAGTATAACTCGGTGAGACTGTTTTAAGAGAGACCCTTAGAGGGGTTCATTATTTCCTCCAAAGCACAATTTGCAGCTGCCAGTAGCTGACTGAAGACCTTCCAAATTTTTCCTTTTTGTTGTGGATCTTTAGATATCATTGTTTTTGTAGATATCTGTCCAACATGTCTTGACAGCTACTTGATCTCTTATTATCTGATAAGAAAATGTAGAGTAATTTACTGTTATTAATAATAAACTCTCTTAAGTACTACTTTGCAAACAGAGAAGCAAAGCTTTCTTGCATGAAATGAGCAATGTACGAGTATGCCCTGACAAGTTTACCACCTAATACTGGGAGCCTTAGAAAGAGAAAAGCATGAACTGTTCTTATGCCCCTATTCAGAGAATAAAAGCAAGAGAAAAAATCAGGCAACTGGTGTGGGAAAGAAGAATAGAAATTAAAAATAATGGGAAGAAAGCTGCTATAACAAATGGGTTTTAAGAATGAGTATAAGAGAAAAAACAACCGTTGTGGTTTCGTTTGTGCATTTTTGCATTTTTGCCTTCATTCCAAGGATTCCTGATGGCTTCACTCCAGGTGATTCTGTGCGAGTGAAGATAAAAGGGTGCTGAGCTTTGCAGCACATGGTGCTCAGTTCTTCTCTGAGCTCTCTCAAGCTATGCATGCAACCTGACTGTCTGGCTGCTTAAGCTTCTCTCTGCCTCTTCACATCATGCTTCCCAGTGCCCACAAGGCTGGGAGCATGCCCTGAGGTACACATTGGTCTAGGAGTACAGATATAATAAAGAGGGATGAATTGTTGGGGTGTTTTTTGGTTTGCTTTTTAAAAAGTAGACATAGAAAAGGCAAAATAAAGTTGATTCTGCCACTTTTCCTGCAGCTGTACTGTGGCTCGTAAGCATGTCTACATAGTTTGGTACCAACCATTGCACATCTGCTCTACCCATTTCCCAAGTCTGGCAAACCATGAAGTTGTCTGTACTAACTAAGCCCCAAGTTTAAGGTAATAATTTGCACTGAGAAGCAATATTAAGCAGCTCATACTGCACTAACATGTTTGCATGGTTGTTAGTTTTGAGCTGACCCTTGTCTTGCAAGCTTTCTCTAGTCTTTATGGATGAATTTCAGTTGTGGCACAGATGGAGATAGATATATATATATATAATCCTGTACTAGATGAAAAGATTACAGGAAAAGGGTCTACAGGACATTTTATTCAGAGCAGCTCACAGACTTACCACAAAGGTCTGAACCCCACTGCTTAGCTTGCTGCATGATGCTACAGCCTCAAGTTGTGACCTTTGGAGTGTATGTGTCTGTGAAGCCAGGGATCCCCACAGCTGCACAGCTTACCTGGCAGACTGAAACAGCAGAAGTGAAGGTCTAAGTCTGCAAATGCTGAGTCGCAGGTTGCTCTCCCCTAACGTCTCTGTGCTGTGCCTCTAACATCACTGCAGGAATATTTGTGATCTATGTGCTACCTGATGTGTAGCACAATTCAACTAGAGCAGAAGCCTCCAAGGGAAAAAACAAAAACAGCCAACCAGAAACCCCCCACCAGTTATCAGATGCTTTTATGACATAATATTTCAATATCTTCATGGACTAAGCTAAGTGAAAGTAAAAGGGGTGCTTGCTGCAATGCTGCTTCAGCCATGAGGTTCCTGCAATTCACCATTGAGGTTTGTAAGATCTCCTGTTAATACATTGCTGTGCCGGATCCCAAGCTAAGACTGATGGAATGAAATAGCTTGTGCTGGGACCACATTTCCAAATGAAGACATAAGTGCCTAAGTCTTTGCATTAAGATTACATCTAAACATTTTTTACAGATCTCAAACTCTTTGAACTTTAAAACTTTACAATAGCATAATTGATTTTAATCTTTTTTGAAACACTTATCTGGTATATGAAACTGGATACTCTATACTGTGATTCAGCCCTCAGGCTTTAAAAATTGTAATGCAGGTTCTTAAAAAAAAAAAACAAAAACAAAAACAAAAAAACCCAAGAAATGTAAAATCAAATAGGTTATATCTAATGACAACATTAGGCTTCTCAGTTTATAGTTTCATTGCTGCAATTAATATATAGTCCCTGTGCTTGAGGTAAAAGGTGCCCACAATCGTGAGAAGAACATTTTTCCAACATAACATGAAGAGATATTAATAATTGACTTAACTGAAAAATCATATTGGCTAGGGCACTAACTCAGCTGTACAGGACAGGTCTGCAGCACTTCTGTTGTGCCTATGTCATTTTAGCACCCACTGATGCTAAACCTGTGTGCTGGTTTGAGGCTAATTAGAATATTTTAATGGAGAAAATTACACTATAGGTTGTGAAAGGAAAACATAGTGATGTCTATTTCACTCATAGGCTTGCTGAGATTGTTTGGGAAAAACAACTCAAAACATTAGATAAGGCAGTCTCAGTCTGTCTCTCTCTGGGGGCACAGCATCTTGGCTGGTCTGGCTTCTGGCTCCTCTTTGAAGATTAATCTTCATTAACTACTTGTCTTCTAAGCCCCCTGGCCGATCCTCCTAATTCACCTTGCATGTAAGGCAAACCTTGGGGTAAGGTATAGGGGTGGGGAGAAGGTGGAAGGGTGGTTGTGAGCCCCTCCTGGGGTCTCTGATTTCTGAGAGGGGTGTTGTGTTTCTGTATTACCTTTAACTTGTATATTTCTGTAACTATTCCTATATATAGTGTATATATCTGCTTGTACTTTGTGCTAAACTGTAAATAGATCTTCAGTCCTTAACTTGCAGATGGTTGAGTTCTAGTCTGGGTCATTTTACAAAGTGTGGGGAGTGGGGAACTCCCAAACCGTGACAACTTGGCAGAAGAGCACAATGCTTGGGGCACCGTGTGTTGGTTTGAGGCTAATTGGAATATTTTAATGAGAGAAATTAGATCATTGGTTGTGAAAAGAAAAATAATTCATTGGTTTCCTGAGAGGGATAAAAAGCTAAAATGTAAATAATCTTCCCTCATTCTGTCCTGGGATGTTTCCCTATTCACTCCACTTTAATCTCCCCACTAACAAGTAACAACGTAAGCTTTGCTGCTTTTGTTTTTGTTTGCCAGTTTGGGACAGGAGACAGAGAGGGGGAAAGAGGGGGTAGTTTTCTGGGCACTTTCATTGTCTAGGAGGGAGTTTGGATTTCTGTATTCTTTCTAATTTGTATATATGTATGCCCAGGACTGGGTTGCTGCCTGGGCTGCATGCGCACACTGCAGGCTCATGTTGAGCTTTTCATCAACCCGGACTCCAAGGTCCTTTTCACAACATATGTACACACAATACATTGTGTTTATATGCTTGTAACTTTTGCCATGATGTAAATATAGTTTCATCTTATTTCCAAGCCGTCTGAGCTGGTCTGGTAAATTTCAGTAGTGGGGAGGGGAAAGTTCCTAATCCACATCACAACACTATGGCATGATGCCACACAAATGTTTAGGTGCTGGGGCATGAATCAAATTCATAGCCCAAAGTGAGATGTTGAAGTGTCCTGTTGGAGTATGAATCATCTACAAGTGTGATCCTTACATGTCAGTGCACTGACTGCATACCCAGATAAATGGACTGTTAAGAAATGCAGAGAGAAGAGCAGGTCTCAGTGTCCTCCCTGGGGGCCTGACAGTGCAGCACCCCACTGCAGGATCTGCTCCTAGACAACTCCAATTCAGACTCAGGCAGTATGGCTTTAAGAGACTCCTTGACATGCCTTTTCAAAACCAGTATGAAACCTCTAAAATATCAACCAGATGATGACTTCTGCACAATAATGTGACACCACAGCACCCCTTCAAAAATTGTGAGATATTTTTTATTCCTTTTTTTTTTGTTTGTTTGCATTATATAAATATGTCCCTAGTCCCATGGTCCTATCTTGCACTTTTAAACCTTACACATCTGCCAAAGAGAATATCCAAGTGTTACACAGAATGACTTCAGCAAAAAAAACCCCAAAACCCCACAATAAGTCTGCAGCTACACAGCTTTTGCAAAATTAAGCTGTTCCATATTCATGTGTTTATGTAAATGCTTCTGTTATGTCCATTGCATCACGTAATAAAATTACTGATGCACTCCTTAGGAGGTGTGAGATCCATCTTCCATGTTTCCACCAGTCCAAGCGCATTTAAGCACACTTTTCTCACAAGAGAAGTCTCACCCACAGACTACATGTCTGGTGAATTAGGTGACCAGTAGGATGTCCTTTTGTTAAAAGAGACAACAAAACAGTTGTTTTAATTTTGTTATAATGTTGGATCATATTAGCCCATCTTTTGGGCAAAAGGATTAAGAACTTTAATGGACACACTGGGACAGACTTGCTGCTTCACCTACCATCAGTGAAGTAGAGCAGGAGACTATAGAAAAGTAGTTACAGCTCCCTGAAGCTCTGCCTAAATTTAGCCTGCTTAGGGAGGCCTGGAGCCTGGCTCACTCTTGCTGGAGAACAACCATCTCTCATGAGATCCTCTGTAATGGCAGGACTGGCTATGACGAGGAGACAAATGGGGTGGCTCGTCTGCAAAAGGCTTAACCCTTTCCCCTAGTCTTTATTCAGTGGAGGGATTTTAAGGAGCTTTCACCAAATACTGCTGCTCCACTCATCCAGAAATTCTGAAGGTGAGAAAGCAGTAGAAGCACTCAGGTGAATCCCTGCAGGGCTCACTTGGCCCATGCCGGCACAAGTAGGTGTAATTTCTACCTCATGGGTCAGCAGAGGTGAAGCAGGGAAAGGATTCCTCTTCTGCTTTTAGGGCAGGAAAAAACATAAATTGCAAACTGACTGTAATACCTCCAAAAGGTAGCTCAGATATATTCACACCATTTCCACGCTGCAGACCTTAAAACTGATCAAAAACAGAGACAATTAATGATTCATAAGGAGCAATGGGAGCCAAACCTAGAAAATATGCTGAAACATCTTTTTATTTATGTGTTTTCCCCACATTTATTTTTCTATATTACTCATTTGATGGTTGAAGCACCAGGTGCCAGTCAAGAGTGAGATTAAAAGATACAAAAATAAAGCTGCAGTTTATTCATTTGAAGATCCAGTTGCCGCTCTAACGTGAACCAACATAATTCTGACTACAAAGCATCTCACAGGTTTTGGGGCACAGAAAATAAACAGTGCCGAGCACAAACACTATGAAGATTTAATTTTACCCCTTAGTCTCTTATTTAATTGTTTTGAACTGGAATAGAAACAGCAGCAAAAATTCCTGAGAGATTAATTCAATCTCCCTCTCAGATATGTGGCTATTTCCCTGTTACATGACACTCTCCAACCTGTCATGTACTGCCTTCACTCAAAACCATTTATAAATTGCTAGCAAGGTGGTGAAAGGGAGCTGAACATTTTCCCAGAATGGTAGTTACATGTTTTAATAGAGATTTCATGATCATTTTATGGACACATTTAATAGCAGGGCAAAATAGCTGCCTTTGACATCTGGAAACATGTTCATTTACTAGGAGGTGGTGCAAAATTCATGCATAACATTATTTTATCCCAAATTAGGCTGACAATTGACAGCACCAAGATTTCACAGATTTTTTGATAATTTCATAGCTATTACTATAATAGACATAATACTGTAGGACGAAGTCAATGAGGCCTAAAGGAAACTCAGGTTAGGGAAGAATAAACTGCTGTGGTCTTGACATGGACTTCTCCTAGGGAATGTGCATTGCTTAGTTTCTGAAGGGAAATCCACTTCTGATTTTTATAACCTGTATAGTTTTGGGGGTTTGAGTTTTTTTTGCAGAAAATGCATCATCTGGAGCAAACTGTGGAGCACAAAACACTCAGTTCTCCCCTTTCCTTGTGAAAGGCTGTTCTCCACAATTCACAGACCATTTCCACATGTTCCTCTATTCCCTCTTGGTACACAGAAAGCTTTCTGTGGGAATCAGAAGAAACCAGCTCCAGCCATAGGGACAACACCACTGTGGTAGCTCCTCCATGCACCAGAGTCCCACATCTTGACCATGGTGGGACAAAGACTTAAAATTCAGATTTTCCAAGTCCCTTCACAATTTTTGTTTATATTTTTGTACATACCTTAATATTATTTCTCCTTAGATCAAGGTCTCCTACTGTTTCATCTTCTTTTTGGGGAAACTTAATTATATTATGCTATTCAGTGATGAGATTTATATGTCAGTGACTGAAGAAGGTACCTTTAGTATATCTCAGTAGAACTACTGCAGATGCAAATCCTATCACCATGTATAAATACTTGTAGCAAAAGGAGAGAAGGAGAGATGTGATTAATAAAGTATCTGTGGAGTGTAATGAGAAAAATACAAGGTGTAATGAAATTGTTAACTTCAACAAGGCCAAGTGTAAGGTCCTGCACCTGGGTAGGCACAATCCCAAGCACAAATCCAGGCTGGGTGGTGAATGGCTGGAGAGCAGCCCTGAGGAAAAGGACCTTGGAGTCTGGGTTGATGAAAAGCTCAACATGAGCCTGCAGTGTGCACATGCAGCCCAGACAGCCAACCGAGTCCTAGGCTGCATCAAGAGAAGCGTGGCCAGCAGGGCAAGGGAGGGGATTCTGCCTCTTTACTCTGCTCTTGTCAGACCCCACCTGGAGTACTGTGTGCAGTTCTGGAACCCTCAGCACAGGAAGGTCATGGAAGTGTTGGAGTGGGTCCAGAGGAGGGCCACAAAGATGATCAGAGGGCTGGAGCAGCTCTGCTATGAGGACAGGCTGAGGGAGTTGGGGCTCTGCAGCCTGGAGAAGAGAAGGCTTTGAGGGGACCTGATAGTAGCCTTCCAGTATCTGAAGGGGGCCTACAGGAAGGCTGGGGAAGGATTATTTACAAGGTCCTGCAATGACAGAACAAGGGGCAATGGGTTTAAACTGGCAGAGGGGAGATTTAAACTAGGTGTTAGGAGGAAGTTCTTTCCAGTGAGGGTGGTGAGGCACTGGCACAGGTTGCCCAAGGAAGTCGTGGACGCTCCCTCCCTGGAGGTGTTCAAGGCCAGGTTGGATGAGGCCTTGAGTGACCTGTACTAGTGGGAGGTGTCCCTGCCTATGGCAGGGGGTTGGAACTAGATGATCCTTGAGGTCCCTTCCAACATTACCATTCTATGATTCTATGATTCTATGATCTCTGCAGTCCAGGTAGGAAAATACAATCCTCTTGTAGAGCTTAACGATGCATCTATAAAAGACTCAATTGTGAAGCCCTGAATTAGAAGAAACTTGGCATCTGCATCAACTTTGCAGAATCAAAGTTCACACTGAAAAGAGGTTCCCTTCTTTCAGCTTTCTTTTTTTTTTTTTTTCCTTTCAGCCCTCCATTACCCTGAACTCACTACAATGCAGTCTTTTTAACTTGTTTGTTGCCGCTATGCAGAAAAGGTCTGCTGAAAAAAACCAAACCAAACCAAAAACCAAAACAGAACATCAAACTGAGCAAGATGCAAATAAAAATGACATCTGGTTTCACATGTTTTAAAGTGCCTGGCTTTTCGTGTGTATAATTTTTTAAATTACTTAATTTTAAAACCTCAGACATTAAAAAATATCTTCATTGTGCCACAAAAACTAGCACAAAGGCAAAGGATAAAGAAACCAGCTTTCTAGAGGAACAATTTTTAAAGCTTTTTTTCCCACTCTGATAAGCAGCTGCAATAATGAAATAGTTAATCAGCTGTATGATATGCACCCTCTGCATGTCTGTTTTAATCTACATTTTTAAAGGGAATCAACATTTTTGTGCTCTTGCCCTACTTGCTCCCCAGGTTATGCTCTACTCTCTTCATTCTGCATGTGTTTTGCTGCTGTCACAGAAGAGTCACTGAGAGAAGTTAAGACCACTGAGTCACTGATACTCCTGAGTCCAAAACCGCAGACTCTGGGAGAAAATAAACCATTCAAGTGTTACCTGCAGGCACAACTGACCACTACAAAACAACAAGGTTTTGTGGGTTGAGTCCACAACATTTGTTAAAATACAATCTTGAGATCATAGGAGAGATGATGCATGTGTTTGTCTCAGTATATAAAACTCTGTTGTACTATGGTCACATTTGGTACAGAGAAGACATGAGAGTAGAAAACTATTATCAGCCATTTTCCCACTTCTTTTAACCCAGGCTTCTTAGTGGCCAAACTAACCTTCAGTATCACTTTTGATGAAGCCTAACTCTACAGAGTTAAATCAAAACCAGAAGGGCAGATGCCACTCAGGCTGTCCTGTGTCCTTGGGATCCTCACTCCAAGAGGAACACACTTCTTCAAGCTACAGAAGTCCCCTGATAGCTTTTTTGAACACCATGTGCTATCTGCTAATGCACAAGGCTGAAGTGAAGACCAAGGGAATTAACCCTGATTTGAGTTTGTATGACTTGCAGTCCTGTGAGGTTTCTGCAGGAGAAAGAAACTGCACATGCCTTGAGGCAGAGCATGGCTGAGGCAGGAAGAGGGAAGTGGCAGTGACAGCCAGTCACAACCCTCCTCAGCTGCCACCTCTCCACAGAGATGATGGAGCTGCAGGAGCCACAGACCACTTCCAGAGCTTGAGTCCCTCCTGCTGCATGGGAGTCTCATGGAAAAAAAAAAAGGCTACTCATCCTCAGTTAACAGGCAGGCTGGTCATCTCCTGGGGCTATGTTTCCTGCCACAGCAGGGTGCAACCTACCAGTCTGCCTGTCATGCAAAGACATAATTTGCTCTCCTTTGCAAAGCAGAAGCGCCTTTGATCCAGAGCCTGGATTAAAATCCAGCTTTGAAGATTTGCTAAATGCTGCTACATTTAAAACATTCCTATAAATTAATGTAAAGACCCAACAGTTACATTAGGGGGGGGGAAAAAACCGCCTAGCTTTGCAGCTGCTTTGCTACAACCTTCTTCCACAGAATCATCTGGTGGAGGAGGATCCCTTTGCAACCTCCAGATACAGGATGTCCTCATCCTCATTTTATCTTGGGACACCTCAGGTATGTCCCAGAATACAGACTGAAAATTACTTCCCTAGCTGAATCCACACCACCCCCAGAAGATGTGGGGTCAGATGGCCAACATGGAGCCATGACCAGGCTGCAACCAGAGATTCCCACACCCAAGCCTGGTGCCAGCAAGACAGATTAAACTCACCCCTCCATGAGTGTCAAATATAGCCCAGGGTCATAAGCAGCTCTTTTACAGAACGGTGCAAGTAAGCGATTGTATAGCAGACATGATTCTTTGTGCTGCTTTGGAGTACTGCTTTGGGGTATTTTTGCAGTCCCTTTGATTACAGACACTTTAAAAACAGACGAGGATGCTTTAGTTCATTGCTATGCCAGCTCTGTACATCCTTGTGACTGATAACTGTCATGTTAATGGCACTCACCTGAAAGCAAACTGCCAAATTAGAATAAGGCCATTACAAGTTACTCTAATATATACAGGTGGATGTAAGAAAATGTATTAAAATATATTCCTAGGAAAACACATAATTAAAAATAAAAAGATGGCATACAGGATAATTCAGGAGTTGAATGACCTTACAATCTAACCCAGTACAAATGCACAACAAAGTCTTACATATGCTGATCAGCTAAAGAACCATTACAGAATTCTACCAGCTTTTAAAAACGTCTTAGTTTTATCTGTTATTCCTCTGCAGACACAATTCATAAGAGATTTGTGCTGAGCAAAATATCATGGCCACTCTATACAGTCCTTTATGTGTCCTCAACACTAATGCAAGTGATTTGCACTTTGCTCAGACAGAGGGACTGTGCCTTTGAATATTAATATACTGATGTCTTTCCCCATTACCACACATCATACACAGTCTCTGACTGTTCTTATATCTTGTATATACATTTATACTTTTCCTTCCAATCATTTCTTATACACAATTTTTAAATGATAAGGTTTTCTCAGAAGATAAATATTTTTAGTGCTATTTTACATACTTGGCTCCTTTTACATCTCTGTTTGTCTCACAAGATCCCCAGTCACCTGCCCAGCCCTTGCTCCCTCTCTGAGGCTACTTTTTGTTTGAAATGGTTGCAATGTATAATTTGTTTCTGATTATAGCTAATTCATCTCATTCTACACAGACAAAGTGTTTTTTGTTAGATTAATATTTAACCAGGCCAGAAACTACTGAGATCATCTAACCTAACTCTCTGGATAATAATGGCCACAGAACTGCCTTGAATTAACTCCCCTTTCAACTGGAGGAGACCTCTAGAAACACATATGAACTTGATTTAAATGATTCCTATGATGGTAAATCTACCACAACTTGTGATAAACTGTTCCAGAGTTTAATTAACATCTCTATTAAAAATGTGTGCTTTATTTGTAGTTTACATTTATCTGTTTCATCTTGCACCAACTGGATGTTATTAAAGCCTAGTTCGGTTTAGAGTTCAAAAAGCCTTTTCATAGTGAGTTTCTGGTTTTGATATAGGTGCTTACATATTTGCTGACTTTCTCACCCTGAGGCAAGTTTTTGAGGACTCTGGTCCTCTGGTCCACAACCCTTCACCTTCCTGACATGTAGAAATGGGTCCCTGGAACTTTTTTTTTTTTTCTTTCTGAACTACCATCTGGAGCCACAGTCAAAATTTTAGTCTGAACTTTTAGTCTATATTCCCCCACTCACACACCTGAAGATGGAAATTGTCTTTTGCACCGAAGTATCATTTACAGTTGATAATCCTCTTGAAAGCTTCCTACATAGTGGACCAAGACAGGGAGACACAGGACACAACCAATGTCTATCAGGACACCATTTATGAATTTAACTGTTACTACTAGTAGCATCAAGTTGCTCTTACTTCAGACACATGTTTGCAATCACTCCTTGCTGCACAACTGAGGCAGCAATTGGGAGGTGAGTCGTGGTGGTTTACCCAGAAGCAGAGGGTCATGCCTGAGGCTCCTGATAGACTTTCACACACTACTCAGCCTATAATTTTTCTCTCTTCAGACTCTTGTTTTCAGGTCACTAGTTCTGCAATGGTGCATAAAGGCCCCAAAGAGTCTATGCACAAGGACTCACTCAAGAGAAACGTTTGTGCCATCTCATCATGATGCTCAGGCCTTCTCCAGAATCTCTCCTTGCCAAGGCACTCTCCTGTAATTATGGTCTAAATACTCCCTTCAGCATAGGACATATCAGGGTGCCCTATTGCAATTTGCTCCCTCCCCAGGCATCTCAATGTCAAAATCAAGTTTCTTGTAAGAGAACTGAGAATCACTTTTACATTATATTTGGCACAGAGCATCTTGATGCTAAATATTCAAATATGCCTAACAGCATAGAAATGTACAGTTTCAGTGCTTAAAGGCATTTTTGTATTCGAAATGTTCTACTTTCCCCCAGAAAAAGTTGGAGTGAGCTTTACATATCTGAGTCTATTACAGGTTTTTAATCTCCTTTTATCTTCATCTATGATCAGGGCTGTAAGTAAATCACATTTGTCTTATAATTCATTGGAACTTCTGAAAACTTTGACATTTGAAATATATCAAAACTGTCTTTAAATAGTGTGTCTTGGGGTTTTGAACTGGGAAAATATCACATTTTCATATGGTACTCTGTAGACTGTTTTATATTATATTATTTAATATTTGTACATCAAAGCAATTTTATATTTAGAAACAAGAACATAAAAAAACCCTCAGCAATAACTGTCTGCTACTTCTGTGAACTTTAAATACTTTAGACAGGAACAAGTTAAAACAAACTAATCACTTAGACCCTCAAGTAAAGTCTAATGAAATCAGCAAAAAGCCTACCTCTGACTTCAGTGTCCCTTAAAACTTGGACTGGATTACTTCATTCCCAAGTTTTAAAAGAATTTAAAATAAGTGAACAAAGTAATTCCCTGTTATACAGACTAGTTGTTTTACCTGATGATCAAAAGTTGTCAGTTAAAACCAACCAAAGAAACCTCAAACCAGAACAATTGAGCTTGGCAAATAGAGACCAAAACTTTACTTACCAACTGGGACTTCAAAACCAGCATTTCTTTCATGAGTGCTTTTTAATTCTCATGAAATTGGAATAACCAAATCAGAACAACTCCTATGAAAATAAGTAAGCAAATAAACAGTGCCCCATGTTCTCACTGAACAGTTTTGAATAGAAGAATTAGAACAAAAGCCTTCAAATTTGTCATAAAAGGTTACTAAAATGAGCTAAATAGTTAAACATGTGCTGTATGCTTATGGCAAGCTTCTCTGTAAGCAGAGTAGCAGTATATGGAAAATTTACTCCAGTGCCAGTATTTTTCCTTGTGATATCCTTCAGACAAGTAATCCTCTTTTCTCTGTTTCTGATTTAGAGTTCACTGTTTTGGGGCTATCTTGGATTTATTTTCAAGTAACACTACTTTCAAAAGCTCATTAGACTGATTTAGACTCTCAGGGAGTCTGTCTGGGAGTTTGGTGCCTTAGGTGTCTCCACTGGTCAACCCTACACCCCACACACAGGCAGCAGACAAAGATCAGTACGTCAGGAGGTGTGATGGTTTGGGAGCTACTCGGCCCCCCCACCTCTATGAAAATCACCCAGACTAGACTCAGCCAGCTGGCAGTTCAGGACTGAAGCTCTATTTACAGCTCAGCACAATATACAAGCAGATGCATACACTATATAGAGGAATATTTACAGAAATATACAAGTTAAAGGTAATACAGAAACACAATACCCCTGCCAAAAAAATAAGTCCCCAGGAGGGGCTCCCAACCATCCTTCCACTTCTTTCCACGCCTCTGCCTTACCCCAGAGTCTGCCTTATGTGCAAGGTGGGTTTGGAGGATCAGCCAGGGGGGGTTAGAAGCAAAGTGGTTAGTTGGGTTACACAGCGGAAGAACAGAAGACACACCAACTCCGACAGAGAGACTCAAGTCTCTGTGTTATGTTTGTGTCCTTGTTTTAATACATCTCAGCAAGCCTGTGAGTGAAGTAGACATCACCATTGTTTTCTTTTCACAGCCTGTAAGCTGGTTTTTTTTTTTTTCATTAAAATATTCCTATTAGCCTCAAACTAGCACAGAAGGCCAGGTCACCAATCTGTTTCAGGTATCCTGTTGAAAGCAGGATGAAACCCTCTATGAAAGCCCTTATTTGTTTCCTCAGGCTACTAAGAAAATGTAAAGAACTGTTTTAGCCTCCAGCATTGGATAACTGAAGGTAGGTGAGGTGAATCCTGCCAACAAAAATTGATTAGCCCAACATTCAACAGGAGCTATTTGATGAGTAACCTGTACTTGTGGGAGGTGTCCCTGCCTATGGCAGGGGGTTGGAACTAAATGATGCTTGAGGTCCCTTCCAACCTTACCATTCTATGATTCTATGTTACACAGCTGACAATAGGAGTGCAAATGGCATTTCTGAAGTCATGTGTACAAGCTAATGTCCCTTAGGAAAAAAAAAACAAACTTTTTGAATAATCATATGTTTTTATGTGAATTGAATTTCAACTTTTCACAAACAGGTTTCCATTACAGTATTGGAAAGATTTGATATCAGTATGTGCACAATATATAGAAGGAAGCAAGCACACCACAAGACTTTAGCACTGATTTTTAAAAGAATAAAATAAAATATAAAAGTTAAGGAGAAAAGAATGGACCTAGAGAGAGCATTAGAAAATCTAAATTGTGTTATAGAAAATAAGACTTAGAGTTTGGTTTATTTAAAAAAAAAAAAAAAAAAAAGTAAGCAAAGTAAAGATGAGAGAGCTTCTAAAATGGAAGATAGTGTGAGAAAGAGGCGATGGATGCTTACAGAGTGCAGATTTTCCATCCCACAGATTAGAATCGATTCTACAAGTAAATCACTATTCCCACCTCAATACACTATGATTTTTTGATAACTTCTCCCATATGTGCACATGTTTAAAATCAAACCAATTACATCACTGAAGCAGAAGATAAATTGATTTCTGGATGCCAATATAATATAAACTCCGCATCCCGAGGCACTCTGTTGACTTGGTCAATGTTTCTCCTCATACCTAGCTGACCCTGCATGAGTAGGTCACTTATCAAGAGTTATTCATGCATGAGTTTGTAGGGTATAAGGTTCTTGCAAAGAGCTATAGCAATGTGGCTTTGAAAGCACACGTAGCTTTTACACAGTAAGATAATCTTCCTACTGAGGCCTCAAGAAGTGAAGCTCATAAAATGTCGCTTCTGTTGGAGTTTTCATGTGCTCTGTAGAAAGCTGGCTATTATTTTTTCAGGAAGGACTCCAAATTTTACAGTGCATGAGTGTAAGTTGCCAGAAATCTGCTTCATGAAGCCTGTAAAATTCAGGTTACTGCTTTAAGAAGAAGGTTAAGTATGCATTCAGTAATGCTGTTTCAGTGCTATCTGATAGTGAACAGTTTTTATTCCATCTTTTAGTCTGTATTTCATCTTTACCACGCTGTGGACTTGCCTTTTTAAGTTTAAACAAGCCTGGTACAAGGCAGATCCCATCTCTCAACATTATTATTTCTGGCTCTCTCTGTGACCTCAGGAAGACAACTCTATTTCCATACAACCATACAAATAAAGCCACATATTTTCTCAAACATCAGGGCCAGAAACATTTTAAAACTAGAGTTGGGAGCTTCTCTGGAATTTTACCAAATTATTCTGAAATAATTATTTCAATAAATTCCAGTACCTTCACAAGTGTGGACACACCCTCAGAATGGAGACAACAATTCTTCAGTAAAGAGTGAATTCCACAACAAATCCTGTCCATAAATTACCACCCCAGCAAGGACTAGCAGTTGCTCTAAATCTACACATCTGGTCCTGTTTTTAGTATCTGCCAACAGATTTTGAATGCATATTTTTTGATATGAGGGGTTTTATCCTCCTTTGTGGTTCATATGATAATACTTCTGACCTATTCCTTTGTAAAACTGAGAATCCTCACGTTAAAAAGTTCAGCAATTTGGAGCATTATTACCATAATTGCTCTTATATTTAATCAGGAAGTTCCATTTGTTGTTTTCATGCCAGTAAGAACAAATTGGCTCCTTTTGCTATTTTTATATTAATAGGGATATGTGCTCTTGCTCTTCATAATCATTTTACTTTTCAGCATTTCTATTACTTTGGAAATAGAGTAAGAGTCTTCTGTTAACTGCATCTCACACCCAGTGTGCTCACCTACTACAATATTAATTTTCTCTCTCATTCTTGATTTTTTCTTTAAGTCTCCTCAGATGACTTAGGAAGAAAAAATACAAACAAAAAAAAAGAACACAACTTGTTTTCTTTCTGAAATTGGCACAAACATTTATAAGCAGAACAATGTGCCAGGTATGCAGAGAAATAAATTATAGTAATGACCTGCCACATGGCACTTTTTGTCTGCAAGCACACGCATATTTGCACGTGCATGTATGCATTTGACATTTTACCATCCCAGAGTCATGAATGTGAGTTTCAAAAAAGCTGTCCAGGCACAGAATGTCTCAAGAATGTTTTCATAGAATCGTAGAATCATAGAATGGTTAAGGTTGGAAGGGACCTCAAGGATCATCTAGTTCCAACCCCCTGCCATAGCCAGGGACATCTCCCACTAGTACAGCTCACTCAAGGCCTCATCCAATCTGGCCTTGAACACCTTCAGGGAGGGAGCAGCCACAACCTCCCTGGGCAACCTGTTCCAGTGCCTCACCACCCTCACTGTAAAGAACTTCCTCCTAACATCCAGTCTAAATCTCCCCTCTGCCAGTTTAAGCCCATTGCCCCTTGTCCTGTCATTGCAAGATCTTGTCAATAGTCCCTCCCCAGCCTTCCTGTAGGCCCCCTTCAGATACTGGAAGGCTACTATAAGGTCTGCTCAAAGCTTTCTCTTCTCCAGGCTGAAGAGCCCCAACTCTCTCAGTCTGTCCTCATAGGAGAGCTGCTCCAGCCCTCTGATCATCTTCGTGGCCCTCCTCTGGACCCGCTCCAACACTTCCATGTCCTTTTCCTTTGAACAGATTTGATATTTTGGTCAACCACTGACCAAATTAAAATGATTTTCTCAGAGCATGACTTAGAGCAGTGAAACAAGGGAAGTGTGGTGTTATTACTATAGGATCAAAAGGAAATTGTGTTGTTAGCGTGTTTCAAGAAGACATAACAAGACAGGTTTTTATTCGTCTATGCAATAGCATTTTAAGGACTTGCCACCAGGATGGCTATCGCTTTCCTGTAAGCATTTATAATCTTCACAGGAGCAAAGGCCAGATGACACATACTACATACCCTGGGATCTCAAGAGCTGGGGGAGCTCCAGGAATAGCTCAGAGAATGAAAGTGATAATAGTGCAATGGGAATTCATCTATCTTGCCATAACCCAGGGGAGCACAGAGCACACAGCTCGGTGTTGCATTTCCTACTGATACTGGGTCTCCCCATCTCCTGCTTGTTCTCCTCCTGCAGCCAGAGGCCACATTATTCATCTGTCCCATTCTAGGACAGCGCTGCTGACAGCTGTGAGCCTTGGCATAAGAAATGCATCTGAACTGCTTGCAAGTTGCAGCTGAAAGGATACAACTCTCACCCCAGGCTACGAGATATATGGAAGTGTTTAATCAAAATTGGTTTCAAAGGGTAGATGTAACTTTTGGTTCTGATGTTTGTACCTTCAGTGCACCTTTGAAGAACTGAGTAGCTGGGAAGTGCACACAGCATAAAGCACTTTCATATACCTTACCCAGTTTCACCACTTAAAGTAGTAAAATTAAAAAGTAATCAATCAAAAAAAAAAAAAAAGGTTCTTAATCACTACTCTTTGGTGGTAGGGTGGGAAAAAGTAAGAGAAATGAAACCACTATTAATATCAGACTAGCCAAAATCTCATTAAATGAACATGATCTACAAAACTATTGCACCACCTCAGTGCATTCAGGGAACTACTCGCATACGAACCAAAGCATTCCCTGCCTCCTCTGGAAAGGAGACATTGGAAAGTATCTCTGCCACTAACTCCTCTCTCAGACATTCCCAGAAGAAATTAATCAC
This sequence comes from Eubucco bourcierii, assembly GCA_013396675.1. Classification (NCBI taxonomy): domain Eukaryota; kingdom Metazoa; phylum Chordata; class Aves; order Piciformes; family Ramphastidae; genus Eubucco; species Eubucco bourcierii. Next base: position 11,410 of record VWZE01009721.1, on the reverse strand, counting down.
TCTCAAAGGTAGCCAACACAGCAAAAGTCAAGGCTAAGGGAGAATGCTAAGCTTTCTCCATAGCCCAAGAGACATCACATAAAAAGATGCAGTGGAGCTGCAGATCATTCTCTTTTTCACACAGATGGGATGTCCTTGTGCCTCAACAGACAGTGGTACATCAGCACTGCAGACTGCTGTGTAAAATAAAGATAATTCATCTTTCTTGCAGATAATTTCTTTGGATCCAAATAGCAACATAGGATGGCAGCATAGAGCTCAGTCCAGGCTAATTTGTCCTGCTCCCTGGGCCAGGCTGCATATTCAAACTGTTTCTAGTAACTAAGCTGGCTGGCACATTTCTGCAGGGTTGGCACTTGGCTGGACCCCGGAATACACAGAAACAATAAGCACCAAAGTGATTCCCAGTGAATGAGGGAGAATATGACACCTGCCCAGCTTGTGAGGGAGTCTCTGTGATAGCAGGAAGACAAAGATTACTCACCTTCACAAAGTTCTTTTAGGAGACCTGCACACACATTTCACAAACAAAAATAATTCACACAAATTTTACCAGGGAAGGAGAAATCTGGGGTATTTTTATAACCCAGAAAAACCTGCTGAAGATTTCTGAGTTTAGAGCAGCTGCATGTGTATATGAAATATTCCTAAAAGGTAGGTGTATGCATGGAGTAACTGCATCAGATTATACACACTTCCACAAAATTATATATGCATACAAAAGAGGGAGGATCCATGTATAAGAGAGAACCATAATTGTTTGCATCAAGATAGACAAAAGCTTCAGGAAATTATTTTGGCACAAGACTTGTAATGGTAAATTAAAATATAAAGATAAAACACAAAACCATGACACATCTTCAGCTTCGATAAGTCTAAGTCTTCGATAAGATATTGTAGAAAAATGTATTTATGACAGGTGGCTACAGATGCCCCACAGATAAATGACATCCAACAGACAGCAACACTTAAATCACACAAAATCAATTGCAATATTCAGAAATTTTAGCTAGTAAGAGCTAATTTAGCACTATGGGTGGGCAGAACAAAACAGACTTTGAAATCAGAAAGTACAGGGCTTAAAACATGCGAAGTCTTAAGTCACTAAATTTAAAACACTTACAATATATACTTTTGTTTTCCAATATGTGTGTTGTCTTGTTCAATGTCATCTGATAAATAAACATAAGCGCCCTTGTTTTGTTTTGTTCTCAGTCTGTGTCCTTCATTGGCTCTCATTTGTGAACAGAAATGCTTTACCTAAATAAGAATTTCTACGTTTGTTGCATTTTGTGGGGGGAAATAAAAGAAAGACAAAATTAAATACAGAGATCAAAATCTAATCAGAATTTGCAGCATCCTGTATCCTTTTTTTTCAGCAAGTGCATTTTTTGACAAAAGAAGCCCTCAGACATATCTCTGCATTGAATGAAAATATCTGGAGATCCTCTATTAGACAGATTTTGTTGGTTTATCTGTAAGTTATAAAGCTGTTTGGGTGTCAAGTACAAGTCAACCTGTGGCTTTCCAAAATTTTTGCAAGGATTTTTATGTACTTTTTATTCCCCACTGTGAGCTTTATAAAAGTTCCACACTTTCTTTTGAAGCATCTGACACCAGCTAATGCTATGCAGGAGGCAGTGGGCTGTGCCATCTCAGCAGGATATTGTCAACATCAAGGCATATGAAGACCAATTCAATGAGAAAGGAAGTGTGAGACTACTAAACAAATCAGAATAAGAGCTTGTTCTCATTATTATTTGCTTACATGCAGTGAATAGAAATCAGCCAAAGAAATCAGAGAAATCAGAACACAAATCAGAGAAAGGAACTCTTTGAAAAAACTCTGTTGTCCTGTCCTTGTGAGTACAGTGGAGAGTTCACAATAAAATTTGAAGACTCCATCTACTTGCAAAAAATTTCCTCCAGCAAAATTCAAACAATTCCAGAACTTGTTTGCAGAACTTTTATGTATTTTTTGCAAATAGATGGAGTCTTCAAATACCAGAATTTTTTTTCCCCAGGTAAATGACCAAAAAGGACAGCAACGAATTAGGTTTTGAAAATAGTTACCCTTTATTTAAGTCATTATGTCTCCACCTTCTATGCTATGTTTAAAAATAACAAAATCATAGATTTGTAGAATGGCTTAGGTTGGAAGGGACCTTAGAAATCATCTACTCCAACCTCCCCACAACAGGCAGGGAAGGCTCTCAACTAGACTTGGTTTTTCAAGGTCTCATCCAACTTGGCCTTGAACATCCCCAGGGAGGAGGCTGCTATATCTGCTAACTGGTTTTGAAAGTTGCCTTTTTTTTTTTTTTTTTTTTTTTTTTTTTTTTAATACATGTTAAGAATTTATCAAGTAGATCTGAGTATTTAATTGATACCAAAAAAATGGACAAGGTCTTGATTTCCTGACACATCATCATTCAAGCAGCAAGAAGAACAGCTGCAAATCCTGTACCAGATAGCCTTTAGCCCAAAAGTTTTTTACCACATTGCCTGCAGTCTTGTGCCATGGTGTTCTTTATTCTATTCTGTCTTTCTGCTACTTACTTAGAATTACTTTGGTCTTTCTGTCATACTGATCATCAAAACACACACTCTGCTCAGTGCTCTTCATACTGAGGAATACCTGTACGATGCTTTCTTTTCTTTCAGACAGCTAAGCCAAGCATGTTCATTTCCCTTTTACCTTGCAAGAGAGTAGCCTTACACTAGAGGTTGACAGATGTCCCTCCTAAGCCATGGTAGTTGCTAATGCCTGTTGTAAATGCAAACTTCAACAAAACAAAACAATGTAAGTCAAAGTATGTTGTAACACTATAATCTAGCTGCTGCTGTTATTATAATAAGTCAAAATGTCCAAGTCACTACCTTCAAATAGATTTAACTCATTACAGTTACTGTAGCTGTCACTGCTAAATAAAACTGCAGAAGCAGCAATAATTTGGCACATTAAATGTGATTAACAGTTAAAAAGGGATTTTTAATTACTTGGGGGACACCACAAGCATGAAATGCAAATAGTGGCACTTTACACAGTAGACTTTGTGGCAATTAAAGCTGGTCTTACCTTCAACATAGCGTTAAGAGGAAAGGAATCTCTGCAATGCCTGCAGCAGACTCCTCCTTATTGGTGGAAATGGTTAGTCTAGAAATAGCTGGTAAGAATTTCTGAGCTGCATCTAAACTTCCCAGGGCATTTCTGTCCCTTACAGCAATTCACTGAGATACACTTGAGGTTCTTTGCAACTTCCAGAGAGAGAATAGGTAGGCCTGTATTTAAGGTCACAGTATCACAGTGTCACAGTATCACCAGGGTTGGAAGAGACCTCAAAGATCATCAAGTCCAACTCGTTACCACAGACCTCAAGACTAGACCATGGCACCAAGTGCCACGTCCAAACCCAGCTTGAACACCTCCAGGGACGGTGACTCCACCACCTCCCTGGGCAGCCCATTCCAGTAGCCAATGATTCTCTCAGTGAAGTCTCCTTACCTCCAGCCTAAACTTCCCCTGGCACAGTTTGAGACTGTCCTCGTGCTGGTTGCGTGAGAGAAGAAAGCAACCTCCTCCTGGCCACAACAACCCTTCAGGTAGTTGTAGACAGCAATAAGGTCCCCCCTGAGCCTCCTCTTCTCCAGGCTAACCAATCCCAGCTCCCTCAGCCTCTCCTCATAGGGCTTGTGCTCGAGGCCTCTCACCAGCCTCGGTGCCCTTCTCTGGACACGCTCAAGCACCTCAATGTCCTTCTTAAATTGAGGTGCCCAGAACTGGACACAGTACTCAAGGTGTGGCCTAACCAGTGCAGAGTACAGGGGGAGAATGACCTCCCTGCTCCTGCTGGCCACGCTATTCCTGATGCAGGCCAGGATGCCATTGGCCTTCTTGGTCACCTGGGCACACTGCTGGTTCATGTTTAGGTGGGTGTCAATCAGCACCCCCAGATCCCTTTCTGTTTGGCTGCTCCCCAGCCACTCCCACCCCAGCCTTTGCCATATAACACTGAATAAGCATTAGCTGAGCAAGCACATCCATTAGAAAGTGGTTTTGTGGCTATGCTACACGCAGAATGAAGACTATTTACTCTTTTCCTTTTTAAAACGTCAGTGCAATACTTTTTGCAGTGTTAGGTATGCTTTCACTGCTAACAAGGTGCAATTATAGCCTACATAAGCAGAGTAAGGATAGCTTTAATCTCTCCAGTTTGAGAAACAACATCAGTAAAGGTGTGGCAGCACTGACTTCAGCAAAATCCAGACCAAGTACTCGCGTATCTTCATATAGCATGATGTAAAGGCAGTGCTGCTCAAGACCCACTGATATAGCTACCTGATCTTGCTGTTAGTTAGATGAAAGTTATCTCAGGATACCCATATGTACTACAAATACACCTCCCAAAGGCAATACATGCCTAACCTCACTTGTTCTAATATTAAAGATCCTTTTATATGGTAAAGGCACTGTCCACAGGCTCTTATTGCTTATGGTGCAGCTTTCCTGAGGATGGCAGACTTATGGTGTAGCCTCACAGGAATCCCAAAAGCATAAGCCCTAAAAGCATTTATAGATGATTCTGCTGGGGCAAACCCACATCAAAGGAAAGGCTCTGACTTTTTCAGATAAGATGTTGTTTGATTTCCTTTCCCCTCTCCAATCTCTTTAGAGTAAGTTTTCTGGTTCTTTGTATTCAAGGAACTTACAGAATGTAGGCAGTTATTACTAATGGCCCCACTTCCCCTACCAGAAACTCACAAAGGACCATCCACATATCTGACAAATATGTTTTAAAAACAATGCAAAGAATATTACAAATAAGAGTTCACATGTGATCTCAGCAATAAACTTCATTGCCTTCTAAAATGCCAGAATCTGTAGATGAAACCATGGTGTAACAGACTTTCTACACATTTGTAATGTCTCGTTTTTACAAAACAAATAGTCTTTCAAGCTCAACAAAAGTTATCCAGCCTTCAGTATATCCCACAATTTCAGTATATTGCTTTCTCAACCTAAGCAGCCAGAACAGACTGATTTTCATTCTTTCTTTACAGACGTGTAGGTAACCTTCTTCTGTCTAATTCTTTGGTTGTCTCCCACATATGTCAGCATATTTCAAATGGAAAGAGAAGTCCACTAAGATGGAATAATTCCTGCATGGGCTTACTACTAATAAATACATGTATGAAGCAAGAAGGAAATGAAATAGCAGCAAACTTCAGAATGTCACTTCAGGTTTATTGTTCTCTAACTAGGGAGGGAAGGAAAGTCATCCCCATGCAAAGTGTTTTATGGGATAGAATTTTAAACTTACTGAAGCACATAGGAGCTAACTACATTGCTGAACATTCATGGTTTGAAACAACAGGAATGTTCAAGGCACACTCTTCACTTGTATTTTAAGGGGATATGCTGACTTTTCAGTACAGCAATAATTAGTTATGAATGGGCAGTACTATACTGGCCCTCATTCTCTTTATTCCTTCCCTTCTGTAAAGACATAATTATCAAAGACATATGAAATTTTGACTACATTTGAATATCAGACAAGACCCCATCTCATCATGAGATATTCGAGCTTGGCAAAACTCCAATTTACTAACAATCTTCCTGACATACAGGCATTTGTCCATAGCAAATACTGACTTCACTCATGAGGATGCAAAGATGCCATTCAGCAGTGCTCTGTTCTACTTCAGAGCGCTGATAAAGCAATAATGTATATTGCTGTGGTGGTTTAACACATTAGGAGCTCCAACTGCTTGTTAGAATCATAGAATGGTAAGGTTGGAAGGGACCTCGAGGATCATCTACTTCCAACCCCCTGCCATAGGCAGGGACACCTCCCACTAGTACAGCTCACTCAAGGCCTCCTCCAACCTGGCCTTGAACACCTCCAGGAAGGGAGCAGCCACAACCTCCCTGGGCAACCTGTTCCAGTGCCTCATCACCCTCACTGTAAAGAACTTTCTTCTAATATCCAGTCTAAATCTCCCCTCTGCCAGTTTAAACTCATTGCCCATCTTCCTGTCATTACAAGACCTTGTAAGTAGGCCCTCCCCAGCCTTCCTGTAGGCCCCCTTCAGATACTGGAAGGGGGCCTCGACTATAGGGTCCCCTCGAAGTCTTCTTTTCTCCAGGCTGAAGAACTCCAACTTTTGTAGCCTGTCCTCATAGCAGAGCTATACTTCTTTGAAAGAAGAATCCTTTGAAGGGGACCTACAACAAAGTCTTGGTTGCTTTTGTGTGAAGTTTGGCACCTTCATAGCCCGTTTTTATGTTCAGCCTAAGTCAAGAGAGAGATCTGGCCAGAATCTCCTGATGCCCCTTTCTGTGATCTCCATTGGGAGAACACAAGCAGTTTGCTGGGACTGGTGACCTCCTGAAGGTGGGTCTCAAAAGCTGTGTGAGCTCTTCTCTATGCCTTTCAGTGTTCCACTTCCTTCTCTTGCATGCAGTAGATCCACAACTGCTACTGTCTTCCTGCGTTTGATTTACATTCCAAATTTGCCGGGGGGTTATCTTTGTTCTCCGTTCCAGGAGACAGAGGGGGAAAAAAAAACACCCCACCTTCTATCTTTGCTACCCTCCTTTCTACATCTCCTTGGTCATGGAATATTTAAACATCTTCCCACAAGGTATCCAACAACGGTATCATTATCTTTAATTACAAACTAACCTGATGTATTTCTATAATTAAAGGAAAGTAAATAGCATTTAGAGTTTAATTCTGAGCTTCTCCGGAAGGCAATGCTTAAGTTAAATCACTTATTGGAAGTACAAAATACTATTCACAAAAGAGGAAGATAAAACACCAGAAAAATGAGAATCATATCCACAGTACCTTGCCTTTCAAAGTAAGTTTCTGGATCATTTCAGCAAGAAGATAAAGAGCCTACCTGTAAAGAGTAGCTGAGGTAATCATATCGTGCCATAAAAGGACAGCTTTGAACAGAGCTATATTTCTTGTGAAATAGGGATGAAAATTGCTGTTTGCAGATCCTTAATTAAAAGGTAGCTATCAAAGCCTTTTAAACGAGAGAGATTACTGGTTCCCAAAATGTTCAGCATATACACTTCATCTTCTGCACAGTCTTATTCCGATATGTTTTTCTATTTTCAAAGCATGTGTGCTGAAGAAGAGACACCAAAGCTGCAAATACCAAAATAGCTCAGAAAATAGAACTGAGTCAAAAAGACTCAGAAAATAGAATAATTACTGATACTGATTCAGTTCCAGTCCAAAACAGTGCAACATGCTGATCCCTATGTGTTAGGCAAAAGCAACCAAGCAGCAACATAATGTGTTGCATACTGCCTTTTTACAGGATGAAAGGCAGCATCTGCTCCTTGACTCAGAGGGGACCACTGTCCCACCAGACAGCATAAACCAAAGACAGCCAGTGCTCACCAATCCAATGACTAAAGGATGACACCAGACTATATGGGCAGGCCCTCAGGGACCCTGCACATGTTACAGCTTGGGGTGAATGGATGAAGAGCTTCCAGCTAAGCACGACATGCAGGCAAGCTGTTTCCCACCAAAGGAGCCAGCACTCCCACAAAATCATGGTGTGGTCTTGACCAGGCAACAGTGAGTTTTCACAACATCTAAACTAGCTGGGCTGAAGGAACAGCAGGTGTGCAGAGCTAATGTACATGGCATGTTAGTACAGCCCAGAATTGCTGAAAATCCAGTCACCTTCCCATAGATGCCTAAAAGACAAGCTTCTAACACAGTGTGGAAAAGTTGCAGTAAATCACGGGACAAGTAACAGACATTGCAATTTACAGAACTGAGGATCCTGAGGGATTCTTAACTGTGGTGGGTTGGGAACTTCCTCCCCCTCTCTCACCCTCCGCCTCTCCCAAAAAACCTGAAATTTACCAGACCAGCTCAGATGCTTTGGAAGTAAAATAAAGCTACATTTACAGCAAAGCAAAATTTACAAGCATATATATATATATGTATATATATATGTATATATATATGTATATATATATATATATCTACCCTCTTGTTTTCCCTCTACTTTCCCAGACAGGGAAACAAAAACAACCAGTAAAGTTTACCTTGTTATTTGTTAGTGGAGAGATTAGAATGGAGTGAAGAGGAAGCGAATAGGAGCAGCACTGCAGAACAGAGTGGGACAAATTGTTTACATTTTGACTTTGTATCTCTTTCAGCAAACCAATGGATGATACAGACTTCATGATTACATTCTTTTCACAGCAAATGATCTAATTTCTCTCATTAAAATATTCCAATTAGCCTCAAACTGGCAGATGAACACATCAGAATCTTTCATTTCCTGTTGCAGAATTTAAGGTCTTTGTTATAGTACTCACTATTTGTAATTATTTCTCTGAATAAATGGAACACTTGTTCAAGGTCTTATAGGTAGCTTTCAAGGTTGCTGTGCTACAAATGTGACATGAAAATGTAGACTATCCTGTAAACCTCTGCGCATTTTCCTAAGTACCACAGCTGTGCTGGTTTTGAGGCTAATTGGAATATTTTAATGAGAGAAATTAGATTATTGGTTGTAAAAGAATAATAATGATAAAGTCTATATCATTCATTGGTTTGCTGAAAGGCATGAAAAGCCAAAGTGTAAATAATTTGTCTCTCTTTGCTCTGGGAAGCTGCTTCCCTTCACTTCTCCTTTACTCTGCTTTAATATCTGCCACTAACAGATAATGAGTAAGCTTTGGTGGTTGTTTAGGTTTCTGTCTGGGAAGGAAAGAGAGAGAGAGGGGGAGAGAGAGAAGAGAGAGAGAGAGAGGGTGGCTTTGACCCCTTCTGGGCAGTTTCTTTGTCTGGGAGGAAATCTGGTTTTCTGTATTATTTCTAATTTGTATGAAATTGTAAATACTTCTAAATACATTGTGCATATGCATGTAAATTTAGCTTTGCTGTAAATATAGCTTCATCTTACTTCCAAGCCATCTGAGCTTGTGTGGTAAATTTCAATAGCAAGGCGGGGGGGTGGAAAGTTCCTAACCCACCACAACAGCATACCTCTTAACTGCAGGTTATCATCATCTTCATGCTCATTTCCACACATGCTCATTTCTGTTCACCTGTCATGTCTGCCCACTGACTTCCTCTGTGCTAGAGGTCTCCTCCAGGAATTTAACATCTTCCACTGGTGTTCATTCTTAAAATAATAAGAGGGCTATGGTCAGGAAAAGATTGCTTTTGTGAAACTGAGCTCACTACATAATGGCTTTTGGCCTGTGTCTGCACACTCCCATCAACAAAAAGAGCCTAGGAAATAGGAGTTTATTTGCAATCATACAACAATGCCTCAGATTACTAGTATTTGATACTTCCATCCTATCTCACTCTGTATCTTCACAGAAAGCACCTTCCACTCCTTCAGACAGTAGTGGTGTCCTAGGAGTCCTTGAAGCCACATCTGTCATCAAACTATATCTTGAACTCATTGCTGGCTAAAGGTCTTTCCTGACAGGATGAATAGCATGAACAGTGCTGGGCACAGCACTATTCAGAGAGGTTTACAGAACAAAACCTTTCTGTTTTCAGTCAGCCAAAATTCTAACACCATCAAGCAACAAGGCTTTGAGTAATTAGATCTTCCACCAGGCACAGCATAAAGCTTTGTGAGGCAGAACACTAGAAAAGAGGTTGGGCTTTCTGTACTGACAATGAACAGTTGTCCTGTATATTTCTCCGCAGGTCTCAGAGATATCCGATGCCCTATCACTGCACACTTACCAGTGTTTGTTCACTGTTTTCCGTGACTTACAAAGACATATAAAATGAAAGAATAACCATTCTGTCTTTTTCATTTATTTATGTATATTTACCAAGTGCAGTTAGAAAGGGAAACAAGGGCTACATTTATACAATTGATTGTTCTAGTTGTCCTCTTGCCATAGTCAGGTGCTTGTTCAGCAGCAGTGGTCACGTAGGTCAGATAAATCACAAGAATATTTGTCTCACAAGCGTCCAGCAACACAGACTTTTCTTCTCCAACCAAAATATCTCCAGGTAGGGCTTGACAGCCTTGTCAGCATGACAGAACCGATGGCAACTTGCAAGTAGTCTGACAACTCAGTATCAGCAAACCTGCTTCCAATTACTGTTTAGCACAGGAGATTACATAGCTATTAAAATCAGCACCTGGTGTTGATATAATGCCAAGTTCATATACAATCTGCATGTTCTCCCATCAGCCATTCATTGCTTCCAGAGGTGAAGCCAAAGTTCTCGCTGTCATTTCTGGCCCTTCTGCCTCATGCTGAAAGAGACGCTGCAGGAAATGTACTGCTCTTGGGCAATGGCTGTAACTCAGATCAGGGAGCAAAGTAAGACTGGGCATAGCCTTACATGCTTTATTTAAGATGTTGGCATGTTACATTTCACAGCATGTGAAAGGAAATTTCAGACAGCTTCTTCCACAAGACTCTGTGAAGAAATTTGAGTAGTGGCACAAATTTTTTTGCCACTTCAGCCCAAAAGATACATCTGTAGGAAGCCCAGTGCCTAACTGGGGTTGCAGAAGTCAGTATAGCTGCAGATTACCAGAATGTGAGTATGGTATATCTGTGCAGAGCAGGTACTTAAACCTGGTTTGCCTAACTCTATTTTCCTTACCTGAACAAAAACTATACTGGGGACAGACATGCAGAGTTTAATGAAATAACAGGCTTTCTTCACTTTAATAAATGCAGCACAGTAAATAAATGCAGCAAAGACTGGAAGGAAATAAGAGCAAACCATTCCCAGACATCACACATATTTTTCTTGTAGTAGTGATGATTGATCCTTTTTGAATCTTTCAATGATACCAGTACCAAATAAGTACCATGAAGGCTTAAAGTGTTTCAATCTTACTAAAACATTTGCACAAATAGTGCCATTCCAGAGCAGCCGCTTTTGTGTGAACCTCTTCTCCTGGAATACTGTTCTGGTCCTCACTATACAAAAAAAATGTAGACAAACTGGAGAGGGCCTAGACAAGGGCCAGGAAGATGATGAATGAACTAGGAAGGCTGTCATATGAAGAAATGCTGAGAGAACTGGATTTGTTCAGCCTTGAGAAAAGAAAGCTTTGGGGAAAGCTTATCACTATGTTCCAGTATTTAAGTGATGGAAACATGGAATGAGACTCTCATTTCACAAGAACTCACATGGAAGGGATGAGATGTAATGGGCATAAATAACTCCTGGGGACATTTTAATGGGCCACAGGAGGAAAATTTTCACAATGAGAGCAATTAGGCACTGGAATAATCTCCCCAGAGAAAAGGTGGATTCCCTAACATTGGGTAATTTTTGCCTGGAGAGAGTGCTGAGCCATCTTGTCTAAGCTCTGCTTTTGCTACAAAAAGTTGGATCAGATAATCATAGAATCATAGAATCATAGAATGGTA